>JARHVA010002083.1:600000-1200000 GCA_037957365.1 Torreya grandis
AAAGTTTTGATTTTTTGCAACTTATCCATTCGAATATTTTTGGACATGTTTCTACTTAGTGTATAAATGGTAGAACTTATTTTATAATCTTTATGGATGATTATTCTAGAAGAGTATGGGTGTATTTTTTTGCAGAAGAAATCAGAAGCTTTTGATAAATTTAAAGAATTTAAGGCATGGGTAGGGAAAAGTTTGGGCAAATCTATTGTATGTCTCAGGTTAGATAATGGAGGAGAATATTGCTCTAGGGAGTTTGATGACTTTTGAACACAGGAAGGAATTAGGCATCGGAAAACTATCCCTTATACTCCATAGTAGAATGGTGTAGCTGAGTGAATGATGGTACCACACTTTCATGGAGCGTGCAAGAAGCATGCTGAGTGCATCTAAGCTGGATAATGGATTTTGGGCAGACGCTGTTAATACTGCTGTTTATCTTATTAACATGTCACCTATGGCTGCGTTGGATGGAAGGACTCCAGAGGAAGTTTGGTATGGTAAATCAAGTGACTATTCTGATTTACGAATATTTGGCTGTTAAGCATTTGTCCATGTGCCTAAAGAAACAAGGTCCAAGCTTGATTTGATTTTAAGAAAATGTATTTTTCTCGGCAATGGTGAAACAGTGAAGGGGTATAGTTTGTGGGAATCTACTGACCACAAGATAATAGTTAGCCGAGATGTTATGTTCAACGAAAACTCCATGGAAAGGAAGGAGGTACAAAAGACATTTGAAATTGTACTTGTTGAAGTAGTGCAGGAAGAAGAAGAAAAGAAGCAAGTTGAAGCTTCTGAGTAGCATGTAGAGTACCAAGTACAACGACTGCAACTAAGAAGATCCACACATGAAGGTTTGAGAGATGTATACTCCTATTTTTTCAGTCCTCTTTTGCTTTGTTAATTGATGAGGGTGACCTAGTTCATTTTAGGAAGCTAGAGAATTTAAGAATGTAGATAAATGGAGGAATGCCATGGAAGAGGAAATGAGAGCTCTTCATAAGAATGGAACATTGGAGCTTGTGGATCTCCCACCTAAAAGAAACAATGTTGGTAACAAGTGGGTGTACAAGCTAAAAAAGAATAGTGATGTGCTGTTGGAGTAGTATAAAGCTCGTTTGGTGGCTAAAGGCTATGTGCATAAGTCAACATTCCTACATGGTGATCTCGAGGAGGATATTTATATGGATCAGTCTGAGGGCTATGAGGAAAGAGGCAAAGAGCAGTTGGTTTGTAGATTAAAGAAATCATTGTATGGGTTGAAGCAGACGTCACGGATTTGGTACAAAAAAATTTACGCCTTCATGAAGAGCCAAGGTTTTAACAGAAGTGAAGTAGATCATTGTGTATACCATAAAAGGTTCAATGACAGGAGCTTTATAATCTTGATGTTATATGTTGATGACATGCTGGTTGTAGGCCCCAACATTAAGAAAATCAATGATTTGAAGGCTCAATTGGCTAAGAAATTTGTTTAGGAGTAGCAAACCAAATTTTAGAGATGAAGATACATAGGGATAGGAAAGCAAGGAAGATTTGGTTGTCTCAGACGACATATGTTGAGAAGATTCTGCAACGGTTCAGTATGTAGAATACAAAACCAGTCTGTAACCCACTTTTTGCACATTTTAAGTTGTTTTCCGAGCAATTTTCTAGAACAGAGGAGACATGCATGTCTCGTGTACTGTATTCATCACCAACGGGAAGCCTCATGTATGCCATGGTGTGCACTAGACTGGATATTTCCTAAGCAGTGGGAGTTGTGAGCCAGTTCATGGCGAATCTCGGAAAGGATCATTGGTCTGTAGTGAAGTGGATACTCAAATATTTGAGAAGTACTTCAGATGCTGCAATCTTCTATGGAGGAGTAGATTTACAAATCAGAGGTTTTGCAAGTTTGGATTTTGGTGGTGACAGGGATGGATGAAAGTCCACTACATGATATGTTTTTACTATTGTTGGTGGAGCTGTGAGTTGGGCTTCTAAATTACAACTAGTGGTGGCTTTATCAACCATTGAAGCAGAGTATGTGGCTGCAATTGAAGGTTGCAAAGAAGCAATATGGTTAGAGCGACTGTTGGGAGACTTCATGGAAATGCAATGTAAGATTACTTTGTATTGTGACAGTCAGAGTGCAATTCACTTGGTGAAGGATGCAACATTTCATGATCACACAAATCATATTGACATCAAGTACCACTTCATTAGGAGTGTGGTTGAGGATGGCAGAACCCTGTTGAAGAAAATTGACACCAAACAGAGTACTGCATATATGTTGACAAAGCCGGTCAGGGTAGAGAAGTTTGAGTGGTGCAAAACTTCTTTGGACTTGTTGAAGTTGTGATAAGGCAACATTGGGCAATGATGGCAGCTGGATAATAGAATACTCAGGTGTATTAAATCCTGAATATTTACTTCGAGTGGGAGAATGTTAGGATGTGAAGTCACTATTCATGGTAATGAGGTGGCATACACTATTCATGTGATGAGTTGGCAATCACTATTCATATGATGAGGTGGTAGTTACTATTCACTGTGATGAGGTGGCAATTACTATTCACTATGGTGAGGTGACAATTACTATTCATGCTGAGGTGGCATGTGTAGCACAGTACTCCACTAAGGCACATGGGTTTGCTTTTAGTGATTGACATGGGTAGGTGTGATTGACATAAGTGGGTGTGGGGTGCATTTCTATGGAGGTCCCATTATCTAAAGTGCTTGGTTAAAGTCAAAAGATGATTTAGCATCTTCTGACTTTAGTGGTTAAGTGGAAGAAAAAGACAAATTGTCACATGGAGGTGGTGATGCCTTTTTTCTAAAGTATTTCCGCCACCTTTTGGAACTTGCATAAATGGTAGACACTACACTATTGATCACTAGTGTACCCATTAGGAGTGTGGCGCATTTTTGGCCACCTATGGTGTTTCTCTCTCCCTCTCTCTTCTCTCTTTGTAATTCTATAAAGGCACAACTCTTCCTTTGTATTTGGTATCCTTGTAAGTTTGGAAGCAAGTTTTGCTTTGTAACAAGCTTGTATGCTTTGAGGTTTAAGCCTGAATGCTTTGTAAGCTTGGCTTTGTTGTGTGCTTTGTAAGTAGGCATTGTAAAGCAGTTGCTTGAGGGTGTTGTTTGTAGAGGAGGTTTTGTTGAAGTAAGTGGTTTTTCCTTACACATTGCAAGGTTTCCACATAATCTCGTGTAATGTGTTATTCTTTGTCTATTGTTTAGTAGCTTGATTTGTTCCGCATTAATTTACTTTCACAGTTTGGATTTTATATCCTAACACTTGGTTGGATAAATCATAGTAGAAAAACTCCAGAACCGCGATTACTCAACGGCCAAAAATTGACTCTTGTTCGGGACTCGACAATTACCTGACAATCACTCGGCAATTACTTGACACTTTTATTGCTACTTTAAAAAAAATATAAATTCATAAAATACACTAAAATACATAAGAAAATGAAATGAATGTAGAGATTCAAAGAACACATAACTCAATCATAAACATATTTTATATTAGTTTTTAAGCAAATAAGAGTGCACTTTTGTTAAATTATTTAGATTGCCGGTTTTTAGCTGGTTAGTGGGTCAAAAACCATGGTTTTTCAAGGGTAACTACTCTAAAAAAACCGTGGTTTTTGGCTTGGTAATTGGCCAGCGATTACTCGACCGTCTACCCTTTCTGCAAAAAAAATTAGGTTTTTTGTGAGTACCTCAAGGGTACTTGCATTTTACAATGGGACAAATATTTAACAAATATAAAGCTGTTGCTACAGCCTCAACCCAAAACTCATTGGACAATCCTTTAGCCTTTAGCATGCTTCTTGCCATCTCTTGAATGGTTCGGTTTTTCCTCTCAGCTACACCATTTTGCTGTGATATATATCTCATTGTAAATTGCTTCTTAATGCCATTATCCTTGCCAAAATTCATAAACTCATTTGATATGTATTCTCCCCCTCTATCAGTTCTCAAAATCTTTATGTAATGGCCACTCTGCTTCTCAACCATGGCCTTGAATTTCTTGAAGGTTTCAAATGGCTTTGATTTGTTCTTCAAAAAATACACCCATGTCTTTCTATTGAAGTCATCTATGAATGTTATGAAATATACATTATTAGATAAGTAGGGAGTCTTCATAGGACCACACAAATTTGAATGTATTAGCTCAAGTGGAGCTCTTGCTTTCCAAGACTTACACATGGGAAAAACACTCCTATGTTGCTTCCCCAATATGTAGCCTTCACACACTTTGTTTGGTTGTTCTATTAGGGGCAACCCTCTCACCATTTGCTTCTTGTGAAGAAGGTTTAGCCCACCAAAACTCAAATGTCCATACCGAAGGTGCCAAAGGGTAGATTCATCCATCACAGTTCAACTGTTTTAAATGTTGTTGCGAGCTAACTTTGCATTCTCAAAGGAAACATCTTATTGGTTGTCATCATGATTGCTGCAATCTGCTTATTGCAACCACTTCTTTCATAAATGATGCACTCTCCTTCAAATCTCACCCTATATCCTTTTTGAACAAGCTGCCCAATGTTGATTAGGTTGTGCTTCAACCCGGGCATGTAGTAGACATCTTGAATTTGTCTTTTGTCACCTTGCTTGGTGCGGATAAAAATGCGACCTTTGCCCATGACGGGGACTTTCTCATTGTTTCTCATCTTTAGTTCTGATTTTATTGACTCATCAATGTGATTGAACGTGTCTTTGTTCTCACTTATGTGGTTGCTACAACCACTATCCAAATACCATATCTTTCTACTACTTTGCTCGACAATGTTGCACATTAAAATTTTTTTCCTTCTCATTCCTATTAGAATCAGCCTCTTGTGCCTTAGAGAAACTTGCTTTTTGCGTATTCAAATCATACTCTTTCTCTTTACATCCAGTAGCATAGTGTCCATACTTCTTGCAATAATAGCATTGTCCATTGGACTTATCATACCTTTGTGTAGAACCATCTCTTGAAGTCTTGTTGCTCCTTCCTCTTCCTCTTCCATGTGATTCTTTATGATTGTGTCTTCCACCTTTTTAACTGTTACAAGTTCTTTCTCTACCTCTGTTGTTTGGTCCTCTCCCTCTACCTCTCACATTCATGTTTGTCTTCAAGGCTTGTTCATTGGAGGAAGTGGCTGACTTGTTCAACCTTTGTTCCTGGGTTTGTAAGAAACCAATTAGTTCATCGATCGTCATTTGTCTCAAGTCTTTAGATGCTTCAATTGCAACCACTATAGAGTCAAATTTGATTGGAAGGTTCCTCAATACCTTCTCAATGATTGTATGATCTTCAATAGTATCTTCATTTGTCTTAATTTGATTAACAATGGTCAGTGTCCTTGTGAAGAAGTCATTGATAGATTAATTTTCTCTCATTTGCAGGGACTCAAAGTCCCTTATTAACATTTGCGACTTGACAATCTTCACCTTGTCACTACCTTGATAGGCATTTTGTAAAATCTCTCAAGCTTGTTTGGAGTGGGTAGCTACTGCTATCCTTGGAATTACTGAATCAACTAGTGCCACTTGGATGTAGCTAAGAGCCTTGGCATCCTTCTTTCTATTCTCTTTCAACGCATTTCTTTGTGATTGAGCAAGGGCATTGAATGATGCTTGGTCTGCAACTTCTGTGTATCCCTCTACAAGTTCCCATAGCTCTTCAGAGCAAAATATTATCTTCATCTTGATGCACCATACATCATAGTTCTTTCTTTCAAATGTTGGTGGCTGCTGCCATGAACTATTGCTTGCTGTCATGTCTTAATAGACCTTAAAAACCTCTTTGCTCTGATACTAGTTGTTGGAAAATAGGCCCAAGATGACATCTTTGATACACAACTAGGAGAGAGAGAAACAAAACACACTAAAGACCTAGCTGCTGCACTTGTTTGAAGCCAGGGATCAGGCTAAACAATATACTAATTAAAAATCTTAACAAGCAAGAATAGAGGTAGGCAGAACATGATTCATAGATCACACAAATCTGATATTCATATATTAATTCAAAATACTACAAAATTGATTACAAACTTTGATTGTTACAGCTACTGCTGTTTGCATACACATAACAAGCTTCTATATTGAACTTAGTAATGTTCTGACTTCTACTGTATGCTTCTGTAAACACTAACTCTGTCTTCTCCTTGTATTATGCACCTTGCATCTGCTGTTCATGAACCTTGCTTAGAGTACTGTCTCAAAACATTCCTCTGCTGTCTTCTTCCTTTCTGCCTTCTCTGTCTCTCATAGTCTGCTGCTGAGATCTTTTTTCTGCCACTTACATTCTCATTCTATTTTATTTTGTCTGCTACTACTTCTAACTACTTAACGTACCCTCTTCCTTTCCCTCTCATTCAAATGGTTGCAAATGTTCGAAATTCAAACAGTTCTTCATTAAATGCAGTTGGTAACTTCAAATGATGGAGGGAGATATCCGAAGCTAGGACAAACATTGACTGTGGTAGGTGAAGTCAAGATTAAATATTTTAACATCATGGACCTAGGTTTCCCTCTCGATCACGCTTTCTCAGGACTAATTCCCTTCAAAGGCTTTGTTGATTCTCGGTTTAGTAAATAAACCATTGTATTCACTACATCAACCCTGTATCATTTGTCCACGTTCATGTCTTCAGTATTATCTCATATCCTGAATAATTTGTTCTTATATTTTGACACTTGATTATGATATGGAGTGTAAGCAACTGTCAATGTTAATTTATGCGTTGGCTAGGACAAAAATTATTAAACTCCTTACATATGTGGCGCGCAATCTCCTTCTCCAATAAAGCTTTGAAAATCTTGAAATGTTGAAAGGATTTAGGCGTTTTCATCGAGTCAAGAAAAACACCCACATCTTGCAAGAGGAATCATTGACAAACAAGAAGAAGAAAAGCCCTTAGTAATACTCCTCAAATGGTCTACGCAAATCAGTATGGATTAAGTTGAGAATTGCATTGGCTTGATTTGACTTTCCATTTTTGAATTTCAATGTGTTGCTTACTAGCAACACAACCAAGGTAGATTTTACCAACCCCCTTTCGAGCTAGAAGCCCGTGAACCATATCGTGCTTCCTCAATCCCAATTGGTTTGCACTGATATGGCCAAACCTCTAGTGCTACAATGTAGATAATTGATCCCCAAAGACAAGTAGGTCTAGGTATTTGTTGTTAGGGCATCAAAGATGAACATTCCCTCCCCCGTACAAACCCTTTTGCCACAACCCTATATTATTTGGTCTTATTTTGCATTGGACATTAATTTTGACCATCTTTAACATCAAACTCATCTTTCAAATCTCTATCTGGTAGATGGCTGATTGAAAGTAAATTCTTCTTCATCTAGGAACAAAGAGAACATTACACACTTTATAATTCTTGAATTCTCGTTATTGTGAGCTAGAGAAATAACACTCTCACGTATGATCTTTAGAGAGAATTGTATCTAAGGTGCACTACCATGTTGTGCTCCTATAGCTTTGAGAACCAATCTTTCCTTGGAACCAAAAGCTTTGTTGTGCCTAATTCAATGTACTGAATCTCGTTATCCTCCTTGGTATTTGGATGTGGTTGGGGTAACTCTAGGATGAGTTCATCATCATCACTTTCCTCTTCATTTTTGACAACATAGGTTTAATGTTGCCGATTTTGGAATTTTTGACCTTGTTGACTCTTTGTTCTTCTATGTGAGCCCATTGTACTGACAGTCTTTGGTATCATGCGGGCTTGCAACATATGTGACCTTATCTTTTTCTTTTATATTCTTCACCATTTCTAAAGGACCCCTTTTGCTTTTGCTAGAATTGTTGCTTTGGCATTGGATGAAAAACATGATTTCCCTTTATGCTTGGAAGAAAGCACCCTCTACTCTTCATTCATTACTAGCATGTTACATTTCTTCTTTTTGATATAAGCAAACTAGGTTTGCATAGTCGACATCTTGATTTTAGATACTCAGTGAAGTGGAAAAAACTTAATTGGAGGGAGAGCACAGAAGACAATCATCGCTAGTTGCTTGTCTTTGATTTGTTGTTTAACCCCTAAGAGCTGCTTCTTGATGCTTTTCAGTTGCATTGAATGAAAGAAATAAAAAAAATATATTAATGTCCATAGATGACCAATGGGACTTGAGGATACAATCGTTAACAATAGAAAGTTCAAGGAAAGAGAATCCAAGAAACTAAATTACATAAGACGAAGTAAAGCATTGTGCCACTTTCAAAGGTGGTGATGGAACCAATACAAATAGCAATGAGGAGCAAAGAAGAGCCTCCAAAAACATGTGTCGATGAAGATTAGAAGACAACATTCGAAATATCTGTCTGTCCTTGAAGTGGAGGGGTTGTCTGACCCATCATCAATCACTCTCAAAAGATCTGATAGTGTTCTTTGTGGAGTACCCAATGTCGGAGGGGCTTGGTTGGGAAATCTTAGGGTGAAGCAAAGTCTTCCTCTAGAATCTCCCCTAGCATCCAACGTTGAGATACTTCCCATTGTACAAAATAAACTAGTAATGTGGGTCTGTCCTCGTGGTATGGGGGGCGACCGATAAGTAGTAGGTTCATGTCGTCGGGAAGGGGCAGAGCCACGTTGATGGGAAGAAGCAAATCCATGGCGTTGAGGGAGAGTGGGATGGGGGATCTGAGTACTCTGAGTAGTAATGATATGTTGAGAGAAGCACCATGTGATTGATCTATCAGCTCTGATGTATGATGCATTGGCGTCCAAGGGATGCTTAGTGTTGCCAATCATCTGGATGGGCTAGAAGAAAGAGGTGATCAATGTGGGGGTGTAGAGCCTTTGGGTCCCTTTGGTAGGGATCTGTGTTGGAGGTGATGACCCAGTGAAGATAAAGAGCCAAAGACCATTGGTTTGAATATCTAAAGAAAGTAGATAGAGAGTTGGTTGAGTCCTTGTAGAGGCATTGATATCGTCCCTATATCTCATAGTAAATGGGGCATTTGAAAATGAAGTGTTCCTTGGTCTCCACCTCCAAGGAATACATGAGAGGGGGTAGCCGATCCATAGAGATACCAATAGAAAGGAGCAACCTAGTCTCAAAGTACCAACAATGTCGGCATCTAATGGGGACAAATGAAGCAATCCTCTGAGGAGCAAATTGATATGTATGGATCTCTCTCACGACCAAAAGTTGAGTCCCCTAGGGACATGGGTCCGTGGATGTAGAAAGTAAGCCTGAAGATAGTCTCAAGATGTAGCAACAAATTCAGCTTGGATGATGTGTTGAGGAACTATCCGCTCGCAACGAATTATGCGCTGTAACATGAGTGTGGACCCTCTCAATATGTGCCCAGTCAACGATCCCCAAGCTAGGTCCCCACACCTCTGAACCATATAAAACTATAGGTTTGATGATTGCATCAAAAAGGGGTAACTTGGAAGGAATGTCTTGGAAGTGGATATGAAAACATTGATGTTCTAATGCAGAAAGAGAGGCATACCCCTTGCAAAAGCGTGGATGAGAAATAGACTTCATTCTAAAGCATGGACCAGAGAATTGGAACCCCAAGTAAGTGTAGACTGGTGTGATTCCTAGAAGTTCCCTTTTGTAGAAAAACTGGAATATGGAGAGAGAGAGAGTGCTTGGAGATATTGAAGATCAGAACCATAGTTTTACTAAGGTTGACGACAAGTTGTGGAGTTTGCAAAAATGAGCAAGGGTACCACGCTGCTGTTGTAATCCCTTGGCAGAGTGTGAGAGGAGGACAACATCATTGGCAAAAAGAAGGATAGCTATAAGCATTTCATGCGAAATAGCGATCATCTATATGGATATGCTACCGAAGGAACTCTAACTCATCAATGTAGATGTTGAAAAGTGTCGGTGAAAGAGGGCATTCTTGCTCATCCTTTGACATCTTTAGATTATGCAACTTCTCCATGAGGTACGACATTCGTGATCTATTGTTCACCTCATAAATGACCTTCAATTATCTAGGTTGAGCATTGTCGATATTTCAAATATTTATCTACAGTCTGTTATCAACTGAGAAAGTTACAAGCATAATGGCTGTTTGATTCAATTTGATCCATGTCTGCTCTTCTTTGTCAGTCATTCTCAGCTTTTTTTTTGGGAGAAAACATCCCGCGGTCCTAGTACTTGAGGAAGGTCCTCTTTTTTGCCTTTCATGGTTGGTAATTTGATATGTTTAATAGTTGGTTGTCTGTAAGCATGTATTCATTACTGGCCATGTTTTTAGGATGTTCCAGCCTTCTTGAGGTCTTCTTGGGACTCTAACAAGTGCTGGGGTTTGGCTATGGAAAATGACGACGACAAATGGCTATGAAAAATGACTTTGCAGGAGGATTTTTGGCAATCTTGGGAGACATCATGTGATTAACAAAAACACAATATGGGCAAAAACACGTACCCCCATTAATGATTTTTTTTTTTTCAAAAAATATGCCCCCTTCAGTTATAAAAAAATATACATTCCTTGAATTTGTGAGATTTTATAGGATTTGAAAGCAAGACCTCTCACTTTTTGCACTAGAGGTTTACCGCAACACCAACTATTACTTTAGAATGTGAAGGAAAAAAATCCACTTAATTGGCTTTTATTATTTTTAACTTAAAACAATTGTCATTGTCTGAGCCAAACAATAATAGAATTATGAATAGAGATTTGAGCTCGCAACCTTTTCATTTGAAACCATCATTTTATTTTTGCTCAAGATACATAGGGTTAAGGGAACCTTGATCCACAAAGAAGAAAAAGTTGGTGAGATGCCAATGCTCGGAAAGTACCTCACTAACATGAGTCAAGTAAAATGAAAATGAATTCAAAAAAGGTAGAGCCCTTATACCCAATTGAGGCATTGGATTGCATAATTTTTACAAAACAAATCAAACTGTCAGAAGGCTGCCCTTATATTTGATAATTATCAGAATTTTTGGAGCAACCATCCACCAAAAAAAACATGCTGCGACCCCCTCTTCACCTATTATTCCAATTACAAAGAAGTTGTCAAAGCTAAGCAGAGCTGACAAGAGAAGGCAGCATGTACTCATAATATCCCACCATACCTTTCATTTTGGAAGTTCATCATAGATACATCTTACAGTATCTTAATCGTTGAAAGCAGGAGGAAGCAAAAGGCTTTAAACAAATCATTCTTCCCCTCTCAACAGTACAATCAATTTTTTTTTTTGATTCATTCTTTCCTTACCTCTCAATACCCAGATGCATTAGAAAAGACACTACCATCCACACAGGGCAAGGCCTTCAGAGATATGAATAAAATTAGGAAAAGGCAATAGAACTCTCTTAGATATAAGACAGACTTTTTCAAATAAGTTCTATCGATCTCTACATTTTTTAGAATACCAGCATATTAGGGATTGAGATCCAAACAGTAAGAAGAAAAGTCAGAAGAGATGAGAGAGCTTCCCCCGACCTCATCATTCATTGCCCCATGTCAATTCCTCTCAACCCATTATTGCACCTCATTCATTGCTCTTAAGTGCATCTTGTAAAAGCATATCAGAAAAGCATATTCAAAGGCAAGCACTAGATTTTGTAGGCAAAAGGGAACTTCTATTGGATCCAAATTTTAAACGTGAGAGCAGCTAGCCAGTATTACTTCATATCACATACCCAAGAAAATGAAAAGTAAATGTAAATTCTCACCATAATGCTACTCAGATGATTGACAATATTTTGTAGCTCTCTTCCACCTCTCATATTTGCTATCATCCTTTCTCTTAGACCAAGAGAGAAGTGAAAAATAACAGTGAAAAAATAGGGTGAGTAAGAAGAAGAGTGAAAATCTAATGCTATCTCACAAGCCATGCAGCGTAATAAGTATGTCACTATCACGATAAAAGGGCAAGGTGCTTGGAGGTGAAGACATAAAAGTACCCCTTAAGAAATAATAATGAGAAGATAAGCATAGAGGCAATTGCTTTGAATACTGGCATATTAGGGAATGAGATCCATACAAGAAGAAGAGAAGTTAGAAGAGATGAGAGAGCTTGCCTCCCCCAACCTCACCCTTAACTGCCCCATGTCAATTCCTCTCAACCCACTATTGGACCACATTCATTGCTCTTAAGTACATCTTGTAGAGGTATATAAATTAAGAAGTAATGTTTTGGATACAACTTAAGATAAAATATAACTAAAAACAAAATCTAAAAATAAGACAGAAATGGTTCTTAACAGCCTTGCTCACTTGTTTCGACAGTTGATTTGATGGGCATTTAGTTTCACAACAAAATATCCAAGTTTTGTTTGGTTTTCCTGATTTAGGATTTCATGAACCCAGTTGTGATTTCAAATGTTTGCATAAGAATGTCTCATATCTTTGTATAATGGACATGTTAGGAGAAAATGAGCTCCATCTTTTTCTTCATTTAAGTTATACAAATTAGATTTTATTTTCCCAACGTGTTTTTGGGAGTGTACATCTTACCAGTTTCGCCATGTAGCACATGTGATTTAGTTCACAATTTTGCAATTGTCATTTTTTCTTAAAGCTGGCAATAGTAAAATACATTTCTTTTATCTCTGATATTTTCATCCGTCGAAAGGATATTAATACATTAATTTTGATTTTCATGTGAAGGTTATATCATTGTGGATTCCCCATTTTTTTAATCATTTATCAAATTCTTTTTTCCAACCTCTTTTTAGATGAAGATGCATTGGGGACGATTGTTAGGCTATGCTAGGAAGTCTATCTTGTTCAAACTCTGTCAGCTTGTGTTTGTATAACATATATCACTTTAAGGATTCACTTTCAATGGGAAACAAACCAGTTTCCAGGAGGAAGAGAGGGTATGGTGTACTGAGTTTAATTTTGAAGTTATGAATAATGAATTGTTTTTGGATTTGTTAATTTTTTTTCCAAAGTTTCTTGAGATATACTTCCAACCCAAAGTTCACAACCATAGAGGATGACACTTGTGACAAGGCTTGAGAGCAATGCTTTCTTTTTATCCCAATGCCCAAGTTTAGCTTCTCTGCAATGATTTCTAGACCATGATATGCCTCCGTCCGACAAGAATTCTTTTTCATTACTACGGTTCCAATTTAGTTCACGATTAAGATCAATACCTAAGTATTTATAAAAGTGAACCTCTCTCAAGAGGATGATTGTTGAAGGACATTGTAGGTTAGGTTGACTTTTTGGATTTAATAATCATGATTTCAGTTTTATCAACATTTACTGTTAAACCGGATCTGTTGTAAATTTTTTTAAGGATGCTTAATTGTTTTTCAAGGTCATCAAGGTGCTTGGCAAAGGGGGACAATGTCGTCAGCATAAAGTATAAGTATAATGGTGTAGTTGTGAAGGTTGGTACCTATGCACCCAACCGCTTCAAAGTATTTTTCTTAGCAATCTATGTAAATCCTGAAGAGAGTTGGGGACAAAGGATAACCTTGTTTTACTCCAATATTGCAATTACTTTCTTTGTACCGACCTGAATAGTTTTTAGTTTGGCCCTGACATGTTCGTAAAGTTTATATAGCATGATCCTAAGGAAAGTGACCTATTTTAGTAGGCTTGATTAACTCAATATTACACTTATTTCTCTTCTAAACCCTAGCAAGCTTCATTTTATACATTATGAGAGTAACCTACTTAAAAAGAGGGTTCTGCAACAATCTGGATAGCATGCATGTGCTTGTACCTTAGAGCTTTGAAGTGGTAAATTCCTCATTTAGCAGCGTTGAGAGAAAAGTAACTTATCAAGGGGATACTTTCTGCTAAGTACTAGATTCCCGAGGGTCATTTTTTGCCAAGTACTGGAATCTGCATGGGTAGGTTATAGTTTCCACTCAACACTTGAAACTTCGATCACAAAGACTCAAATAAATGCTCTAACTAAGTTACATTATCTGTTCAAACTCTGGATTGGAGGAGGTAGGAATTTCATATGTTTTTATATTCTGATGAAGCGTTTATTATTTTCATCTGATTTCAAGGCACTTCTAGGATTATATATTGTGCTTATACTGATTAACATTCTTGCGGAGGATGAAATTATGCATATTATGAACCATGGCATGTTGCATGTTAGGGTGATGATTAAGTCCATTTTGTATGCCATCCATATTTAATTGTTTTAGTATTAAGGGCATGCTCGTGAGGTTAGGCACTTGGCATACATGGTAGAGGTTGCCCCAAAGTGATAAGGTCACACATGGCATGACTTCTGGCACTAGGCGTACTTGGGATGATGTCAAGCTGCTCTTTGTATCTAGCCTTACCATAGAAGGGAGAATCTTGTATGTCCCAAATTATATTTGTGCGCTATGGTAAAAGGATATAAGGTTTCCTTAACTGTGGTTGATTTGACGATGTGTGGATCATGAGTGGGCTACTTACTACTATTATGGTAGTCATAAGCATAAAGTGGCACTCACTACGCAAAATGATTTTCCATAGGAGGTTTGTAATATTTGTTTCATCTTTCCCATGTGTGTGGCTTGCATCCAACTATCCTTACATGCCCCCACCACTCGAGTAGGGATGCATTGCATGGTGAACAATATAATGTTTCCATCTTTACGTTGGTGAATGCTTCATGCATGGGACACAAGTGCGTAAACAATCCCTAAAACAAAGAAAACATACAAACTGAATCAACCGGTGTACTGGAAATTGCTGTACTTAATGCTAGGCTGAGGTAACTTGTTACTCTAGCTACAAGAAACACATACTCGTGCAAACATTATAGTGATTAGAATTATAAAACTCATATTTAGACTGCCCCTAGACTGATGCCTTGTGGAACTAGCTTTGAAACTGATGCATGATGACCTTGAAAGGTCGCATAAACTGTCAGGTCAATTTATTGACTGATCCGGGGTTTTATAGGATTGGAAGTTATGAAGCATCTATGGTGGGGGGATTTATATGAAGAATGGAATTAAACATGTACTTTAATTAGTAAGAAATTGGAATTATCATGATGTAATAATGAAAAATGATTTTGAAGTCTTGCCATTGCCCATTGTAACGAAAGAAAGCAAAGATAATTCAAAACAAACAACATCATCCATGAAGGACTGCCAAGAAGAAAGTACATTTGAAATCTTACTTAAGCATGACACATTTTTGTCATCTTGAGATTTGAAGACTTTGCACCTAGAGAAAATTCAAGTGCGCTCAAAGGTGATATACGTGGCAGAAGTGAAAACATTATGAACTATAGTGAGCAAGGAAATACTGTACATCTATGACATAGGATGGTGGTTTGTCTATCCAGTGTTCAGTTATTGTTAGACAGGTAAAAGTTTAATTTTTCTTTTAGTGTACATGCGAGATCATTCAACGGTAGTGGCTACTGTTGTCTTACGATGTCTTCAATGTTTTTGAAAATGCCTGAATAGATATTGAATACTATGCTATTCAAAGTTTCAGGGAGGGTGATGAAAAGAAATGTGGGATGTGTTTCTACAATGGTAGGCGATGAGAGGCCAAAGTTTATTGGAAGGTAGATAGCATTGAGTTAAAAAAATAGGAATACGTTTATACATCAATTTTTTATGCCACAATTATTAAGTTTTAAAATTACAACATAATAAATTAGCTTGGCTGGAAATCCTTATAACATTTGCTAAACTATATCTATCTAATGCAGTTACTTTTTCATTGGCATATAAGGTTACTCTTGTGGCTAATATGCTATTATAGATCCCCCGTTAATGGGTCAAGGGTATGCAGAGTAAAAACCCAGCCTCACCTTAATGCTTCCTAGACTCCCCCTCATGCAAGGTTCTTCAAATTAAATTTTGATGGTGCAGCACATGGGAATCCCAGAGCTTCAGGCATTGGGTGTAGTATTCGGGATTGCACTAGATCTCTCATCCGTGCTTTGTCCGCTAATCTCCAGGATGGCACAAACAATGAACCCGAAGCCCGAGTGATTGTCATGGGCATTAATTTAGCTTGTTAATATGGTATTGAGCACCTGGTGATCGAAGGAGATTCAAAAATCATTGTGGATCCTATCAGGAACCGTCACACCATGGCATGGCGACTCAACAACATCCTCAACACAACATGGACCCTGTTCGACGTAATGGTGTCTTGGTCCATTATGCATTGCTTCAGGGAGGCTAACAAGTAGGCCAATTTTTTAGCCAATTGGGGAGTGGACCAACAAGAAGAAATTGTGATGGATAATGTTTTTAAAAGGTGTCCGGTCCTCGAACTGATGAATATCCAATTCCATTATGTTTCAAATCATTTCAAAACCAATCTTACTTCATTGGCACATCATTTCACCTCATTCTATTTGATTTGGCGTGGGTCATTTGGATCCGTTGTCATAATTGGGCTTTTATTACCTCAAGTGTTTGGCATCTTGAAATGATGTCCAACATGAATTCCGTTGGGTTTTATATCTTGTGACAGCTTGTGTCTTTAGTTCAGTTTCTCGCACTTGCTTGGTGTATGTGTTGTTATACCCACAGTGGATTATGTCGCTATCAACATTGCTGTCACTGCACCTATCCTCTCCCTCAGAGTTGAGAAGTGTGAAATGGCATTTCGGGATAGCATTCCCTATCGCAGGTTAAGATTGATTTTTTGGATGCCAACCGTGGAAGTGATGGAGGTCATCAGGGTTATCATTGGGGAAGATTACTTGCATGTGGTCTGGAGAAATAAAACGAATGCATATGTGGCGTCCATCTTCACCAACAATCTACTTTGTGTGGTTAGGAATTTTGAGATGGTTAAGACCATGGTGGAGACTCTTGTCTGGAAGGAGTTGCGGGGCGGCTTGGTAGGTTGGCTGAATCGTTATCCGGAGGTAATTGACTTGGCCCTTCCTTTCTTTGGTTCGCAATGTTTGGGTTTGATCCCCTTGTGTGTTTTTCAGGGTTTAGAATTGTGTTTTGTCAAATTACATGATTCCTTGAAGTCATTGGTGGAGGGCTCTGTCATCCCTCCGGATTTCCCTTTGAATAAGTGGTTCGATCCTCTGTCATCCCTCGCTCCTATCATTGGCATATTTGATTTCATGCATTTAGCATTTGCTACGAAATGCCTTGTGGAATTCTACTCCACCAGAGGAGTGGCAACGACCGTGGAGGAGGAATCAGCTAGGATACCTGGTGGTGGCCGTTCAAATAGTTCAAGGGTCATGGTGTCACCTTTCATGCATAATTGTTTGTAGTCGATGGTGGATGCTATTGGCTTGGGAGGAGTCTTTGGCCCTGGTAAACGCAGTAGAGGGAATGATGAGAGCCTGGGCCCTACTTGCAAGTCTACACATCCGAAGGCTTTTCCACCCCTGTAAGTGGCTCTCTCAACTCTGTTTTGATTACTCTACAATTTTTGCTTTTTCTTGTTCCTGAGGTTTGTTCCTCGTTTCTTTGTAGCTCTCCTTTTGCGAATTGCTCTTGGTTGGTTGTCTCTGCTCTAGCCGGAACACCATTTGTTTTGAGTTTTATGCTTCCTTGTATGGGTGAGGGCCCTTACCCCCAATATCTATTAAAAAAAAATGCTATTATAGATGGTTTAAAACATGTTCCCTATTCATGCCTGCAATTTGATGATAAATTCTGAAAAAGTTTCAGCGTTTCTCCATTTATAGAATGACCTTTCCTGGTGGACATGATCTATATAGTTTCTAGTTATTCCTGCTAAAATGTACATTATACATTGTACAATTCTTTTGGAAAAAGAATAACCTAGTTACATATATTTTTTGAATGGTATTTTTTCTCAAAACTAGATATTCTTATAATTCTTTTGATCAATTGAAAGTTATATTAAAAAAATTGTAGATTGCTATATATATATATATATATTTTATAGAACGAAGTTACATTGAAGAATTTTTGGGAATTTTTTGTTGCTTCCGGTAGATTCTCAAGGGTTGGTATCTTCAACCTATGGTCTACCCTAGGGTAAAATGAAAGTGGATTGATAAACTCGTAAGCTGAATTAAATCCACAAAAACATAAATTCTTGGCTATAAAACTGTTTATTAAAGCAAGACTAACAATGTCCAGTCGGAGGCCTTTATCATTGTTGGGGCAGGTTTTTTAATGTGAAATCATTGATTTTTTTCTTGTTCATCTGTAAGAATTGAACATTGTAGGGGATGCCGAGCCATCTTTGGTTCAGTGGTTGACTCAATCCCCCTAAGCCATTTTGGGGATGGGATGGTCTTGTCCCTGGTGTCTTGGGGATGTGACGTCAATGTCCCAAAGTGCCAAAAACAATAGAAATGCCGATATGCTTCTCCCTAACTTGGGAATGTATCCCTGTGTTTTGTCATCTAAATATCAATGATTCTTCTTTAGGAGACCTTTATGATAATTATATACTAGACCATAGTTTTGGAAATAATTTTTCAACCAACATGTCCAACAGGGGACTTATGCTTTTTTTGTAGACTTTTCTATCAATATAAAAAACAAATAATGTTTCAACCATGACAAATATCGTTTTTGTATCTAGCAAATTCCCTTATATTATTTCTATCTTGAATATTACCATGAAAATGCTTTCATTTCAAGTATAGGCAGTCAACCTCCAAAATAATACCTTGGATGCATTAATAAAATAGTAGTTATAGATGGCTTCAATATCAAAGATGATCCAAGCACATTACTTGTTAGAGTTTGTTACATAAAGTTATAATGGTCATACTGGTCTTAGTGATAGGTTTAATAATAAAGTCACTTTATGACTATAGTTTGCTTTATCGAGTAATGTAAACATGACCGAATGTTTACCTTAGTTATTTTTAATTTTAGGGTTGTGTCCTCAATGTATTAGGGTTTATGTTGTTGCTTTCTTATAAAGTTATTGTTGCTCTCTTTCAAGTTCTCTATTGTGTTCTTGCTTGGCTTCTTTGTGTGTTTGGTTTTCGTAATATGATTAAAGCCATGGTGAGGAGAACCCAAGAAGTAGCAAGTGAAGGCCTAGGGATTGCGTAGATTGGTGACATATCGAGTGACTGCTTAATTACTCAATTTGACATAAAGGACAAGAAAAATCCGTACATCATAAGTAGTTAGGGGTTTTGATAATTTGTGCAACAAAAAATCCATAACAAAAATTAGGTTTTTTTGCCAATCCGTACATTAGAAATTCATATTGTATGACTTAAACCCATATATTACGTCATAAATCCATACGTTAGAATTTCGTATGGTTGTAAGGAATTGTAAGGAATATTGATTCTCAGATTTGCTGGAAATTCCAAATTGCTGATTTTCATTTTTTTTAGCATTTTTTGGTGTTTTTCAGCATATTCATTACTTTTAAGAAAGTATTCTTCTGTTTTTTCCCCGTTATACAGATTTTTGATTTCAACTCTCTATTTTAGCAGTGGTTTTTCTTTTCAACAATAGATAAGCTCATTTTTTTTTGCTAAAAATGAATAGTTTATCTAATATAATGTTGGAAGTTAACCGCAAATTTTCTGGGAAGAATTATAATACCTGGAAACAATGCATGCTAGCTATGTTTGAGTACAGGGGTTTGGAAAATATTGTTTGGGGAAAGAAACAAGACAAAGGACATCAAAAAATGATCAAAACAAGTTTTATGAGAAGTGGTGATGTTATAAAAACTCTCTGATTAATGAATTGATACGAGAAGTGCATATTGTGATGATGCATTAGATATTTGGAAGTGATTGAAGGAGTTTAGAATTTATTATTTTCAATCAAAATGGATGAAAATGAATCTTTACAAGACTATTTGGTAAAAATCAAGGATATTCGAGAAAAAATAAATGCTATTGGTTGGGAAATGGAAGAAGATATGGTGGTAATCATTCTCAAGAGTTTACTACCTCCATTTATTATTTTATTAAAACCCTAAATATTACTACTATTGAAGTTGACTTGAAGTTTGAAGAGTTGAGTACTAAACTCTTGCAACAAGATAGGTGAATAAAATAGTTTGGCAGTGGCAGTGAGAATGAGGGTACAAAAATGGCTTTGACAACAAACTTCAAGGGCAAGGGCTAGTTTGCTAAGAAGAATAGAGGAGGAAACAAAGAGGGGAAAAAAGACAGATGACTTAGGTAATCAAAAGTCTTTTAGATGCCATTATTGTGGAAATCTTGGCCACAAGAAGTTTTATATGAAACAATTATGGGATGGTATAAATAACCAAGGTCCTAAGAAGTAGGCCAATGTTGCAGAAATGAAGAGGATCTTTGTGTTTGTGGCTAGGGATAAAGTAGACAATGTGAAAATATATGCTTGGGACATAGGTTTTAGTGCATCTCATCTAATTACCAATAGGGAAGATTGGTGTTTTAATTATGCTGCTAAAGTATCTTTTAATGGCTTTGTGGTTTTTGGTGGTGGGGAGGAATTCAGAGTAGAAGGAAAATGAAATGTGTAGATAACCATGCTAGGTTAAAAGTTGGTCCTCTTTAATGTCTACTATGTTTTATGAATGGAGAATAATCTACTATTTGTAAGTAAGATAATGAAGCACATCCCTCACATGTGATTTTCAACAATCCACAGGCTATATTGTTGGTAAGGTTAGTAAGAAGATAATTACTTTTGGTATTGAAGGCCATGGGCTTTTTAGTTTGGTTGATGCAGGTGAGGTGAAAGAGCATGTTTTGATGGCCAAGAGCTATCAAGATTGCAGTTCACTTTGGCATGGAAGTTATAGGTGGGATTGGAGTTCATTAAATTTGAGAGAGATTTCGTATTTGGCAAAAGAAAGTTTGATGGATGGCCTTCCAAAGATTCAGAATCAGTAAGGAGTTTGTAGTGCTTGCCAGGCCAAGAAGCAACACAAGGTCCCGTTTGATGAAGGATAAGCTTGATGGCCTTTCAGAGATTCAAAATTAATAAGGAGTTTGTGGTGCATGCTAGGTTGAGAAGCAACATAGAGTCCCGTTTGATGAAGGATAAGCTTGGAGAGCCAAGCAGTTACTTCAGTTGATCCATGTTGGCATTTTTGGGCCTATGAAGACGACATAAATCTCAAAGCTATACAAGTCAAAGCTATACAAAAAAATGTGGTGTATTTACTAAAATTAAAATTAGATGTGTTTAATGAGTTCAAAAAAGTCAAAGCTATACAAGAAAAATAGTTTGGGAAGAGAAATCAAATTTTTAGATTAGATAACGGTGAATAATTGAGGGTTTTCTTGATTTTTGTCCTCAAGAAGAAGGCTTCAGAGGCAATACACCACACTCTACACTCCACAACAAAATGGAGTGGTAGAGAGGCAAAATGGTACTGTTATGGAGATGACGAGGTATTTGTTAGAAAACAAGTTTGTGCCTAATAAATCTTGCACAAAAGCATTACACTAATCGATGTATTTACTCAATCAGTCTCCAATAAAAGAGGTACGTGAATACTCTAGAAGAAGCATGGTTAGACGAAAACCCAAAGCAAGTCATTTCAAAGTTTTTGGTTTAATTGTATATGCATGGGTTCCTGAAGAAATTTGAACCAAACTTGATGCAAAATGCAAGTAAATTATGCTCACCGGCTACAGTGACAATCATAATGCTTATCGGTTTATTGATGTTGAAACTAACAAAGTTGGCTTTAGTCGTGATGTGGTAGTTGATGAAAGTGCAGGGCTGTTCCAAGAAATGACAGAACAAAAAACAGATCTGAAAGTGCTGGAAATGAGGATAAATTGGCTGGAAAATCAGGTATGATATGTGTGAAACATCAACCTAAAGCGGGTGGGGAGGGGAGGCACTTATGAGGTTGATTCTCATGAAATTTCCACCCAAGAAGTTACTGAAAATAACCCAAATCACAAGGAAACAATGCTGGTTTGGAGGAGGGGATATGAAAAGATCAAAATGGCGGTACATCACTATTGGCGATGTTTGGTTAGATGAGATACTTGATATGAGGGCGGATAGAAGACCAAAAAGAGGTGAGACATCTGATACGGTGAATTATGCTTTGATGGCTAACCTTTAGTACTCATTTGAACGCCAAGAATATGACAAAGCCAAAGGAAGACCAGAATGGGAAAAGGCTATGCAAGATGAGCATAAGTCTTTGATGAAGAATCAAACATGGGTTTTGTTGGCAAATATTTGTCGCTTGGGCATTTTTTGGTTTTAAGACTACCCAACGGTCAACGACACAAATATGACAACAAATGGATAAATCACTGTTGGGATGGTAATTTTCCTTTGCGTTTGAGAGGGGCAACTCCCTCGTATGATTATGGGTTTTTTTGGATTTTTGTGTACTTTTATATGGGAAGTAAAAAATGGAAACAAAACTGGGAAAATGGTGAAATTAGAAAACGAGAGACAAATGGAGGTGAAGGTGAGAAATCCATGGCGGAATAAACTCAGAGAACCACCAGAGTAACTTGAATAGCTAGAAATTCTTCCCCTCACAAAAAATGGAAGTAGGCACAAAAGATTGAATAGGAACAAAATGCTTTTTTGGCAATGTTACCAATTCGTTTTTGGTTCTAGTGTGGGTTCGAAGAACCCGATTCGCCGGTATGTCAATTTTTTCTTCTTCCTTGGGTTCGTTATTGGGTTCGCCCATACAAAAAATATATAAAAAAAAAAAAAATATAGAAATTCTAGCCTGATACATGGGAAATAAAGAAATCCTACCCTGATAATGTGAAAATTAGAAAAATAAGAGCCAAGTGTTTTTCCTTTTGTCACTTTGTTCTTCTCATTTGTGAAGTATGCTTTTGCTTTTGGCTTTTAGGGTTGAGGAAGGTGTTTTTAATTATTTAAATGTGTTGGGTTTGGTGAAAAAGGGAAAAAAAAAAAAAAAAGTTTTTTCCCAGCTTTTGGGCACAAGTGACTGCGGGTTCTTTGCCCCAACGCCCAGGGTTCGCCCCTGGGCACCTGGGTGAGTTGGGGGTTCTTCCCAACGCCCAGGGTTCGCCCCTGGGACTCGGGTGCGTTGGGGGTTCAGAGAACCGGACCCCGCACCAGAAGAACCCCCAACGCACTCGGGTGCCTAGGGGCGAACCCTGGGTGTTGGGGTAGAGAACCGGACCCCGCACCAGCATCGGGTTCGAACTCGGGTGTCCAACGTAGGCCCAGGGCCATGAGCCGGCAACATTGTTTTCTGGAAGCACAAAGTTTCCTCAAAACTCAGATTGGGTACACTTGGTACAAAGGGGCACTCGGGTGCATTGGGGTAGAGAACCGGACCCCGCACCAGCATCGGGTTCGAACATGGGTGCCCAACGCAAGCCCAAGCCCATGAACCGGTAACGTTGTTTTTTGGAAGCACAAAGTATCCTCAAAACTCAGATTGGGTACGGTTGGTACAAAGCCCCCACACAGAGTTTTCAACACAAAGTTTGGAAACACCGTGAGTTGCACACAACCAAGAAAAATGTAGTATTTTAATGACTTCTCTATCTATGAACAACAATACAAATTTTACAAATAAAGAGCATCAAAAACCACAAAGCTCAAGAATAAATTCGCTTGCTTGCTTATATTCCATTGCTCGATTCTAGAAAAGTACATTGCCCACCCATGAAGTTTTAGCTAGCTCTTTCTAAAGAGCTTGAAGGAAAGAAGAACCCCCCCTTGTCACTGATCTATATTTTACTTTTGTATAATCTTTCCATTCACAAAGGAATTCAGAAAGCTATCCATTACACTAATTCAACCTAGAGCTAATTTTACTCTAACTAGAGTTTGCTCACATTTGATTTTATTATTTGAACATTTCTACAATATTAAATGCAATTGTGATTGTGCATTTAAAATACATTATTAATTTTTAAAAGAATAAATTTACTCAATGACTCCAACTACATAGCTATTTATTGTCGCTCCTTTTAACATTCTTTTATGATTTTAAATAAATAAATAAATTCAAAAAGAACTAATAATTTAAATAAGTCATTTAATTTACGACTTGGGCCCATGAACGTCATACTCACAATTTTTTCCATGCGCATTTCACTATGGTATTGCCTTGTCCATTGGATTGTGTAGTCAAATAAAGCATTACAGAGGATTGAACAATTAAAATAAATGAAAATTACTTAAATGGTTAGTGAAATTTGGATGGCAAATTTTCACCACAACCATTGGCCTTGACTGCATTCCCTAGCGAAATGTAGGATAACTCTAGAACTCATTGGTGACTTGTGCCTCAACCATTTTGTGGATGGTGTGTAGCATACTCGCATATCCTTATCCTTCCAATTGAGAGTCAGTTTGCCTATCCCAATCATATAGGAATGAACACATGCTCCCAGGTTGCATCCTTGCCTTGAAAATTCTCCCTGTTTGCTTGTTGGAATTACCTATTGCATTATTTCCCAAGACAATTTTTCTGATTTTACATATATTTTGTGCATACTTGTGTAGCAAAAAAAGACGAGGATGATGGAGGATCAGTTGTGGTGACCATTGAGATTGTGGTATCGCTAGTGTTGATGCTGAAATTGCTTAGGACTCCAAAAGATTTCAGATCAGGAGGTTTTGCAATAGGAACAATACCCTCAAGCAGCATTTGAACAATCTTGCCCATAGAATGTCACATATAAGGCTGATCTTGAATGCACCAAAAAGTAATTTGAATATCCCTCTCTACCTGATCCATATCCAATTTCCCATCAAGCTTCTCATCAATTGTGCTCAAAACATTTCCCCTTTCAATGCAACGGGACTTTGACTAGAACGAGAAGCCAAATGGTTTGTAACATATATATATATATATATATATATATATATATATATATATAAGCTGCTTGAAACCTTTTCTGTCACATTTTCTTTGAGACCAATTATGTGGACAGTGCCTTTTCCACTACATAGTGCAAGCCACCAAGCTGTGGGAAATAACGCAATGGAATACACCTCAGCTTTATCAGCTCCTCTCTTGACCTCTTGCAAAAGGTTTCTATCTAATGTGTTAAATATCCGAACAATGGTTCCCCTCGTGGTCGCTGTTGCAAGAATAACATCATTCTTCAAATGAAAGTGTGCAACCTGAACCTTCCCATTACACAAACCAGGACAAGCCATGACACAAGTGTCTTTTGTATGAGAAATATCACACAGCCCTTTAGGATTTAGACATGGTTTCTATTTCATGCATAATCTTGAACATTCTATGAGACCACATGTCGCTTAGGCATTCTGTCAAACACTTCACGCCCTGTTGAATGCGTCCAAATCGTTGCATACACGTTTACGAAGGCAGTCACAACTACAATAGCTCGTGTTTTGGCACAGGCTAGGAGGACTCTTGGTAAAGGTCATGACATTGGTTTTACACCCTTGCCAATTGCATTCAATTGAAAGTTTCCATAGCCCCTTTAACAAATCCATAATGTGCCAGCAGCAATTGTAATTCATGAGGCTGTATCTCATTGAGGCGTTCCTTCAACCACTTGAAGGCACGTGAACTGTTTGACAAATGCCCAAACCAAATTAGTTGCATAGGACATCCTTGACAAAATGCCACAATGGAAACTTGCAGCCTAGATTGTCTTCAAAGCTTATGTTTTGAATCATAGTTACCAAATCCGGCCAGATCTGGATTTTTTGGCCGACCCGGATAAGTTCGTCTGGGTCGGCCCCCTTTTTTCTCAAAAATTTAGTACTTTTTTTTTAAATTTTCCGTATTTTGTGCAGGAAAAAAATGCCCAGAAACGATATTATATAATATTAACATTTTATATTACCTTTTTAATATTTTTCATTGTATTTGTCAATTTTGCATATTTATAAAACTATGCTCACACACACATGTGTGTGTATTCGGGATCAGATTTTTCCGAACTGCAACAAAAATTCCAGATTTTCGAATTTTTTTCCCTCCTGAATGGATCTGGATTTCCGAACTTGGTAACTATGGTTTTGATCACGGTCCTTGAATGTGAAACTACAACTATCTAATATACTTTGTAACTCCTATGGACAGGCATAGATAGCAGGCAGAAGATATGAACATACACTGCCGCTCGATCTACTGCCCATGCAACTTTAATTTGTACTCAATCATATGAACATGCTGAAGCACTTGGGAAAAGAGTAGGGGTACCTGTCAAGGGCCAGCTCAAATGCCTTGCTGCACCACAAGAGCTAAAATTTCGTTATGGATCCACATATTCTCTAGTAGTTGTGGGTGAAATAAGCAAGATGGAAGCTCTCAATAGATATGTTTCTACTTTATTTCCACAATCTTTAGATTAGACAAATCATAAAGACAATAGCTACAGTCCTGTAATAGAGTACTCGGGCCAAAAGAGGTCTCAAATACAAATAAGACACTTGTCCGAATCAGCCATGCTATTACATGAATTGGAGGTGAAGCGAATATTTTCAGGTGTTCTCTTAGTGTCCACGCTGGATATACCAATGCATACTGAGGACAAAAGTCAATGGTGTTTTGTTGTGTCCAGAAGTTATAACGCACATTATTACCACAAAATGTAGCATCACCATATGTGGTTGAACATTGTCTTCTAAGGCAATGCAGTAGCGTGCTTTTTTTAAAGCCTTTTCTCCGCCAACCAGAACAACAATCACTCCCTGCATAACTGCCAACTAGAACGTTTTTCAAAGCCCAGACCAAACTGTAATATCTGCAATAGATAAATTGTATCTCACCAAGAACATCTATACTAACAGATGATTATCCACATAGATACATGATTTCTCAAACTTAGATCCATACAAAAAGGCTTTTGCATATTCTATGAAAAGTTGCCTCTTCTCCACAGCTCAAAATTGGCATTCCAGCCTGTGCATTCCTCTCCTGCGGCCTGCATTCTCTGCAACGACTGGAAATGACCCAAAAAGTTCTCTACCAAAGGATGCATGGTTCTCAGCAACTTCTCAGGAAGCAATCAATTAAATTCTGACCAGACAAGACCGGGCATCTTTTGGAACAGAGGAACCAAGCTTTGAAGAAAAACTTGATGACCTTGGTGGCCAAGAACTTACTGCAGTTTAACAAAAGATTTTCTATATTTGAAATACTGAAACTTCTTCCTGCAAGTTGGGCTCACTCTAAAGAATATTCAGATGTCAAACTTGTAGGATTATGAGGTATCAAATCAGGTTCTTGGTGAAGCATAACATAGCGACTTCTCCCACCTGCTGAAGTTTGTTTTTCACTGAATCTTTTGACTTGATACACTGCTTACTCTTTTTTGAAAATCATTGCAAAGGCATTTTCATGTGATCTAACTGCTGGAATAGTTTTGACAGCAGAAGATTTTAGTAATGGCCACACATTATTTATTTGTGTTCTCTTGGGAGTGCTCTTTTGATGCAGATGAACAATGAAAGACTGAAAATTGCAACATCCATGTCAAACAAGGAATGGGAAACATTTTCCAAAGTATAAACTTCTCAACAAATAATGTCTTGATGCTTGATTCAACAGTCATTTCATTTTGAAAGTACACAATTTTTTGAGGCATTTTGTCAAATCCATTTTGAACACTTTCACCCCTGAGCAATCAGAAATGCAACTTCTGACAAACACCCACTTTTCCATATGACACAACATGCCATTGCAGACTATAATCTCAACCAGCTTGTATCCTTGTTATTGTTTTATGGATTTCTTAGCTGGGTTGCAGTGGATTGTCTCCATGTACCCCTCCAAATACTCAATTTCATGACCGAGAGCTTTCTGGCAAAGAGCACAACCAACATTTTGCAGGCACAAGAGACAAACATAGGGAAAGGGGAAAACACAATGTTGCAATTATTGAAGATGAACACATACACCCACACAACAGAAAAACGGAAGTGAAATACACAAGCCAAAATTGTAGAGAAAAGTAAACTATCTACAAGGGGAAAGGAATGACAACAAAACTAAACATGGCCATTCATGGGTTGGGCACAATATGAGCCCATGCGGAACAATTTTTGGCAATATGAGGAAAACTCTTGCAAGGACATGAACAACCACCACAACATTTTAATTGCATCCAAGGAAAAAATATGAGGCATGGGTGAGAAGACAAATATGGACTCAAAACACTGGACCATGGATAACTGGGACAAAAATATTACTTGCATCCATTAAAGAATCCATGACACTTTTTTCTCATGAATACAAGTGGTATGCTTCAAGTGACTATTTGGAATGCAAACAACATGAGACATACCTCAAAACCTTCACTTTGTAGCTGCTATTGTGGCTCTTATATGGGGAATGGCCAAACCAAATCTTCATTAGAAGCCTCCCAAGGTGGGATTGGGTTCAAAACTTCATTACGTTGAAATTTTTTGGAAGCCTCTTCTTGCTGATTGCCACTCTGTTTTTCCTAAAAAAAATTCTCCGTTCTTGTGTTCAAAATCACCACGTCTCCTCTTCACCAGTGTGAATATTGCTATGTTTATGATTCACCTCATGTTCTTGGAGGGAGGCTAAAAATGGCTTTTCAATGTATTCTTCCGTGACTTTTTTCTCTTGGATTGAATTTTCAAGATCTTCAGAGCACCGAATGAAGTTGATTCCGCTATGGGAGAGTTCACCATGGTAAAATTTGAACTGTCACTTTCATGCCCAACACCACGAACCCCTTATTTTTGCATTTGCTCCACCTTGTGCAAGTTGTGAAGTGGGCAAATTTCTCTTCGCTTAATTTGTACAACTCCATAGAAATCTTTCAAAAACTGCTTTTTCTTGGGATCATCAATAATCTCACAAATTAGATTGTATTTAAAAACAAATATAAAGAGGAAAACATTTATCACCCTAACATCCTTTGCAAGAATCCAATCAGCCTTTAATTCGGGTTGCTTTATGATTTTTTCCTTCTCTTTTCTAATAACTATTGACGCTACCAATTATGCAATCACAAATCAGACCATGGACAGTGATAGCAAAACTCAAACTATGAAAATGATGGGCTGTTTTCCATCATTTCAGGGCTTTATTTCAACATGGTCGCTAATCTTCTTTTGAAAGGTGAAGATTCCATTCAAATTTTAGAAATCAAATACACTGTTCGATCTCCAATGGAGTCGTTAAAAATTGTTGGCAAATTTTTATGTCGTTTGGGTTTTGCTTGGTTTTATGACTCACCCAATGGGCAACAAAACAAATTAGGCAACAAATGGATAACTCATCGTTGGGATGGTGGTTTTTCTTTGCATTTAGGAGGGGTAGGTGCCTCGTATGATTATGGGTTTTTGTGTACTTTTAACCAGAAAGTACAAAAAATGAAATACAAATGAGAAATAGTGAAAGTAGAAAATGAGAAAAAAAATGGAGGTGAAGGTGAGAAACCCACAACGAAATAAACTCATAGAACCACAAAATATTTCGGATTTAAATGAAATGGATGGAAATTCTTACTCACAAAAATGGAAGTATGAGCAGCTTATGTAATATGAACAAAAAGCTTTCCTGTAAGCACAAAGTCTCCTCAAAACACGGATTGGGTACACATGATACAAAAAACATGCATAGGGTTTTCAACACAAAGTCTAGAAGCACTATGAGGTGCACACAATCAAGAAAAGTGAAAAATTATAATAGTTTTTCTATCTATGAACAAAAATACAAATTTCACAAATAAAGAGCATCAAAACCCCCAAAGTTCAAGAATGATCTCACCTGCTTGCTTGCATTCCATTGCACAAATCTAGAAAAGTACATATCCCACACACAACAAAGTTGAAGCCAACTCTTCCCAAAGAGCTTGAAATAAAGAATCCTCTTTGTCAATGATTTGGATTTTTCTTTTATACGATCCACAAAAGTTGGAAATCCATTCATTGCACAAACTCAACCTAGAGTTTATTTTAGTCTAACTAGGATTTACCCACATTTAATTTTATTATTTGAGACTTTTTTCAATATTAAATGCAATTGTTGTTGTGCATTCAAAATACATAATTAATTCTGAAAATAATTAATTTACTCAATGACTCCAAATACATAGCTATTCCTTGCGTGTGGCGTTGTCTTGCCTATTGGGTTGTTGAGTCAAATAAAACATTATGAAAGATTGACCAATAAAAATCAATGAAAATTGTTCAAATGGGTAGTGAAATTTGGATGGCAAATTTTCACTACAACGGGCTCTGGAGGAGTTATCTATTGGAGAGAGACCCATTGGTCACAAATAGGTATACAAAGTTGAGTACAAGACAAATGGGATGCTTGAAAAGTACAAAGCAATGCTGGTTGGAAAGGGCTTTGCACAAAAGGAAGGGATTGACTGTGAGGAAACTTTTTCTCCTATTGCAAAAATGGAAACGATCCCACTTGGTTGATTGGAAACTATATTAGATGGACATGACGAGTGCCTTCCTCAAGTAAGATCTAGAGGAAGAGGTATTCATCTTGATCTACCAACCACTGGGATTTCAAGTTCCAAGGAAGGAACATTTGGTAAGTACATTGAAGAAAGCCCTTTATGCCCTGAAATAGGCTCTAAGGGCTTTATACACCAAAACTGACATATTCTTGGGAGAAAACAGATAAAAAAAAAATCCTTTTGAACCCAATATCTACATCAAAAGTGTGAGTGGTGATTATAGTGGTATATGTAAATGACATTATCATCACAGGTAGTGAGGTCAGAGCCACTGAAAAGGTAAAATCAGATTTATGTTCCGCTTTTGATACAACAAATCTAAGTCTCTTACAATACTGCTTAGGTGTAGAAGTTTGCAAAACTGACAAACATATTTTTGTTTTACGAACAAAATATGCAAAAAGTTTGTTAGGTAGGTTCAAGACAGTAGACTGCAAAATCTCATCTACACCTATTTGTAAGATTGCAAAAGCTCAAGTCAGACTTTGGACTGTTCTTGGATTACCAGTCTTATCGAAGGCATTTGGGTACTTTATGGCAGCAGTAAGAATGCTGTCTAAACGTGCTAATATGCACCAGATGCATGCCAATTTGGTAGATTTTTCAAGACGTTTTAAATAGGCAGCATTCAACATTTTTCCTGTATTTGCAATTGTATATGCATTCAACTTTTTTATTTTATTTGCAATTGCATATGTATTATCTGCACTTCATTTATATACAGAATATTTTAGTTTTTTCAAAGCGAACCCACACTTTTTAGCTTATCTTTAGTGAATTAATATAAAAGTGCCATTTTTTTTAGGTTGGCCATTTAGGTGATGCGTATCAGGAATGGGTGCACCAGCCAATTGTTAACAAGGAGGGTCCCCGTTTTTTTAAAAGTGACTTCTGGGAGGTAAAGAAGTTGACATGTTTGCCTCATGTCCAATTTTTATCTGATAGTGATTTATTTAAAAGTTGGTGATGATAATATGGTGGGTATGTTTTTCTTTAACTACTGTGCTTGCTTGTCTGTCGTGTTATGACAGTTCCTCACTCGTACTGCATGGTGGGTTATACCTCTAGTATGGTTGCCTGTTGTATCATTCAGTATATTGACTTCCATCCAAAGGGGTTTGTCACCAGGCCAGGCAGCTTGTGTTACATTGTCAGGCATCTTTGTCTGGACGTTAATGGAATATAGTCTGCACCGGTTCCTTTTCCATATTAAGACAACTAGTTATTGGTATGTTTGTGTGATACGCTTTTTTAGCGTTGAATGCAGTGCTTAAATAAATTTAAATGTATTTTGCAGGGTTAGGATTATATCTTTATATCGTTGCTTGTTCTTGGACATCTTTGTGTAGAAATCTTTTAATGTAGTTATCCAAATCTTATCAGGGGAAATACTTTGCATTATCTGCTTCATGGATGCCACCATAAGCATCCAATGGATGGGTATCGACTTGTTTTCCCACCTGCAGCAACGGCAGTACTATTAATTCCGGTATGCATGCCAGTTTCTAGCTGTGTTGTCTAAAGTGTAAGATGTTCCATTTTATTTTTCTTTGATTTCACAAGTCTGAGCATAGAAACTATCAAAATTACATTAAAAAAAAAATAGCCTCATTAAATCCAAGATACACATGCCAAAACTTCTTGCTTAGTATCTATTGAATTATAATATTGAATATTTGTACAGTTTTGGTTCCTGGTGAAGTTGATAATCCCTTACACTGCTGCTCCTGCGGTTTTGGGTGGAGGATTACTTGGATATGTAATGTATGATGTTACCCATTATTATTTACATCATGGACAGCCTTCTCAAAATTTGGCACGTGGTCTAAAGGTGCGGAATTTCTTGTGGCAAACAATTCTAAATTCTTCTATATTTGATTCCATAATAAGCTAGTCTCCTTCTCATTAGTTGTTTGTACACAATTTATCGAGTTGTCTTAAAAATGCCTCTAATTTTGTGAAGTCAAACTTGGATATTATTTGGGGTCGGGTTGTAACTGCATTCTTTGTTTAATGTAGAAATATCATTTGAACCATCATTTCAGAATTCAGACAAGTGGGTTTGGAATTACTTCATCTCTTTGGGATTGGGTGTTTGATACACTTCCTCCTAAGAAGGCATGAGAGAGCAGAGATGTGTTTTCCTATTACCACTTTTGGTAACCAATTGTGTATCTTTAATGGAGTTGACATGAAAAAATACCTTCTTAATGCCTGTTTTCAAGTCAGAGGTGACATTGTTCCGTTTGGGACATAATCTAGCGGAGTGCTTTGGTTGTCACTTTGATTGAGTTGGAGTGTGTTGGTTGTCACTTTGATTGAGTTGGAACCAACTTTTTTTTGTCTGGTTGGGATTGAATTCTCCCTACCATTTGTTGCTTAATTATTGTAGTTGCTCTCAGGAAAACGAATATGTTTAACTAATTGTATCATGTACTTCTTAAACGGATAATTGTATGTAGATCTTAGTTTTGCTTTGTGACTGGATAATGAACATTAGGAGTTGTTCGAAAGTGATCTATTTTATTAATTCTAGAGCCACGTTCATTTATCTCCCCAAACACAATATAGGGAAACATTATAAGAGTAGATAGACGAGAAAAAAATCAGAAATGAGGTTTACTAATTGCAGAAATGTTGCAATAAATCTTCTTGTTGTTGCAAAAGCTGCTCACCAAATCTTTAGTTATGGCTTCAATTTTCAAACCATATGAAGCAAAAAGTGGGAGTAATATACTTTGAAAGTGACCCTTTTTATTATATAAGCTAGCTAATGAGGCTTAAAGTTGCATGAGCAATGAGGTTTACCAATTGCATAAGTGTAGCAATAAATTTGTTGTTATTACAAAATCTGCACACCAAATCTTTAGTTATGGTTTCAATTTTCAAACGATATGAAGCAAAAAGTGATTGGCAAGTTCATCTAAACCAGATTAGTTGAAAAGTTAAGGTTGATTTTTGAAGTTTCTATTATATAGAATAACTGTTTTGCTATATAAGCTATAGCTAACGAGGCTTAAATTCACATTGGCGAATTAAGCTGGCAACAATCCCCAAGATACTTGACTCATAATTTGTAAAAATGTGAGGCTGCAAACAAACGTTGCTAATATTGCACATAAGATGTACACATTATCTCCCTAGAGTCTTATCCATTGGGCCATAAAGTTCAGATGAAGTTCCTAAAAAATAATTTAGTTGTCAAGGTCATGCATAAACTGGGAAAAAACACCTTATATAGGATATTGCTTCTCCATTCTTTGTAGCACAGCCTTATGCAATCAATTCCACCAACAAATTATGATTTTAGGCAACTAGAATTTTTATGAAGGCAACTGTTGGCCATTCTTTACACGGGGACAAAATAATTAAAATTGGAGGAGCATATGGTATTAATAAGTGAAATTTAGTTACATGACCAAATTCATTATTATGTTTAGCCATAAAGCAGTTGGCATTGCCACATGGATAATTTAAAAAATAAAGTCTCTACATCAGCATCTGCAGCTTCCAAAGATAATTTTTAAGTTGTTATCATTGGTTACAGACTTTTTGGGCCAAAACTCTTCATTTCAAGTTGGAGTTTTTTGATAAATTGATATGGTAAATTTGTGCTCAAACCATGAGCATGAAAAACATCACTAATTTGCCCTATTTTCAACATTTACTTTGTGAGCTCCAAAGATATGAGTGAGATAATTATTGGCAACCAATATTTATTCATTTTTACTTTACTTTGAGATTCAAACGTGTATTATCTTTTGTGATATGATGAGAACATCCTAGATTCATCACTCACTTGTGTAGAATAATAAGAGTGTGAGGCTTAGAAAGTGACAATACAAAGCATTACCTTGATATCTTCAGAGAAACACATATCCTTCCTTAGTCCTTCAAGCTTCTTTAATCTTTCCTCAATGACATCAATCTTCTACTGTTACATGACTTTCTACAATATAAGCATCTATTCTCTTTATTTTGCTTTGACTTATTATGCCTTTATTTCTTTTAAGGGTTTCCTTGCCCATCAAATCTCGTATTTCTTTGTCCTTTGATGAAGTGAGCATGTTCTTTGTACCATACCTTTCTATTTTGAATTGATTTATATTTTTAATTGACAATAGTAGAGAAAATTTCACGGAATTATATATCTTGTATCTTAGCTTTTGGCATGGGGCTTTCAATGCTGAGAAAGTCAGAATGCAAGATGTCACAAGGAGCCTTCATATATGACAATGCAGTCTCGACAAGCTGTGATTCTTGATAATCTTTTCCACATTCCAACTTTTATGTTTGAATATACTTGATATTTGCGAAGAAATGATCTTCTATCTTTTTCAAAGTTTAGCGGATCACGTTGAGAGATCATTATTGAGATGAACCATTCTTACTTTATTCCTCTAATTGAAGAGCATCTTCATCTTGTTCCATGCATCCAAATGTGTGGAAGCATCGAATATAAAACCTTGACTAATCGAATGTATATGCAAGCTAATAAGATCAAAGATTTCATTCAAAGAGTTGTTTTACTTGATTAGGTTCTTTGTTTTTGTTGGGACTTTCTCTTTTCCTTTAGAATTTCTCGGCACTTCCATGTTTATTAAGAATAATAGCTTGATCCCATTGTTGCATAACTATGTTTATCAAGAATAATAGTAACACATGAACTTAAGGACATGCTTATCCTCTTGGTAATATGAAATGTTTGCTGAAAAGCTAATAACACCTTCAACAATGCTTATAGCTCGTTTAATGCTACAAAGTTGTCATGCCCATATTTTTTCACCCAAAATCTCAAGTAAAACAATACATTTTTTTCCGAAACACATCATCTAAAGTAATTAACAATATAAGAATACCATGTACAAGGATACCCACGAGTACCATTCCTTTAACTACAACAAACATTATCAATAATATTTAACTATAAATTGTGAAGTTTCCAGTATTGGTGAATATTCTGAGACACAATATCCAAATGAAACCTTTAGAAGTACTTAGAAGAAATTTACATACATGAGAGAGAAAAGGCAATAATAAGCAATTGACATAGTTCATTACTCTATACATTTATCAATTCAATTCACATTAGATAGGAGGGAAATGAGGAACTTCTTGATATGTTATTCTTTTTCGTCCAACTTATCAAAATATAGTAATCATAACATAAATACGCAAGCAAGATTCATAACGATCTTCTAACACTCGAATAAATTATCAAGGCCCTATCATTTCCATTGTTCGAGGGAGAGAGAGTGATCACATATATACAATATTATATAGAACTTACATTTTTTTTCTTAAATTAGCATTGCTAGTATATTATTTGCAACCAAACAACGCATCTTAATTCCAATTCACACTAAAAGCATGTAAGTTGAAACAATATTTACGTCCTCCCAACAACCATAAGCGTGAGAGCAAACTTAAAACACGAGTTACATTTTATTCATAAATTAAGAAACACACATCATAACAAGCTTTACACATTATTCTCACAACCCAAAAATATCCTCTTTTTAATGAACGCACTGCATGGAGCCCAAGGGTTACACGAAAGTTAATATAGTTAGTCATAGGTTCTTAAGACAAACCATACTTATGACAATATGCCTTTATCAAGGCCCATATATACAAAGATGAGCCTTTCATCCTATAGGAGGTAATTGGGATGACAAACCATAAAGACATATTCCCCATACTTGTGCTCAATGCGATGAATTATCTATATATCAATGTAAGAAATTAGGGTCTAATGTAGTTATGCATTTTGCCAACCCAATGCACATGCACACAGGCTAAAATATGCATCCCAACATCAAGGTATCATAACATTAATTAGGGATTTTAATTTGACAAACAAGTCATTTTTTTATTTGATAGGTAAAATAAATCTAGTTTAACAAGGCTCCAACAACCATAAATTTAAAGCAAGATAAGACCCATAGTCAAAGAACAAAACCCCACAGGGTGTAAAACAGAAGTCCTTCAACAAAACCTATGCCTACCAACAGGAAATATAGACCAAGACAATACAACAAATTATAAATAATCCAAGAAAGAACCTTAGACCTCCACTAGGTTAGATTTTTCCTTTGAAGCAATTTGATCTATTTCCTTGGTCTTCACCAACAACAATTCTTGGTTAGTTCTTCCTCGGGTTCATTTGGAAGGTCCTTATGAGAGACACTGTTTTGACTTCATTTGGGATATTTTGATTTTCTTTTTGGCCTTCAAAGAATGCTAAGTGTCTTAAGTATGTTCTTGCCCTGGTCTAACATTACTTTCCTTCTCTGGTAGAAGGGCTTTCTTATCCTTTTTCTTATCTAATACCTGCTTAAGCTTGATAGTTTCAGCTTTAAGGTCATTCTAATCTTTTATGAGAGAGGCCATGGCCCTCCCAACACCTTTTAGTTTTTCCAGAAATACGTCTAGTTTCTTGCTACATTTGGTGTTGTTATCTGCCATTCTGCGGATTTCCATGTTCTTAGGGCTATCCTCCTCTTTCCAGGGAATGGCAATAGATTAGGACTTTTTGTTTGTGGAGGTAGGAGAAAATTCAGTAGGGTGTTTGAAAGAAGATGGGCTAGCAAAGGGAGAGAAGGGTTTAGGGAAGGCGTGGATAGGGGACCCCTTGTTTGGCAGGTCAGATTCATCCTCGGAAGGGTTTTTAACTAGGGTGTCTTGAAGAGGGGTGTCATCAACAGGGGCGTCTTCAACCAGGGGGATAGTCTTCTCGCACATGGTTTCACCACATTGAACAAGCAAAAGGATGAGGCCATGGTGGATTATTTCATTCTTATCACTCCCCTGATAGGCTAGGGTTCTGGGTTCTAAGGACTTTAAAATGTAGAACGACATATTGATTTCATACCCACAAAAGTGATTAAGAAGTAAAAAATGGTTGGATAAAATGAGTGTATACTTATTTGCAGGGTTAATTATTTCATGATTTGTAAACATATTTCTGGCCATCGTTGGGGAAGATCTTACTACATAAAGCCCTTCTTGTTTGTCTTCAACATGATGCCCATCTGAAAGAACTTTTGCATCAACTCCAGTTTGCAGCTTTTATCTTGTAAGCTTTTGCCCCCTCATAGGGCATCCCAGTAACTTCTTCAATACTTTCTTTAGTCACTACAATTTTCACACCCCTTATCCTAATTGCCCATTTATTTCATGCAAGAATAAACTCCTTTGAGAGATCGTCATTGTGTCCCTTAATCCTCAGTGTAAATTCAACGATGTCCCATTTACACAGTTTTTTCCATACCTTTTTGTTCCCCTGAACCTCAACACACAAAATAGGTTCCAGGCAGTCTTTGTCATCCCTCATTTTGAGTTTGAATGCTGTTTCTCCTTTCTTGACCAGGATAATGGACGATTCTAGACTTAACCTGCAACTGTCGAGATTGAAATATGTTATTAATGCCCTGGATGAAAAATTTGTAGTCTTTGATACGCCAATCATAATAATGCAAGGAGAAGGGGCTCCACATGCCTGTAGTTAAAGTTCCCATGTGTGATCGGTTTGTGGGACATTTATGACTTGTCCACGCCATCATTGTTAATAATATTTAAAAGTTGGGTCAGGATGGAGTTGGCACCATCCCACGTGTCAATCCTATCAATTCCAACCCCATAGTTGGCTAAGTAGTCGACGACGGTGTTATCTTCACGGTAGACATGGATGATAAAGGTCTTAGCGAAGGTGGAAATAATAAAATGACCATCATCGATTATGGATTTAATGGTGTGGGAGGGGATCATTTTGCTTGATAACGTGTTTAGGATATTAAGGGAGTCACTCTCAATAACCAACTTAGGGATGCAGGAACGAGAAGCAAGTTGAATACCCCATAGGGCTGCCATAGGTTCAACAACATGGTTAGTTTGGTGGCCCAAAGGTCCGACACAAGGAACGATCACCTTCCCTTCATTGTCCTTGATAACACCACCCCCTCCAACATTGCCCGAGTTGCCTTTAGAGGCTTCATCGAACTTAAGTTTCATCCATCCAGTTAGGGGACGTGACCACTTGGTTGAGTGTCTCAATGCCATATACTTAGGAATTTCAACAATTTGAGAGATATTCCAACAACAAAAAATGGAAGACACAACAAAGGAGTCATTGGCCTTCTCCTTGGGATGAAAAGCTTGCCAATTCTCTGAGATTGAGGAACACGGGCTGAAAAACAAAACCCATAGAAGAAGTTCTATTTGTGAAAATACGACCATTTATCGCTTTCCAGATGTGCCAAAGGAAGTGTGGTAGAGCAAGGTACCACAAGAAGGTCAGGGAAGGTAGACCCCATAGAAGTTTCCATTGAATGACTATATCCTATAGAGAACTGGGTTGCACCTAGGAAAGAAGGAAGTATTGAAGCAGAAGATTCAGAATAGATGAGTTGAAGTTGCATTCCAAAAAGAGATGATTAACAGACTCTTCGAAAGATTGACAAAGGGCACAACGATTGGAGATGTTCATTCCCCCCTTGACCATATTGTTAGTAGTGAGTATCCTATTACATGTTGCTAGCCAGTAAAATATGTTGATCTTAGGAGTTAAATGCTTGATCTAGAGGGGGTGCCAAACATCCCATTCATCTTCAAGTTCCAGATCCACCCTATACCCCAATTTCACAGAAAAAGAACCACTCTCTTCAGCTGACCAAATTAGAATGTCCTCCTTCGGAAGGCAAGGTATATGATTGTGTTGAAGTTACAGGTTTAGCGTAAGTAAGGCCTAGTAGTCCTCATTAATTGAATCTATTTGGAGAGGTTTCCATTTGGGAATCCCATTTTCTAGTGATCAATAGTTCTTAACTTTAGCACCCCAAGATTTTTTGAATCTTTGACTTGAATCTCTCCATGAGTCTTGGTTCCTTAAGGGGATTGGAGTAATCCAGGGATTATCCCCAAAATCCACTATTTCTACATTACCAATCTTCCATCTACATCCTTTTTGAAAGATTTTTTTTTTGTAAGAGATGGCTTTCCAGAAAGCTGACCCATCTATTGGACCTTCCTCCTAGAGAAAACAATCCTCATTATTGCCTTTCAAATATTTTGCCTTAATAATATAGGTCCATTGTTTATCTTCTTATAGGATTTTCCATCTCAATTTTGCAAGTAGGGCTTTGTTCATATTTTTCAACTTCTTGAGGCCCAATCTGCCATTAGATTTAGGGAAGCATGCTTTGTCCCATTGTACAAGTGAGAATATGAATTTTTCTTTAGATCCTTTCCATAGGAAGTTGTGTTGGATTTGTTTAATTTTGTTATTTATTTTACTTGGCAACTTGAAAATGGAAATAAAATAGATCCGAATACTCTGTATTGAGCTTTTAAGCATTTGTAGCTTACCTGCTTGGGAAACTAGATGGCCTTTCCATCTTGCTAATTTCTTTTGAATTCAGTCAATAAGGAGATTCCAATATTCAATCTTCAGTTTCCCCGCAAAGAGGGGGATCCCCAAGTGTGTGGAAGGAAATGTGCTTTTCTTGCAACCAAGTATAGAGGTCAACGTTTTTTGAAGTCTTGCTTGCATGTTTATGAAGAAGATTGAGATTTCAGAGAAATTAATGCACTGATTAGATACTTTCTCATAATCAATAAAGATTTTCTTGAAATTTTTGGCTTCAATAACCGATGCTTCTCCAAATAATAAAGTATCATCAACGAATTGCTCATGAGTAATTGGACTGATGTTATGGGCCACTTTGATCCCACTAATGAGACCTTGTGTTTTGGCAGGTTGAATATGTCTACCCAACATTTCAACAAGGATAATAAATAGATATGGTGATAAGGTATCCCCTTGTCTCAGAGCTCTGGTCGCTGAGAAGTAACCTTTGGGTACCCCATTGACAAGCATAAAAAAATTAGAGATAGATATACAGCTATAAATAAGGTTTTGAAAGAAGGGATTGAAATTAGTTTTTCAAAGAGTTTTATCCAACAACCTCCACAAGATTCTGTCATAGGCCTTATTTATGTCGAGCTTGATGAACATACCTTGTTTGTTAGAAGTATATGTAGAGCGAATGGCCTCATGAATAGTGATGCCATTCGTGATTTGTCTCCCAGAAATAAAGGCCCCCTGGTGCTCGTTAATGATTCCTTCAAGAATAGGTTGGATCCTTCTAACCAAAGTCAGAGAATAGATTTTGTAGGATGTAGTACATAAGCTTATAGGTTTGAAATCTTTAAATTGACTTGCTCTTGGCTTTTTTGGGAATAAGAACTAAGAATGTGTTATTCATCTCCTTTAGAATAGTACTAGCTCTAAAGAATTCAAAAACCGCTGCTTCCACCTCCAAGTGAATTATGTCCTAAAATTTCTTAAAGAAAAGAGAAGGGAAATGATCATGCCCTGGGCCCTTACCTCCCTCCATAGAAAACACCATTGCTTTGATGTTGTCAGCTGAAGGAGGCTTTAGGAGTTCTGCATTCTCGACCGACATTAGTAGACTTGGAATGTTATGCATGAACTTTTCTTCCAAATTTACTTTAGGCAATCCATTTTCCTCCAATAAATTTTTGAAGAGATGATTTGATCATTGATATCATCAGGTACCTTGCATTTCCTTCCATTCTCAAGCAGTAACTCAAAGATCAAATTTCTGTTTCTATTTCTAGAAACCTGTTGATGGAAAAACTTTGTATATCTATCCCCTTCCTTCAGCTATAAGCATCTAGACTTCTATTTCTAGAAATCTTCTTCTTTTGCTTCTTGATTGTGGTAGTTGTTAAGTAATTCCCTTTCCTTTGCATAAAATTGTTCATTAGTCCCATGAATGTAAAATTGTTGTTCTAGGATTAGAAGTTCCTCCTCAATCTATTTCTTCTGAGTAAAAATATTGCCGAAGACCTCCATGTACCATATTTTTAATTTTTTCTTCAAATGATTTAGCTTCTTTACTAATATATACATATCTGATCCTGAGAAAGGCTCTTGCCACCACACCTTTACAAGTTCAAAAAGGTTGGGGTGATGAATCCACATGTTTTCTAATCTAAAGAGAACATTTTTGATTTGAAAACCATTTCCCCTTTAAAGATGATAGGGTTATGGTCCGAACGAATTCTGGGAAGAGAGGACAGAGAGCTGGAATAATAAATATCCCAATTTAGAGACACTAGAAATCTATCAAGCCTTACCTAGACAAGATTTGGGCTGATTCTTCTATTTGTCCATGTGAATTGGTTCCCTTTGATTTTCACATCTACGAAGCCAGGTTCGAAGATGAAGTCATTAAGCTCTGCCATACTTTCCAAAAAGTCTGTCAATCCAAGATTATTTTCCATTGGGGTTAGGGGGGAGTTAAACTCACTAGCCACAACCCATTTTCGGTGATTGCTAAAATTTTTGAATGCCACAAAGCCCTCCCAAAGTTTTCTCCTTGCCATTCTGGAATTGGGGGCGTAGAGATTTGATAAGATCCATTCTTCTTTTGATTGTTCGTTTTGAAAAAGAATCGCTAGATGATTATTGTTCTTAATAAGAACTTCCCCTTCCAATTCTTGAAAGTTCCATAGTGTTGCAATTCCACTTGAGATCCCATTAGAACTTACACTAAAATGATTGGACCTATTCCATAATTTATTGATACAATTTTCAAACATTTCATCAGATATTTTAGTTTCTTGTAAAAGAATAACCTAAGGCTCATTTCTTTTTATCATATTCTTAACCAACTTCTATTTTCTGGGGTTATTTAACCCCCTCACATTCCAAGAAATGAGATTCATTGTTTTCATCTAGTGAATTTAAGGGTCTCTTAACTACTCTTGGCTATTTCACTAGCTATTTCCTTCCTTCTGACCATCTGCTTTGGAGTCCTACCTGGTTGCTTTGGTCCACCCCCTACCTCACTTTTCTTTTTATCTTTTTTTGGTTTTAGCTTGGGTCCAAATTTCTTCCTCACCTTTGGATTCCTGAGAAGGGGTGATTGTAGAGCATGGACTTGGTTTGTTTGAGTGGGATTCTAGTTTTTTTTGAAAGATTATGTTTCCTTTAGTCGGGGTGTCTTCTGCCTTCTTTTGAGAAGCACTACCTCCTTGAGTCAGGGTGGTTACCTTTTGTCATTGCTTCCCAGTTTCGGGGTAACTTTTGCCTTAGTTTGCTTTTGCAGTGTAGGGAGCCTTCTTTCTCTATTTATCGAAACAAAGGGATTTTGTTGCAAAGTGATTCAAAGGAGTTGTGACCTACAGGTTCAAGAATGGAAAAAACTCCTTGGTGTTGGAACACAACTATATATTGAGAGGGGGGTTAATCAATATATTGATTAACTTAGTCCTTTTCAAAAACCTTTTAATGCAGATTAAAACTATATGCATAGATCACAAACACACAAAGAGACATAACACTAGATATACCGTGGAAAACCCAATATGAGAAAAACCACCATGAGAATAATTGCTAGAATCTACCATTCTAATCCAGCCTCACAATAAAGAACTTCACTAATTACAATGTTTAAAGGTACCAACCCTAATGAGACACCAATCCTCTGATTTAAGATCACCTACTTTATGGAAGCACCCACTCCCTAATTGAGCACCAACTCAACTTATCTGATGGCACCCACTAATTAGATCTACTATGGAGCTATAACTTCAAATTACAATGTTGATTCATAAAAGAATCCAATCTCAATTCTCTATCACAGGGCTGGTCTGTAATTTCTCATACTCTGCACATTCTCCTCTTCTCTACTCTTTGATCCTTTGGTTCTATGTCCCTAATATTTATCTATTTGACACACTTCATCAATTTTTTGCTCTCTACCTCTATTTCTCTCTATTTGACTCTGCTCAACAGCAATAGCAATAGCTCCAGCACCTTCTGCCTATATTCTAGATGACATATAGATAATCATTTGATCTAGAGTTTTGTATATTCTCTATGTTCACACTAGTTTGCTAACACATCACACTCAGTTCTATTGGACTTAGTTCATGTCTTTAACTACAAGTTTCTCGCGTCTTGAACTCATGCTCGATCGCAGGGATTTTTGGTTTGATTACTATTTATAGCATTTACTAGACTCTAGTTTTGATGCACATGCATATTTACAAATTTGATTGATGACAACAATCAATCTCGTTGTTTGTATCATAATTTATGGCTTACTTGCATGTTCCTATGCTTGACCGTTATGATGATCATATATTTAAATATCGATCGTTGATCTTAAGTTTGGCGCCATGATCTGATGGTCTTCATTCAAATTGCTTAACTTTAAAATGCGTCTATTGGATCAATCTCTGACAGGCTTACGCGCTTTGTTCGATCTTTGTATGTTTCCAAACTTTAACATTCTAACTTTAAAACACATCTGTTGAACTTTTTGATTCGAGCTCTTGCATGTTGTTGGATCTTCATAGTTGCATGAACGTTATCTCTATTTATGGTTAAACCTCGACCACTTGTCTTCATCTCATTACATCCTCAATCTTTGAAACGAATACGTTCCATCGATCTTGTCAAACTAGGTCAGTCTTTAACTCACCTCTGTGTCGATAAACATCGAGCACTTTATCCCATTAAGTCCACTCCGTTGTATCTTCATTACACGATCAAACACTCACTGTTAGATGTTCTGACAAACTTGATATTTATCTATGCTTAGCTCCCGTGAATGTGACACTTGGTATTAGCGCGTGCCTTCTTCTCATCGCTGTTAGTTCTTACTATTGAGACACTTCACATCCTTGCATTGATCGTTAACCATTTGACTTTAAATTGCACCCTAGATTTACTGCTCAGGCTCCGTGATTGTGACACTTGTCACTAAAGTGTTCACTCGTAGGTACCTTTGACATATTGACTTCGTTGTGCATCGTTGGATCTTCAACGTATGATTAAGTGCTAATCGTTAGATCTTCTAACTAGCTCAAGCTTTAGCTTGTGCAGATTTGACTATGGGGACCATCTCAATATGTCTGGAAGGCTAACTTTGCACCTTCATATCTTTTGCTTTGCTCATCCACCTGTTCTGAAATTTGGACCATATAAACTAGGCATGATAATGAACAAACCCATATGCTCATTTCTTTCTGAATCTTTCACGCATGCGAGATATAAAACCATTAATCTACTCACTCAGATTCTTCTGCCACAGAGCTAACCATGCTTAGAACTCCCTGAAAGACCAACTTTGTTCTTGCATAACTTTTGATGCGCTGCATCGTGTGACTTGTAATTTAGCGCATAAGATCCTTTCATATAGGGGATTCCATCCATACAAGCATTTGCTCTAGAAACCTTCATATGTGCAAGATATGACATCATAAAAATGCCTACTCAAATTTTTTTTGCTATCTGCAAATTTGACTGTGGGAAAACACTTTCAAAATGCCTGGAAGCCCAACTTTGCTCATGCATATCTTTTGTTGTGCTACGTCGCATGACCCAAGATTCATCACATAGAAACTAGGCACAAAGATGAATAAATCCGTATGATCATTTTGTCCTAACACCTCCATGTGTGCAAATGTTGACCTCATCACTATGCTTACTTGGCTCTACTTGAACCCTTTTGCAAATTTGTCTAAGTATAGAAACTTAGTGAATTTTGTCTGAGTAGCCAACTTTGCATCCTCATATCGTGTACCACACTTCAACGTATGACTTCAAATCTGACGCATAACAACTAGGGACTAATGTGATTACAATCATATGACCAACTCCCTCAGACTCGTTCACATGTGGTAATGGTGACATCGACAAACTGCCTATTCAGATTTTATTCTATAGACCTAAAATGTCTATATGATCAATATGAAGAACCAGATGAATTTCACTCATGCACACAAGCACTCCAATCATCTTTGACCTCTGATAGGATCTCTTGCACATCCTCAAGTCACCATACTCAGTGCTGAACATCAATGACATCCATATGCCAATAATCTCTCTTTTGACATCAATGACAATCTTATTGCCAACAATCTCCTCCTTTGTCATTGATAGCAAACTAAATGCTCCGATCTTCTAATATTTTGCTCATTCTCTGGCATTGCTTGCATTGACTTCTAATGAGTATGAACTGAAGTTGTTCATATCAAACTTGCTCCCCCTTAGGCAATGACACATTTGCCTAAACTCAACTTGGATACATGCTCTGATCTTATTTAGCATTTGCACTTTTTTTCCAAACTTTTGCAGAGAGCATTTGCATTTTTTCTCCCCCTTTGACATCAAAGGCAAATGGACTCTTTCTCACTGTCTATCCAAATGTTTCTCCCCCTTTATAAGATAAATGAGCTTATCTAAGAATAAAAAACCATCAACTCATTAGAAATTTGCAAAAGTATGCATACTTGAGTTGTTTTTTCTTTTTTTTCCATGGATTAACAACGCTTCTCTGAGACTCCCTCTGTACTCATTCCCTGTCACTAGGATCTAGTGATGTGATGTAGGAGCCACCATTCCCAACTTCTATCTCAGATACTCAAATTGTTCTTTGGAAAGAGGTTTGGTGAATATGTCTGCAATTTGATCCTGAGTTGGCACATACTTCATTGTGACCTCTTGATCTGCAACCTTTTTGTTAGGTTGTGGAGCTAAAAGCTTCACTGTATGCAAACATGGAGGAGGTTGCTGAGTGTCACAGTCACCGGCGTCGGTCAGGCCAATCGACGTCGGTCAGGCCAACCGACGTCGGTCAGGGGTGAACAGGAAGCTGCCGACATTGGCAGGAGTCGGTCGACGTCGGTCATCTCCAGTCAGACAGCGATCGACGTCGGTTGCCTGTGCGGTTCCAGAACTGTTCGTTGCACGAACAGTTAGTTTGTTGAACCAATTGTTTGCATGTAAAGACTATTTGGAGTCTTGAGCTGCGTGTCTAATTATTGTAAATTAGAAGTCTAAGTTATTGTTTAGTATGGGATCTATTTATAGACCCATTGGCATGTATTGTAATAAGAGCAATAGAAGAAGGCAAGGTAGATCCTTCCAATTGTAAGATCATTTGAATTACAGGTTGTTGTAAGTTCATGGTAAATCTACATGTGTAAGTAAGATCATTTGAGTTGCAGGTTGTTGCAAGTTCATGAGAGATCTACTTGAAGTACTTTGAGTACTTGTGTACTATCAGTGTTATTACTGACTGGTTGGAGGTGAACACCAATTCTGTGTTTGAGTTGTGTTGGGACCGTTTTTGGTAGGAGAGTGAACTCTTGATTGAGAATTACTGGGAGCCCTTGAGGTGTGGGAAGCCTTATAGAGGTGTGAGAAGAAGTGGCATCTTCTTTATTGTATTTTTTTTTAGATGAGTATTAATACAAGATTGTGTATTATCTCTCATATTCTGTGCTATTTGTGAATTCTAGTTACTTGTTCATTCTGGTATAATTTCGTGTTTAGTTGCTTATACAAGGTAATCATATGTACTCTTATTGAGGAGTAGGATCTTGACAAGTTGATATCAGAGCATTTATGTTCTAGATTCTTTATCAATTGGTATCAAAGCTTTTGGTTGGGTTACTAACAGGTTGTATCAGATTTGGTTAGTGTTTGTTGATTACAGGTCACTCACAGGGGTTTCTGTTTGAGTGAGAGTATATCAATGACAGAAGAAAGTAAGCTAGGAATGGAGAGGTTTAATGGCAAGAACTATCAATTATGGAGGATGTAGATAGAATATTATATGTATCAGAAAGATTTGTACTTACCGTTGGGTGGAGTTGCATGCAAGCCAACGGATATGAAGGATGAAGAATGAAATGTTCTTGATCGGAAGGCTTTGGGATCTATAAGGTTGAACCTTGCATCGTCTGTGATTTCCAACTTATCACAGGGTAAGACAATGGTAGAGTTGATGAAATCTTTGGCAAATTTATATAAAAAACCCTCAGCTTCGAATAAAGTATTTTTTATGAAGCAATTATTTAATTTGCAAATGTTGGAAGGTGGATCTGTATATAGTCATCTTAGTGATTTCCATGGTTTGGTAAACCAGTTAAATTTAGTCAATATTGTTTTTTATGATGAAATTAAGGCTCTCTTAATCTTATGCTAATTACCTGAAAGTTGAGAGTTTGGTAATGACAGTTAGTAATACTGCGTCTGTTTTAAAGATCTTAAAAGTTGATGATGTTGTGAGTGTAATCTTGAATGAATAAATTCACAAAAAAAGCACAGGTGAATCATCAGGGAATGCTTTGAGTGTTGAAAGCAGAAGAAGACAAAGAGAGAAGATCGAGCATGGGAGATCAAGGTCAAAGATAGGCAAGAGATCCAAGTCCAGGTATGACAGAATAACCTGCTGAAATTGTGAAAAGCAAGGGCATGTAAAGAGAGATTGCTGAGTGAATGAAGATCAACATGAAGGACATGAAGAAGCAGATGTTGCAGATTTTGTTGCACATGATGCTTTGATATGTTCCTTAGATAAAGTAGAATCTTGGGTTTTAGATTCTGGTGCCTCTTTCCATGCATCCCCAAATAGAAAATTTTTTCATGAATATGTATAGGGAGACTTTGGACAAATTTATTTAGGAGATGGTAAGCCTTGTCAAATGGTTGGCAAAGGGAAAGTGACGCTGAAATTGTAGACGGACAACACATGGGTGTTGAAGGAGGTCATGCATGTCCCAGTCCTGAAACGAAATTTGATATCCGTTGAAAAGTTGGGTGTTGAGGGTTGCACAGTAACTCTCATAGCAGACTTTTGGAAAGTTTGCAAGGGTGCACTTGTTGTAGCAAGAGGTAATAAAGTAAGTACGCTTTATCTATCTACTTGTATTACTGATTTTCCTTCTGGTTTATCTACTTCAGCTGTAGATTCAAAGATGTGGCTTAATAGGCTTGGTCACATGAATATAAAGGGAATGCATGTTCTTGAGTCAAAGGGTATGCTTTCGAATTTGAAAAACATGGATTGAGATTTCTGTAAGCAAAAAAAGAAAGTGACGTTTCTTGAGAAATTCGATGTTCGTGACAAGAACATGAAAGCCTTGGTTTTCAAGGAAAAGATGACGGATAGAGATCAGCGCAAGGGGCTGAAGAATTCTGAGCAGAGCAAGGTTGATATGGACAAGGGTTTGATCCAAAAAGAGTTCGCGTGTAAAATTTATCGCTCACAAGTAAAACACAGACCGACGTCGGTTAGAAAATCGACGTCGGCATCCAGACAGGGACTGACGTCGGCTATGTGCAGCCCGACATCGGTGACTCCAGACAAATAAACACCGGCGTCGGTCAAGGAGGAACCGACGTCGGCGATGAGGCAGTCGCATGGAACCGACGTCGGTCAGGTGCAGATTGACATGTGACCGACATTGGTCACTGAGACAGATTTTGGGTGGACATCAAGCTGTCAAAGGAGTCTCAAGCTTCCATATGGAGGACTGAAAGGGTAAGTAAGCCTCAAATTCGTCATTTCCCTTCTTTACACTATTTGTTGCTCACTGATGGTCAAGAACCAAGAAGTTATTAAAAAAATAGAGTAGGTAGAATCCAAGAAACAGTGGGAGCTTGGCATGAATGAGGCATGTGATTCCTTTGAAAAGAATCAAACGGGTGTTTTTGGTGGAGTTGCCAGCTGGAAGAAAGCACTGAAAGATGAATGGATTTTAAGGATAAAGAAGAGCGGGAATGGACACGTGAGACGAAAGGCCAGGGTATATGGTCTTGAGTAAGTTGCAGGACAATGGAGGTTTAACCATTGTGTTTTCTTTACCAAGTTAGATAATATTAGCTACATTATCCTGTTACTGTATGTTGTGCTTGTTGCAGGGTCACATATGCAGGGAGTTGCTGAACTAAAGGTAAAGTTAGTTCAGAGGTGTGTCATGAAGAATCTGGGAGCAGCAAGATTCTTTGGCATGAGTGTGTTCTAGAGACATGGAAGGTCACAGGTTGATTTTGTCTCCAGATGATTATGTGAAACCGGTTAGCACGCTGATGGTTGGACAGTTCTATGAACAGTGTCCTGATTCACATGATGAAGTTGAGTACATGTGTACTGAACCTGAGATTTCCCAAGCAGTGGGAGTTGTCAGCAAGTTTGGAGCCAATCTGGGAAAGAAGCACTTGAGGGCAGTTCAGTGGATTCTCAGATATCTGAGAGGGACCAGCAGCAGGTATACATGCTATGTAGGGTCAAGCACTTCTCTACATGGATTTGTAGATGCGGATGTGGCAGGTGATTTGGATGACAGGAGGTGCACCACAGGATTTGTGATGGTTGGTCTTCAAGAGTGATCTTGAAGAGGGATACAAAGCCAGGGAACAAACCAGATGATATACATGTACAGGTACATGTGCAGCTGTTTATCTCCAAGTGGGAGATTGTTAGGTTGTAGAGCTAAAAGCTTCACTGTATGCAAACATGGAGGAGGTTGCTGAGTGTCACAGTCACCGGCGTCGGTCAGGCCAACCGACGTCGGTCAGAGGTGAACAGGAAGCTGCTGACATCGGCAGGAATCGGCCGACGTCGGTCATCTCCAGTCAGACAGCGATCGACGTCGGTCACTTGTGCGGTTCTAAAACTGTTCGTTGCATGAATATTTCGTTTGTTGAACCGATTGTTTGCATGTAAAGACTATTTCGAGTCTTGAGCTGCGTGTCTAATTATTTTAAATTAGAAGTCTAAGTTATTGTTTAGTATGGGATCTATTTATAGACCCATTGACATGTATTGTAATAAGAGCAATAGAGGAAGGCAAGGTAGATCCTTCCAATTGTAAGATCATTTGAATTGCAAGTTGTTACAAGTTCATGGTAGATCTACATGTGTAAGTAAGATCATTTGAGTTGCAAGTTGTTGCAAGTTCATGGGAGATCTACTTGAAGTACTTTGAGTACTTGTGTACTAGCAGTGTTATTATTGATTGGTTTGAGGTGAACACCAACTATGTGTTTGAGTTGTGTGTTGGGACCGTTTTTGGTAGGAGAGTGAACTCTTGATTGAGAATTATTAGGAGCCCTTGAGGTGTGGGAAGCTTTATAGAGGTGTGAGAAGAAGTGGCATCTTCTTTATTGTATTTTCTTTCTGGATGAGTATTAATACAAGATTGTGTATTGTCTCTCATATTCTGTGCTATTTGTGAATTCTAGTTATTTGTTCATTCTGTCATAATTCCGTGTTTAGTTGCTTATACAAGGTAATCATATGTACTCTTATTGAGGAGTAGGATCCTGACAAGTTGGTATCAGAGCATTTATGTTCTAGATTCCTTATCACTTTTCTCTTAAGAAGTGATGATTGATATGTGCTTGGTTATAGAATGCATCACTGAATTCTTTGATATGTTAATATCACTTGAATTATCACAAGGAATAGAAATAGGTGATTTGTACTCTACCTTGATGTCTTTGAGTGTTTGCTTCATCCATAAGACTTGAGTGCAACATGCCACTGCTATTACATACTCTACTTCTGTTGTGGAAAGAGTAACTAACTCTTGCTTTTTACTCAACCATGAAACAAATTTGTTTCCAAATAAAAATGCACCACCAGTAGTGCTTCTTTTATCATCCACACTTTTTGTCCAATCAATATTTATATATGTTATCAAAGTGAAAATTTCACTTTTAAGATACCATAGGCCATAGTCAATTTTACTCTTGATGTATCTAAATATCCTTTTCACTACATTGACATGTGATTCTTTGGGAGCAACTTGAAATCTTGCAACCATGCACACTACTTGCATGATATCTGGTCTTGATGCAGTTGGGTATAACAAATTACCTATAATTGATCTATACATAGTTTGATTTGCATTAAGGGACTCCTCTTTGCTCAACTTCCATCTAGTTATCGTGGGAGTACTAATTGGTTTGATATCTTCCATTCCAAACTTATTGAGCATTTTCCTTGCATACTTGGTTTGGGATATGAATATCCCTTCATCAATTTGTGTTATTTGTAGACCAAGGAAGAAAGTTCTCCAAGCATAGACATCTCAAACTCACTTTGCATTTGAGTAGCAAAGTATTTACACATTTTGTTGTTGCTACCACTGAAGATGACGTCATCTACATAAATAACAAAAATAAACATATGCTCATCTTCTGATTTGAAGTACAGATTGATGTCTACACACCCTTTGTTAAAATTTTGTTGTTGCAGGTACTGGTCTAATCTTGAATATCATGCCCTAGGTCCCTATTTCACACCATATAGATCTTCCTTTAGTCCGCGTACATAATCTTCTTGTTTTGACAACTGAAAACCATCATATTGTTCTATGTAAACTTCTTTATCTAGGTTCCCAGTCAATAAGGCAAACTTAACATCCATTTGATAAACTTTGAACTCTTTATAAACGGAGAATGCTAGAAACATTCTTATGGCTTCCAATCTAATGACTGGAGAAAATGTTTCCTCAAACTATATGCCCTCAACTTGTGCATATCCTTTGCACACCAATCTTGCTTTATTTCTTATAACAAATCCATCCTCATTGAGCTTGTTTCTAAAGACCCAATTTGTACCTATCACATTCTTGTTTCAAGGTCTTAGAACTAATTGCCAAGTTTTATTCTTTTCAATTTGGCTCAGTTCTTCTTCCATGAATTATAGTCAATTCTCATCCTTGTTAGCTTCAACATAGCTCTTAGGCTCAATTTCGAATATTAGAGCAAAACTAACTTGCTCCTTGTTTTGTGCAACTCTTCTTGTCTGAACTCCTTTATTCTTATTGTCAATGATCTGTTCTATAGGATGATCCTTTCAAACAAAAATCTTGCAAGGGCCTTTTCATTCATTTTTTCAGCCTCTTCATTAGTTGTTTTTTCTTCAAAATTTGATTCTTCAATACATATTTTTTTTGTCAGATTTAACATATGTCAGGGCTTCTTCGACCTTGACATTGATACTCTCTACAATCTTGTGTAGACTTTTATTGTAACATATGTAGGCTTTGCTTTGGGTGGAACAACCAAGAAATATTTCTTCATCACATCTGATTCAAAGCTTCCCAATTTGTCCTCCTTTCTCTTGATGTACCATTTGCTTCCAAACACTCTGAAGTACGTAATAGAGGCAGGTTTTCCATACCATAATTCATAGGGAGTTTTGTCACTATTTACCCTTAGTTAAACTTTGTCCAAGATATATACTTCTGTTTGGATTGCTTTTATCCAGTATCCATTAGGTAACTTAACCTCTTTTAGCATTGTTCTGGCCATCTCCTTGACAGCCATATTCTTTTTTCCAACAACTCTATTCTGTTGTGGAGTCCTTGCTGCAGAGTAATGTCTTTTGATTCTATGCTTATCACAATACTCTATGAACTTATTTGAGGTGAATTCTCCACCTTTATCAGATCTTGAGCATTTGATTGTTCGTCCAATCTCATTCTCTACCATGGCCCTAAAGATCTTGAATCTCTCAAATGCTTGTGACTTGTCCTTCAAAAAGGTTACCCATGTTATTCTTGAGTAATCATTTACAAATAATATGAAATATTTTTCTCCTTTAGATCCTTTTATCTTAGTAGAATAAAAAATATCAATATAAACTAATTCTAAAGGCTTTGTAGTTGCATACTCTTTTGTTTGAAATCTGACCCTTGTCTGCTTGCCTAATTGACATTTCTTGCAAGTTGTATTTGCAAGTTTGGTTATCTTAGGCATGTGTCTAACACACTTATTTGAGCTCACTTTGACTAGGTTATAAAAGTTGACATGATCCATTTTTCGATGCCATAACCAACTCTCATCAATCTTTTCTATCGGTAGCTATTACCATTCACTTCAAAAAGATTATAGATATTACTTTCAGTGCTTTTCCCTTCTGAAACTAGTCTTCCATATCTCTTTAACTTGCATTCTTCTGCATTAAATATGACTTTATATCCATTGGCACACATTTGGCTAACACTTAGCATATTATGCTTCAATCCTTCAACATAAAGGACATCATGTGTAGGCAGTTTTCCATCTATGTTCAAGGTTATTTTATCTCTGATCTTTACTGTAGTGTTGTTTTCCAAGCTAACAGATCATTCCTTACATTTGGTCAATTTGATGAACTTGCTCTTGTCACCAGTCATATGTTTTGAGCAACCATTGTCTATTACCCATAAATTATGCTCCATGGCATGGAGTGTAGTTCGAGAAATTATTGATTGATCTTTCACTTTCCACACATCCTTGGGTTTCTTATTTGACTTCTTTTTCTCCTTTTCAGAGACTTGTGAACCTTTGTTCATACTAGGAGGCATGTCTTTATTTTTAATTATGTTTTTTGGTCTTGCAAAGTTTGTTTTAGATTGTTTAGCTATGTGACCAAAATTATTGCAATTATAACATATTACATTTGTATCTAACAAGGGAGCAAATGAATTTCTACTTACAAAAAAATGTTCTTTTAGGTACGACTTTACAATCAATAGCCCTATGATCAAATTGATTACATGTATAACAATAACCATAGAAAGATGAAGAATACCTGGTCATAACATTTCTTTGAGCAACATGAGGAGATCTTCTAAACTCTGGCTTCTTCAAGTCTCATTTTTGTGTATCCATCTGCATCAACAAACTTTGTCTTTTTTTCAAGCTTCTTTTCTCATTCAGCTTTCTTTACATCAGCTGTGTTTGAGTCTGTCTTTGTATCCTTTCAAGCTTTCTTTTTCTTTGCTCTTGATTCTCCTTCTGATTTGAAGTTATCATATAGGTTAGAAGATGTACTAGTTATGAAACCTTTTCTTTTTTCATAACCAAGACTTGATCTCTCTTTTGAAGGCTTTTGAGAGTTGATCAATTCATCAAGAATGTTTAATCCTCCTATCAACTTCAGACTTTTGTCTAGTTGTTTTTTAACTTTCTCAAGCTCATTTCTCAAAGCCACTATCTCTGCTTCTAACTTCATGCACTCATCAGATTTAGATTGTAATTCAAGTTTGACTACATTTTCTATTTTTTTAGCCTCTTCAATTTGTGTCTTTAGGCTAACCACCATCTTCTCAGATTTTTCAACACTTTTGGACATTTTTTCAATCTCCTTTTGTCCAAGCTTTTTCTGTTTTGAGTTCTCTTTTCTCAGTTTGTCTATTTCTTCTATAACACATATGAGTTCAAATTCTAGATCCACTTCTCCTTGTTCTTCATCTCAGTGTTCAACTTCTTCTTAATCCACAGAAGCTGATCTTATTGCCATGAATAGGACTTCCTTTTCCTCAGCCACAAAAACATAGTCATGATCATCATCAGAACTATCATTGTCATCCATTGAATCACTGTCTTCTTTTGTATATAGGCCTTTCTTGTTTTTGAAGAAGTTGTTGGAATAGTGAGGTTTCACTTTTTTACTATTCTCTTCTTGCTCAGAGTTATCCTTCTTTTTATAGGGGTATTTAGCAGTGAAATGTCCTACTTTACCATAGTTAAAACATTTGAAGGGTAACTTACCTTTGTACTTTCCATACCCTCTTCTCAATCTTCTGACAAAGTTGACTACTTCATCACTGTCCTCAAATTCAGATGTAGGTGCTTTTGACTTCACTGGTTTGGATGCTTTTTATGCAATTTCTCTCTTGAAGGTATCTGTTTCTCCCATTCTCATCTCATAGGCTATGAGTGTTCCATGCAACTCATCAACAATGAGTTTATCTAGATCTCTTTCTCTATTACAGATATTTTTGAGCCATACCTTGATGGCAGAGATCTTAGGATTTTTTTGACAATGACATGATCTTTCATCTCTTCTCCAAGGCCTCTGATTGCATTGACTATTTCATCTACTTTAAGGAGGTAGACTACAATTTTTTTTCTTCATTCATTTTAAAGCTTTGAAACTTGCCTTTGAATGTTTGTAGCTTGCCTTGCTTTACCTTGTCATCACCTTCATAGATGCTCTTTAATTTGTTCCAAACATCTTGTGCATTTTGACAACACATCACTTTGACAAACTCTGAATTAGACAATCCACATAAAATAACATTTTTAGCCTTATCATTACTCTCATATGCTTTCTTGGTAACTTGATCAGTAGGAGTTGTAGCAAGCTCTGTATATCCATTTATAATAGACATTCATACATCAAACCCTAATGAAGATAAATAAGCTTCCATTCTAATGATCCAAAATGCATAGTTTGATCCATTAAAGAGAGGTGCCTTGTTTGAAGAAGAACCTTCTTGACTAGCCATTTGTGTTCACCGATCAAGATCTACCTGAGTTGATTAAGCTTCTTCTAAGGAACCAAGGATCTGATACCAATTGTTAGAACACAACTATGTACTGAGAGGGGGGGGATCAGTATATTGATTAACTTAGTTCATTTCAAAAACCTTTTAATACAAATTAAAACTATATGCAGAGATCACAAACACATAAATAGACAACACTAGATATACTTTGGAAAACCCAATATAAGAAAAACCACCATGAGAATAACTGCTAGAATCTACTGTTCTAATCTAGCCTCCCAATAAAGAACCCCATTGGTTACAATGTTTAAGAGCACCAACCCTAAGGAGACACCAATCCCCTGATTTAAGAGCATCTACTCTAAGAAAACACCCACTCCCTAACTGAGCACCCACTTAGCTTATCTGATGGCACCCACCAATCAGATCTACTATGAAGCTATGACTCTAAATTACAATGTTGATTCATAAAAGAATCCAATCTCAATTCTTTGTCATAGGTGTGGTATGTAATTTCTCATACTCTACACATTCTCTTCTCTTATCTACTCTCTGATCCTCTGGTTCTATGCCTTTAATATTTATCTATTTGACGCACTTCATCAATTTCTTGATCTCTGCCTTTATCTCTCTATTCGACTCTACTCAATAGCAATAACAATAACTCCATCACTTTCTGCCTATATCCTAGATGACATATTTATAATCATTTGATTTAGGGTTCCATATATTCTCTATGTTCACATTAATTTGTTAACACATTAGTCTTAATTTTATTGGTCTTATTTCATGTCTTTAACTACAAATTTCTCGTGTCTTGAACTCATGCTCCATCACTGTGATTCTTGGTTTGATTACTATTTATAGCATTTACTGGACTCTATTTTTGAGGCACATGCATATTCAAAAACTTGATCGATTATAATAATCAATCTTGTTGTCTGTATCATAATTTATGGCTTACCTGCATGTTCTTGCATTTGACCGTTAGGATGATCATATATTTAAATATCAACCGTTGATATTAAGTTTGGCGTCATGATCTGATGGTCTTCATTCAAATTGATCAACTTTAAAACACGTCCATTGGATCAATCTCTGACATGCTTACGTGCTTCATTCAATCTTTGTATGCTTCCAAACTTTAACGTTCTAAATTTAAAACGCATCCGTTGATCTTTTTGATCTGAGCTCTTGTGTGCCATTGGATCTTCATAATTACAGAATGTTATCTTTGTCTATGGTTAAACCTCGACCACTTGTCTTCATCTCATTGCATCCTCAGTCTTTGGAATGAATATGCTTCATTGATCTTGTCAAACTAGCTCAGTCATTAACTCGACTCTGTGTTGATAAAAATCAAGCACTTTATCCCATTGAGTCCACTCCCTTTGTTGGATCTTCATTGCACGATCAACTGTTCACCATTAGATCTTCTAACAAGCTCGATCTTTATCTCTACTTAGCTTTTGTGAATGTGAGACTTGGCATTAGCGTGTGCCTTCTACTCATTGTTGTCAAATCTCACTATTGAGACACTTGGCATCCTCACATTGATCATTGACTATTTGACTTTGAACCACATCGTAGATTTACTGCTCAGGGTCCATGATTGTGACACTTGTCACTAGCATGTTCACTCATAGGTACCTTTGACATATTGACTTCATTGCATGTCATTAGATCTTCAACGTATGATTAAGTGCTAACTGTTAGATATTCTAACTAGCTCAAACTTTACCTTGTGCATATTTGACTAAGTATGGGGACCATCTCAATATGCCTGGAAGGCTAACATTGCACCTTCATATCTTTTGCTTTACTCATCTGCCTATTCTAAAATTTGAACCATATAAACTAGGCATGATAATGAACAAACCCATATGTCCATTTCTTCTTGAATCCTTCGCACGTGTGAGATATAATGCCATTTATTTGCTCACTCATATTCTTCTGCCACAGAGCTAACCATGCTTAGAACTGCTTGAAAGGCCAACTTTGTTCTTGCATAACTTTTGACGTGCTGCATCGCATGCCCTGTAACTTTTGATCCTCTCACATAGGGGATTCCATCCATATAATCATCTGCTCTAGAAACCTTCATACGTGTAAAATATGAAATCATAAAATGCCTACTCAGTTTTTTCTTGCTATCTGTAAATTTGACTGTGGGAAAACATTGTCAAAATGCTTGGGAGCTGACCTTTGCTCATGCATATCTTTTGTTGCATTACATCGTGTGCCCTGAGGTTCAATGCATATAAAGTAGGCAGAAAGATGAACAAAACCATATGATTATTTTGTCCTAACAACTTCATGTGTGCAAATGCTGACATCATCAATATGCTTACTTTGCTTTGCTTGAACCCTTTTGCAAATTTGATCAAGTATAGAAACTTAGTGAATTTTGTCTGAGTAGCCAACTTTGCATCCTCATATCTTGTACCACACTTCATTGCATGATTTCAAATATGACATATAATAACTAGGGACTAATATGATCACAACCATATGACCAACTGCCCCAGACTCGTTCACACGTGGCAATAGTGATAACAACAAACTGCCTATTCAAATTTTCTTCTATAGACCTAAAATGTCTAGGTGATCAATATGAAGAATCAGATGAATTCCACTTATGCACATAAGCACTCCAATCATCCTTGACCTCTGATAGGATCCATTGCACATCCTCAAGTCACCATACTCAGCCCTGAACATCAATGACATACATAATGCCAATAATCTCCCTTTTGACATCAATGACAATCATATTTCCAACACTTGGGTTTGGTTTGATACACCCATGTTACTTAGAGACAAAAGATCATGCATGCTAAGCTGATTCTGTAGAGTTTCTGGGTGGTTGGCTAACCTTGTATAATAAGAAACCTTAGGTTGTGGCCTAATGAGAGTGTTTTGCAAAAGTGAGGCAATGTTTCCAACAAGTGTTGGCGCTGGAGTTGCTGTAGATTTCAATGGAGTAGTTATAGGATGGGCGGAGTCAACAACTTTTTCACTTGATTCCAGGATACTAGCCATGCCCTTGGGATCCAATTTTCTAGACCATACCTGTGTGGTTGCCTCGGGAGTTTTAGGGATCTTGGGACAATATTTCAAGTCATGACTAAGGGTGTTACACTTATTGCATATCAGAATAATATTTTCAAAAAAATACTTTTAGACCAAACTCCATATTTAGATTTAAACATGATAAAATGGAGAAGTGGTTTGTCAATAGGAATGAATACTTGGAATTTGACTACGACCATTCTTTGTTGGGATTTGGTGACTTGATAAATCATGATAGGTTGACCAAGAACCCTTGTTGTGCTGAGAATAACAACAAAATCCCAATATTCTAGTGGGAGCTCAGGAAGCAAGACCCACATAGGTACATCTTCCATTGTTAGGTTATTCAAGTTTGTAACATCTTTCCATTGCCTTAAAGAGACGTTGGATTTTCCCATGAACCAGGGACCTTCTGTCAGATCTTTGAAGTAGTCCTCCTAGTTGTTAAAATTAATTAAGAAGAAGTTTCTAGCGAGGGCTACCACCTCAATTTGTCCTTTTGGTTTCCATTTATTATTGGCCCACTTTCTGAAGAAATCAATATTGGGTTTGAAACCTGTTACCTTTGCCAGAAGAGAGTATTCTAGTATTCAGTCTGCTTTTTCTACAAGTGTGTCAGAACTTGAACTCAATACTTGTCTTTGAGGGAAGGTTCAAGATGAAAGTCAGAGGTATCATGACCCTCTAGTCACTTTCCCAAAACCCTATCCACCCAAGATAAGATGGGGTGTTACGACTCATAAAATAACCTTTTTTGCAGTTGGGCCCTCTTTGTGGCCGCCTAAGCTGGTAGATCAACCTCTATTGCTTCATCTTTTTTTGAGCTGACGTTCTTGCCATCCCATGAGTCTTAGATCCGCCCATTCATCCTCCTTGGTGTCGTTAGTCTTGGATTGGTTTTCCCACCGAATCTTAAATTCAAAAAATTGGGGGTCTTTTGCCTCTTTTCCACCATCATTTTCATTGTTCTCCTCCATCCCTTTGTTCGACAAACAAGTCATTGCTTGCTTAAGTTTGTTACATTCCTCTTAACTCATTCCACATACAACAATGATCTATTAATATTTCCACTGGGGTTAACATTATTTTATTACATTCACCAATGCATGGTTTAAGGTTTATAAGCATGGTAAGTGTTTGAAGGATAGCCCCTAATTTTTAGTCTCCAATACTTGTGCCCACTTCATTGGCAACCTACATATTGGCTTATGCATACCTACATAAGCAAAATCAGGGCCAATTATAGTTTACACGTGTTTGCATATGGGTTAATTCTTATCACGAATAGAATCGACATCCCGTACAAAACCTGACATATTTAGCCTTTATGGCTACCGCTGAGGGGTAACATTAATAGCCACTACCTGGCCTACTCACAATTAATTTTGATTGAGATAAGTGCAGATGTAAATCTAGGACCTACATACTCTAAAACTAACCCATCTCTTTCATTAATTACCCATTCTTCTTGAGAAAAAAAAATGACTTTCCTTCCTTACCTCAATCTTCCTTCACCAACCCCTTTATTTTTATTTTATATTATCATTTAAAAAAAAATTATTTATTAATATATTCTCTTAAATCCCCCTTCCCTACCACACACGTGTGTATATATTACATACATTTACTCTATGTTTTTAAATACTTCTAATTGAAAATTTTGTCGAGAGATATCTATCTCGACCACCTTGATTAAAACATCATTAATCTATAACACAAACTCATACACTGAGGTTAACGACATCGATCTAGTTGAACCGACAAGTCGAGATCGAAAACATTCGTTCAAAAACTTGGATGGTTCAACACTCTACCATATGCTCAAGATTTTGCAACTATAAAATCTTCCCAAGCGAGACGAAGAGGAACACAATTTCCCTATGATGGCCATAGACAATATGGCTTCCCAGTAAGCTAGAGCAAATAAAGTAGACAATACGTGATGAATTGAAATTGATAAGGAAGAATGATGCGCAACAAGGGGGTTTACAAAGGTGGGCACAAAATGAAGCTTGTATCCAGAGATTACGTTCCCCTTTGATTTCTCTTCATGGAAAACTAGTTTGGGAGCAAAAGTAGTTGTCTTCATGGCTAACGATTTCTCTTCTCCCTTCACTTCGCTCATTTTTAAACGATGATTGTTAGTTTTGAGCAGATGACACGGTCCATGAAGGCACATAATGAAAAGTGTCAACATTTTTTGATTTTATGTGTTAAAGGATTGAATGAAATGATTTAATTTGCTGCAGAGCTCGTTTGCCAAATAATTTAATTTGGTCAATGATCGTTTGGAAGTTGGCCACCTCATGAGTTCATGAAAGAAAGAAAGGTGGCTATCCTTCTATGCAAGCTTAGATTATTCTTTTCAAGCGTTTTGCCATGGAATGACCACCTCATGATATGTTTTTTTTTGGTTGCATAAGTTTATGGAAGAAGGAAATAAGGTTATGTTATGCAAGCATAAGGTTCTTCTATGCAAACATTTTTTCATTGAAGAATTTGAAATATAAAGATATTAAGGACATAAGTCTACATCAAGTATTTTGTGGGATATTTATCTTATAGGAAAAAAAGAAAATCAAATGCAAAGAAGTAAGGTGAGAGGTTGATTCTTATAGATTGTAATGCAAATGAATAATTTTTTTTTGTATCAACAAAATATATTCCAAGTTCTAATCAAACTCTTGGCTTCTCACCATGAAATTAAATAATTTAGTAGCAACCAATAAATCCTATGGCCTGTATTTTACATATCCATAGAAGGTGGCCGAGCTCCGTTGTTCCATTTGTGAATTCGTTATACAAAAAATTATTATAGGTCCCAATGCTATCATGAGTTGTGGCTACTAAAACAAAGAGAAACTTATCGCTTCTTCACATTTATTTTTAAAACAATTAGTTTGTTATGACTTCTTTTGTTTTAGATGTTATTGAAAACCCTATAACCTACATTTTGTTTTTTATATTAACAAAATTATTTTTGTGTATTAATTTAATGGTGCACATTCAATCTTTTTTTTGACATTATTTTCATACTAAATTTTTAGGGACATGTACTGAAACTTGAGTAAAATATCCTACTATAATAGATTTCGATGTCATCCCACTATCCTAATTTAAGATCATAACACTGATCAAGTATGGAATCATTCATACATGACAATACTTATTTTCATTATTTGCACATTCGATCTTTTTTTTGGGACATTAATTCCATAATAAATTTTTAGGGACATGTACTCGAACATGCATAACATATCCTAGTATAATAGATTTCAATGCCATCCAACTATCCTAATTCAAGATCTTAACACTAAGTGACTATGGAATCATCCCTACATGACACTATTTGATTAATTATGATATCTTGTGCCAACAAAAATTTAATATAAATATCATTTAGATCACATGTCTCTCCCCATTCAAGATCAACCTACTGATCAAAACTGGAATCAACCATTAATAGGCTTTGATTTCAAATATTGTTTCCAAACAAGGACAAGGAGAAGAAATATTTTTGCAGGTAATTGTTGTTCTAATGTGAAAAATGATTGAGGTAATTAAAGATCCAAGTAAGTAAGCACAACTATTTAATTATTATTTTATTAGTTTTCACTTGTTAGACATGTAACTTCCTCTCCAAGGCTTTTTAAGAGAGCAAAAGACGCTCCAAAGAGCATTATCTTTTTGATGTGATTTTTTTGGGTAAGACACTTGTCAATTTTGGGCCCCCATTTCGAATTTAGATTATGGAGATTATCAATAAGTCTCACGATATTCAAGATAAACCTATAAACCTTGCATGAACACCTTTTACATTATTTTTGTATTGCACATGCATTCTAATACATAGTAGAAAGTAATTAGGTATTTATGTCATGACTTAGTACTGTAACATGCTAAATTAGGTTTACATAAACAATGCACTACACTAAACCATAAATAACGTGCAATTTAGATCATAATGGATTTTACCCAAGTAAATAGTAAAAATGGACCTAATTGCAATAAATAAATTTGAAACATGCATGACTATGATACATCGGTGACCTATTTATGTATAATAAATATTATTTTATATATGTAATTTTTTTTTTGATATGCGGAGGCATTATATGGAATCACTAAATTACATATAATGTCGACATCTTTGGCCATATTTTGGAAATAAGCATATAGTGGATTTACAATGTCGAGGAAGTATACATCTAAATTAGTGAGCTCCTTTAGCTAAGCAACCATGAGTAAGGGGCATCCACGCCATCAAAATCATCCAGGGCACGATTTTGCCCTTAGTTGCTTGACTTTCCATGTCAGATATCTTGGTGGATGGATATAAGCAACCATCATCCTCACTAGTCAGGATACAAACCTTTTGAATGTGACTATCCTTATAAAATAAATACTAGAACATGTATGCACATATAAAAAATAAGTTGCTTTAATAAAATAAAATATGAATTGTTTGACATTCAATACTCTTCTACATACAGTTAGTTGTGAAAATGTGCGTGAATGAAAAAGCTAAAATTAATAAATAAATATGAAAAATTCATGAAATATGATCGATCAATGACATGCCGTTGGGATTTAAATATCATTTTACACATCATTTACATATTATTGTGAACTAAATTATTAATAAATTTCATTTTACACATCATTTACATATTATTGTGAACTAAATTCTTACTTCAAATTTGTTTTGGTTATTATTATACATTTCAAAAATGCTTAGCCTTGGAATAGAACAATTATGTTTGAACCATAAAGTGTATGTTGGACATTGCAACCAAATTTGATTGATTGCATGGCGCTATGTAATTTATTTTAGTTTTTAGTTTGTTGATATCTCTTTGTTCAATTATTTTTCGCAAGAAACAAAATGGAATCAAATGCAAAGCTTAGAAGCGTAGAATGTCTCAAATTCTCTTGCAATGTTTGCTTGGGATGACCTAAATTGGAGTATCATAGGACACAAAAAAAGCGTTAGGGATACATGTGCCGCCATTCCTTTGTATAGACTGAAACATTTTGTTGAAGGAAAGAGTTCAAACACTACTTCAAAAACTACTCCAACAACTGACTTTGTTGTAAAGTTTCGTTACCCTATTGAAGCTCCATGCCCATGAGATGCATTGAGAGTCAAGATATATGACTGGTGAGTGTTCTTACTGCTACCAACTAGTTAATTGTTTAAAATTTTGAAATGTTGGTTTGTGATTTTTATGTTGATAATATCATTAATTCTAGTGGTTGGTAATTGTATGTTAAGTATGCCATTGTTATATGTCATATCAATGTTGAGAATGCCATTCTATTTTTTATTGATAATTTATTGTTGAAACTTTTATTTTTTTTATTTGATAAGGTGAAATTGAGGTTTTATAGGGATCTTGAAATCATAAAGCTAAACAAATAAACAAGACATATTAAACGAGTCCAAATAGAGATATAGGCCAAATGGGCCAAACAACCAACAAATACTTATGCCAGTTTTTTGCTAAGACACCGAAACAAAAAGAACCAAGTAGGACCAAAAAACATAATTACACTAAATTTCCTATGAGGACTCCATGGAGCCTAACTTTATCTTAGTCATAGCAAGATTCTTCTTGTCTTCATGCTCCTCTTGCTTGGTATTTTTGATCTTGCCTCTAGTTCGAACATTGGGGCCCTCTGCCATATTTCCATCATGTTCCATTCTCCTCTTGACCTTCTTGGGGTTTTTTGTTCTAGTTTTCTACTTGATTTTAATGCTTAGGGGGGAAGTTGATTTTGATGGGGTGATCCTTATGATTTCCTTAATGTTATTGCATGGAGTTTCTTTTGACCTTGCACTGCCTCCTTCAACCATCTTGGGGTTGCTCCAGGTTTCCTTTAGTTTGTCAAAGTTTGATTTTATAGTGCTCCACTCCTCCATGAGGGAAACCAATTGTCTTCCCAAGCTCTGTAGGTTCTCATGGAAGTCTTGTAATTTCTACTTGAACCATTCAGGCTGCTCTCCCAACACTCTGTTGGATTCTTGTTTCCTGGCTTCAACAGTCTTCAACTTCTAGATTTCAAAGTCAGGGTTGTTAATTGGCATCTAAGATTTCACTTTATTTCTTAGAGGTTTTTTTTACCTTGGGGGTGCTCTTGGTTTTTCCTTTTGCCTTTCCTGTCTTCAACCCAAATAGGCTTCTGGCTCTTGGAGGGGGTAAATATGGTAGGGGAAAGGTCGCCCTCTGCTCCTTCTAAAAGATTATCAGGGCCATAGCCTGATTGTTTCTTCTTACTAATTTTCGTAGAGGTGATCTCAATGCCTTGTTGGGCTTTCCTTTTCTTGGTCAGAAGAAAGATAAGCCCCTGATAGATAATATCAGAGGAGGGTTTTGATTGGAAGGCCAAAACCATGTTTTCTAAAGACATAAGCATGAAATATGGTAAACTAATGTTGTGGCCCTTAAAATGATTAAGGAGTAGAAAGTGATGAGAGAAAATGTGGGTAAATTTACCCTCAAGAGTTAGATATTTCATCACGTGTAGACAAATTTTTTGTCAATGCCTAGGGAGGTCAACTCTCGAGAAGCCCTTTTTTTCAGTCTAGGAGTCATATTCAAATACAATCTACATGAGTTCTTACTTCCTTCTCTTATCTTTGTATGACTTCATCTCCTCTCATGACATACTTGTAACTTCTCCAACCAACTCCTCCAAAATGGCGACCATGAGACCCTTGAATGTCACTTTCCTCTGTTTCCATCCCATGGAAAAATCTTTTATGAGCAACTCATCATAGCCTTCAATACGCAACATAAACTTTGTGAGCCTGCCTTTTCAAAACTTATGCCATATCAATTTGTTGAAACCTTTGTTATTACTATTTTGTGTTGTTATTTTCTTTTTTGAATTCTATGTTGTCATATCAATTTGATTTAAATTGTGATTGATTGGAAGTCATTGGTTTTCCTATGCCCCTAATGACAAGAGAAATGAACTAATGAAATGTGATAGGAAAAGACATCAAAAACCAAGTTTGAAAAGAGGTTGTGGATGCCACTTCCTAGTGAAGGTATTCCACAATAGAGATGATGTTGCCATCAAAAACCAAGTTTGAAAAGAGGTTGTGGACGTCACATACTATTGAAGGTATTCCACAGTAGAGATGATGTTTCCATTGTTATATATAATCAATGAAGTCATGTTGATAGGAACGAAGATATTTCCATGGGCATGATGACACTTAAGGAAATCGTCGTATCGTGTATGTTCTATATTTGTTCAAAATAATTAAGGAATATATTGAGTCTTTATTGTTGATGGGTGTCCCCATTGACACCATATTTGAGAGTAATGAATGACATGATGAGCTTGTAAGATACCATTCTACTTAGGCACGATGTAATTAATGCATGGAACAGAGTTGGGGGAATTCTGTCACAAAAGGATTCTAATGACTATTAGTTGCAACCATTGGTATGCCAATGAAGTCAAAAATATGTTATTGTATCCACTAAATTATGCTCCCCCCGTTAATTATACTAATTCTCACTAATTTAGCCTAATTCCTATATCTACTAACCAAGATAACTAATTACCTAATAATCTCCATCCCATTCCTATATCCCATCCTAAAACCAATTAATTCTCTCATTAAACTCCTAACAAGACCTATTATCTACTAACCTAATCCCTAAACACACTTGACAATTTAAAATTCATATTTATCCACATACCACCTTACTCACCCTACCACCCTAGCCATTCATACATCCCTATGAACCCTAAACCTCATTAATCCCTATATAATCCCCTTCATTATCCCCTAAACATATGGAGAAGCCTCTAGAATTGGAGAAGCTCCTCCAAATCCCTAGAAGTCTCTAAACTAGAGACTTCTAATAATTTAAAATAATTCAAATTCTCCCCCATTTTTCTTATAAAAGACTATGCTTGGGCAATGGCCAGGACTAATTAGAAACCATCTAGTAAGCCATCAAGCTCTCATATTGCATCCGTAACATCCTTCTAGATCTCATCCAAGCCATTATCCATTTCACTCAAGCATTGGAAGCCATTGTTAAGAGGTCTTAAAGCAATCCAACATCTCAAATTTTGATATCAAGTCATTCAAGTGCAAGTCTTAGAATGGAGGCATGAAGAGGTAAAAAAGATGGTAAGAATTTTTCATTTGTTCTTATTTACTTCTTCTATCCATTCCTATTGGTGCTATTAAGTTTTAGGTTTTTATTGCTATTTTGATAATATTGCTTGAACCTAAAATTTGGTGCATAGTTATATTACAAAAAAATGATTGGTGATGCTATTCCTTTTCTTATTTTAATTCAAACACAATGGCAATTAGATATGGTAGTAAAGCATTCATAGAACTCAATAATTTGTGTGGATGCAACATTCTCAACAAACAAATACAATGTAAGTTATATACATTGCTAAAGTTGGAATTGATTTAATATTATATTAATAGTAGCTAGAATCACTAACATAGCCATTCAATTCATTGTCACAATATCAATTGGACACCTTGATGGCATTTGATGAACAACAAGGTAGAGTCTTAGTTGCATGTTCTATTTCTTTCAAAAATATGGCTGGCAACATCAAGATTTGGTTGATATATGTGCATAGACATGAGAAAGTTTCTCGCCCAAATTAGAAGGTTATGCATTCATCACTGATGATGCAACTACCAAAATTGATGTAATAAGACAAGTTAATAAATGTTTTTATCATTATTTCATATCTAGTAACTACCTGGAAGAGTATGTTAATCTTCCCAACATACTTTTTTTTGCATTAAATTATGTTTTGAAGATTATAATCTATTGAGGGGATGCATGAATGTGTTCAATTGTCATGTCCGCTTTTGTATTTGGCATGTGAGAAGGACATGGTTTAAGAATGTCTATGGGTACACATCTTCTACGGAGGTTGGTATGCAGATGTTTGATAGACTTGGAAAAATATTACATGCAATTGACAAGGAGGATAATGAAATATATAGTCTCATTACTGATTATGAGGTTGAGTTCCATGCGAAGGAGTTCATGGCATATTTAAAAAAGACATGGTCTCAAAGTGGCAACATAATTAGTGAGTTCATTGTTCTATTTTATTGTATGCATATTTTTCTAATCTAGTATATGTTGTTGATGTACAAATAATTGAAATTATGTTACAATTATGTTGGCTAAAAATTTTCATTGGTTCAGTCATGCAAACCATCACACCAATGTAGCCATTAAGTCTTACCAGTGCTACATCAAAAACAATTTTCTTATATATTGATCATTTAAATGTGAGATGGATAAATTGGTTGATTTACACCCTTTTGAAAATGGTTGAACCATATTACAAATATAGGTGCATGTTGAATAATTCTAAGTTTATTTGGAATTTCGAAAAGGATAGGCATATTTTAAACTTTGTTGAAAGGGCTAGGGAAACACCTGATACAAATTTCTTTGCACATGAACATGTGAAGGATATATGAAAGATAAGGATCCAATCTAACAGTTGACTTGGTACATTATTGCCAAGTTTGGGCTGATTTTCCATGTTTGTGATTGTCCACTATCTAGGAAGGGAAACATTTACAAGCTTGTAATTAAGGTGCTGTCCTTTGATACCATAGTAGAAAAAGATGACATCGACGGGCATTTCCAATCTTGTATTGAGTCTCATTTTTTTGATACAAGAGACATATTTTCCACAAACCCTGAAGTTTGTCATAACATACTTGATGAGTTTCTTGGGGAATATGATTATGTTCCAAAATATGTTGAGGCAACTCCATTTGATATGGAAGCATCTATTGTGGTAGATGAAGTTTAGAATGATAAGTGTGAACAACGGGTGGTAGATTGGGTTGTGCAATCTGAGGTTTTAAAAGAACATATACACTTCCTGCAATCATTGGTAAAAGTTCCACATACCTATGAAGTTGCTTGTTTGCTTCCACATAACATGTCTCATTTGCTTTTTAAACTTGAACACCAATGGGTACTCTAGTTAAGCTTTAATAAATATATTTATTTCCTATAGAGGAATCAAATCAATAGTAAAGCATAATATAAAAAATTATACTTCATTGAAAATAAATTATTAAAATCTAGTACAAGGGTTAAGTTTGGAGATCAAGAATACTTGGTAGTTTTGGCCATACCAAGACCCAATCCAATTGAAAAATATGCGACAATATGATTTCTTCTAGAAGTGAAAGCCATGAAATTTTCTCCAACCTTGGAAAATGAGATAATATCAACTCTAATGCTCCAAGTATCATCATATTGACATATAAGACATTTGACCTTTAAAATTGACAAGAAGCACTACCTCCAACTCGCCTTTTAACACAATACACTATATCTTTAAGGAAATTAAATGTACATAATACTATTTATACATGCACATAAAAATCACGCTTATAATCTTAGAATGTCAAAGTACTGTGAGAACATGCTTTGTTTGATATGTAATATATACATGCATTTTTCAAACATTGACAATAAATCTAAGACGGAAAACATGTATTGATGTTTCCATGAAAATATTTGTAGATGCCATATGAAAGAGTAAGAAATAATTAAACCATCCAACTAATTACATAGTAGAGCCATATGAAAGAATAATAAATTGCAATTAAAGGCAAGAAAAGGAATTATTTAATGAATTACAAATCTATTGAGTGTATGAATCCATTGATTACCATGGAGCCAACTCTGTTATTAATTTTCAACAACAAACCACATAGAGGAATTAATTAGACACATTGTAGTGGTGTCATATTGTGTAGAGGTTAATAGTTGTCAATTGCCACTCATCATTTGAGGTTTAAAATGTTATGACGATAATATCATGCAAAAATATTGTATTTCCAAGGTCCAGTCACCTCTTAACTCAAAAATAAGATGCTCACTTGGAAAACTTAGGTTTAGACATCCCCACATGCAACCATTTAAGACAAAATATAGCTCTATCCAAATTTAAGTTCAAAATCATGGTAATTCCCAAGGATCTTGAAGGCTCCACAAAATACTTGTAAAAATACTTTATAATAATAAGTCATAATATAAAGTGTGGACATGAAATTCACGTAGAATAGTCATTATATCCATCAAACTTTGTGTTATTTTTTTATTTTATTGGGTAAAAGTATAGGTTTTAAAGGGATCTTATAACCACTGAGTTTAAAAGATATTTAAAAGCTAGCAAAAAGAGTCAAAACTATGAAACAAGTCCCATAGGCTAGACAACTAAGAGAGACTTTAACTAAACTTCTGCCAACACACCGCTTATACAAAAAAAGACAACTGAAAAAAACTAAATGAAAAGAATAGAAAGAGCAAACGTAAATTAGCAAACAAAAACTAAACTAAACTTTATGTGTTATAATTAGTGTTGCCCTACTCCAATATAGAGTTCATATCTCAATCTGATAAATTATTCTTTTTTTAATCTTTATTTTCTTATAATATAAATATTTTTAAGGCCACTAATGTTTCCGTGAAAAAAATTGTACTCAAGTTTTGATAGCTTATGACTATATAAGTAGTGTAAAAGAAATTTAGTTCCAAAATGTGTAGAACCAACATGTAAACACAAAAAAACTAAAATCTTAATAAGTGGAAGAAATGATGCAAATCTTAATTCCAAACATTGCCCATTATCAAATTTGGAACTGATGTTAACGAATTGAAATTAAAATTAAACACAATTCTTAAACTCATCGCATCTTTAAAAGTCATTAGCAAGAACACAAAGTTTACAAATATGTGATTGAGACAACAACATTTTTTTTACTAGTTTGTTTATTTCTTCTTTCCACCACTTCCTCCTCTGTCACATTCAAATCCATTCTTTGGGGTTATATAAATTAACAAACCATGGGTGCCTCTCCTCGTTGAAGTCTCCCCAACACATGCATTTTCCAACATTTGGAGTAATACATTTCCAAGCCTTGACAACAAAGGATTAGAGGAATGATGAAGAATATTTTTCAATGACTTAAGGTAGCTAATTGTTTAACACGAATTTCCATTGTCATCAAATCAAATTGTGGTGGACTACTCTCTCATGGGGTTGGAGTTGGAATTGCACATATTTATGACAAGGGTTGTCTTTTGAGTTGAATCAAAACTTCAGAAGCTGACTTCAATTGCGAGCTATAAAAATTTGGGTTGACTCTCTTCACTTAATAAAAAGAAATTACAAACTAATTAAATTAGATACAATACTTAATTGAATTTTAAATTTAAATTAAATACATAAGGGATTATAAAGTATTACATTTTATCCACCATGACTATCTCATTTCTTCAACACTTGTGAAGTGGGCACATGAAGTGCGTGGCGTTATGGGAATTATTTCTATTTTCAAATAAAATGAATACTAAGATGATATTCATGAAGATTATCTTATATTACATTATGAAATATTATAAATCAAAATATTACCTTAAGAAACATCATATGGCTTGGGGCCCTTTGTTAGACTACCAATCGTGATCTTGGCCAGGTGGTGTCATCACTCTCATAGCTCTGGAGATTTCTCAAAATATTATTTTTAGGGGTCCGACCCCATACATCAAGTCATCTAGACACTTTTTGACTTTGATAATCGCATCATTGAGATAGTTAACCTATATGCTTCTAATAATGCTATGGAATGAACCCTGCTTTGGTGATAGTTGGAATATTCCCTTCTAGATGTCTATAGGATCCTTTGTGAGGAATTCAATATGGTTGAATCTTATGAAGATAAATAAGGTCATCCTTCCATGCATTAGTATGTTGGGGAAAGAGAGGCTTAGTATTACATGCGTAACAAACTCTGAGTGTTTGATCCAAACCACCGCCAAAGGAAAGATTCAAACTCATGTTGGTTCGCTTGGTCTAGGTTTTGACAAGGAGAGGATAGAGTTCTTGAATGTGTTGGGGATACTAGATGGATTCAGTGGTGGGTAAATGCTCTTTCTCACACCACCACTTTCCTTAATGTGAATGGTAATCAAGCTCCTATTTTTCACTAACACATTCATAATGCCACAAATGATGAATGCCTCCAAGTTTCACAGGGGCTAGATGCCTCACTATTCAATGTTCACTTTCAGACTTAAGCAAGCCTTTGGAGACATCAAATCCAAACTGAAGAGGCCTAAAAGGCCAGAGGAGCTCAACTTCGAGCTCGAATGCATTGGCTAAAAAATGGAGATAAAGTTACTAAATAATTATTCTCTATCCTACATTATAAAAGAGCTATTGATAAAATCAAAAACATCAAGGGGTTGACAGGGTTACCAAGCTTCTTGACATATTACATGCCTTTATGCACCATTATCGTGGTGTTTTTTTAGCTCAGCACACCTCTCCTAAGAATGAAACAACTCTAGCACAATGCCTTCAAATTATCCCTTGTAAACTTTTTAAAGCTCAATGGTTTGTTTGTGATAGGCCTCTCACCTTAAATGATCTCAAGGAAGTAGTTATGCAGATGACTACAGACAAAGCCTCAAGTATTGATGGCTTCCCTTGTGAGTTTTATCAAACCTTATGGGAGACTGTGGGTCTTGATCTTCACTAGGTTTACTCTTAATTTGTGTTGTCTAACTCTTTAGGGACTCTCATCAATCAAGGTAACATCAAGTTTATTTCCAAGGACGGTGATCCTAAGGTTATTACTAATTAGAGACCCAACACCCTTCTAAATATCTCTTACAAAATTATTGCTGAGGTTTTGGCTCTCGAAATTAAGCATCTTCTTCCTTTACTTATTAGAAGTGAAAAAATAGGGTTTATCTAACATGAATATTATGGATAATGTCATTGTTATCTGGGAATGCATGGAATGGGCTCTGGTGTCTAGTTAAAAGGCCCTCTTTGTCAAGATTGATTTTGAAAAGGCTTATGATCACATAGAGTGGCATTTTATTACTACCATGCTCTAATCTCTCAACTTTGGCCCTCAATTTGTGCAGGTTATGAATATGCTTTTCCAAGATGCCAGTGCATGTATTACTATCAATCGGGACTAATCTAGTCAGTTTAAGTTGCATAAATATATCAGATGGGGTTGTCCTTTAGCTCCTTCTCTATATGTCTTAATAGTTGAAGGTCTTAACTATATTTTAGCTAACATTACTTTAGGGGTTTAGTGAAGGGCATCTCTCTCCATAATTTTAATCATCAATTGCTTAATGTTCACCTTGCCAATGAATCTTTCCTCACTCTTTAGGAAGAATCCTTGGTCAAGAATGCTATGGAATGCCTTCACATTTTTTGTCTAGCCTCTAGGCCCTCCATACAATGGAAGAAAATGTAGTGTTACTTCCAGTCTCTCTTGCCCAAACCCCCTTGGATGGAGGGATATCAATGGTAGTGGCTCCTCCCTAGAGTTCAATTTAAGTTTCTGGGCACTCGTTTTGCCTTTCTAGCCTTTCCCACTGATTTGTAGTCTTATGTGGTTCAAAAGGTTAAAAAAGATCTCTTTTTGGATCACCAATCCGTTGTCATTAGCAGTTAAGTTTTAGATTTTATCCAAGGTGTTGGCTAATGCTCATGTTTAATACTCTTCATGTTGGGCTCCTTCAAATGCTACCTATGCCAAGTTGGAAAAACTTTTTAGAGATTTCCTATGGGCCAATTCTAAAAGCCACAAGGGCTTTCATAGAGTATCCTGGGATATATGTTACAAGCCTAAAGAGGTCGATATCCTAGGCATCATTGATATGAAATTTCAAAGGCTATATTTTAGCCTTAAGTGGATCATTAGAGGGATGGAAGGTGATGGTGTTCGGAAACTTTTATTAAGAAATTGTATTTCTCAGGGGCACCCTTGTGGTAGAAAGGCTTGGCAAGGCCTTGGTTTGCATAGTCTTCTCATAACCCCTGTTCATGTTAATATTAATGGCACTTTTGTTATTTATAGTATTTGGAAAGCTTGGGAACGACTCAAACCTCATTTCATTTGGGTGGGGGAGGGATTCAGGATGACCTATCTTTTAATTTTCTCCCTTTGGTGGTCCCAATGCTAAATTTTCACAATGTTCCTTTTGCCTTGGTCCCATGGATCAAGAGTTTGAGGTTGTTCAAAAATGATATTAAAACAATTAGGGATTTATTCTCCAAATTTCACCACACTTGGCTTCCTTGGAATTTGGTTGGAATAGATTTAACCATAACAAGGAAGATGCTGAGTCTATTAGAGAAATTTAGAGTTCCATCCTTGAAGATTACCTTCATAATATTGAAGTTACTTCCCTTTCTCCCTATTGGAAGGATTGGCATTGGCCTACTACCACACCTTTTTATTGTTATTATCCTCATTTGGGGTATAATATTTTGGATCCTCAACACAATCAAGATGACATTCTTAATCACCAATGGAATCTTTGTTCCATCCAAATAGTCTAGTCTACAAGATTTTCCACAATATGGGATGCTTTTATTGAAATAAAAAAATCTCACTTATTCTGGTGTATTGTTTAACAAGGTTTTCATGTGGGTGACCATCTCAAGCACATGGGGGTTTCAAATCCCATTTTCACGGCTTCCCACCGGCCAAAGACAATAAAAAATCTCTTTTGGTTTTGCTCTTATGCCTAGCCAACTTAGAATTGGATTCACATTATTTTCAAGCCTTTTAGACCGAAATGATTTACCTAGAAAATGGCTCTTTTAGGGGAATTAACCTACAAGATATAATAGATTTTGACAAATTTTTTATGCTGATATTATTTTTTGAAATTAGAAAGCTAGAAACTATGCATTTTTTAATCTTGAAGATATGGAAGTGAATTTTTCTATAACTTAAATAGTTGTGATCTCTAATGTCATCCTCCAAATTTAGATCTAAATAGACAAGGTTTGTCTGGAGCTTAATCATCTTCAAATTCTGTTAGATCATTGAGGAAATGCCTTGTGTGCGGTCAGCTACAAACCTCCAGATCTTTCGTGTTTTCATTATCCTCCTTGTGGGTGAGGATGTAGTTTTTGTAGGTAGCATTCTCATAGCTATCATAGGAGCCCCTCTCATTTTTCTCATTGGTCATCCCCTCACCACAATGGGTCTGGTGGTTCTAACATAAGAACTGGTGGAGGGGGTCAGGGGTTGGGGCCCTCCTCCATAGGACAAGTTCCCATGCCTAGACTTTGCTATTTCACCCTCCAGGTAAGTTAATGAAAATGAAGACAAAAAAAATGATGGGTGGGATCCCTTACCTATGGATGATGACCCCCTTGATCAGGGGGGTTAGGGAGGAAAGTCATAGGATCTTCCTTCTTCATTGCCCCCTCCAACCAATATGTTTTCTGCTACTGCCTAATGATTTTATTGTTACTTGTGTTCTTTATGTGTTCTTTTTTTGGTTTTTACACACCTATGTCAATATGACTTGATGTGATTTTTTATGGTCATTGTTGACCTTCTGTTGGACTTGTTCATCTCATGAGGCTTTTTATAGCTCGACGTGCTTTTTCTTCTGGGGTGTGACTTTTTTGACTCAACTTTTTCATATGACTAACGTTATACCATATAATTTCTTATTAATATAAATGCACTTTTCAATAAAAAACACATTGCCTTAAGGTGAGACATTATCTTCTCCTCATAAAATTGCTCTTTGGTGACATGTTTCTTATTTTATTTTAATTTCATGGCATACCATGACACCATATGAGTGTCATTATTCTTTTAAATGGTCACCTCCTCAACTGCCACTACCACCTACCACACCAACATTATCCATTTTATAAGTTCATTAGTATAATGAGTTTTTTTTTCGTAAACAAATTAAATTAGGATACAATAATCAATCAAAATTTAAATTCAACTTAGATACTTAAGGTATTATGTTGTATTATATTTTCTTCACCCTTTCTATTTACTTTCTTCAACACCCATGGATGGCGTTATAGGAACTATTTTTATTCTCAACTAAAATTAAGTACTAATACAATATTCATGAAGATTTTTTTAGATTTCATTATGCAATCTCATAAATTAAAACATTACCTTAAGGTGTGACACTATCTTATCCTTGTAAAATTGCTCTTTTGTGACATGTTTCTTATTTTCTTTTTTGAATTGTCACCTCCTCAATTTACCTTGCCACTTGCCACTTGTCACATAAACCTTACCAATTGTATAAGTTAATAAGTATAATGAGATAAATATTAATGCTTAGAGTGACTACTACTCATTTTCCCTTCTTTTTCTCAACCACCATCACCTTTTTTGTAGCCTTTCTCCCTGCAGATTCTATGGATGATAATTTGTGTTCCATAGGTAAGATATGCTGTAATTTATTGAACAAATTAAATGGTCTCAAACAAATATTGACATAGTCATCCAATATTTTTCGGTCACAAAGAGGATACCTGCATTTAACTCCACTTTTAACAACAATCTTGGAGTGATTCACATTTTTTTTAGGTCCTCTTCATCACTTGACTCATTGTAATCGATTTCCTTTATTTCCACAATCAAGTGCAACAAATGTCATTAGTGATTGCATTGTTCAATTAAAAAAATTAATCCTACCAAATTGAGAAACCTACATATGCAAATTTTTAAGTTCACTAGAATGTCTTAGTCGTCCTCATGCCATAAATCCTCTTCACTCTCAATATCATCCTTAGAAGAATCATCCTCATCGTCATCCATGATGGAATATATGTCTTCTTCCATCTCGTCATCATCTTCCTCCATACAAACTTTTTTTCATGGATTTTAACACTTTCAAGGATTGGATCCTACATACCAATTCAAAAGTATCTGACTATGTATGGAAATTAAACTTTCCTTTCACCCAATTACAAAATAAATAAACACATATATCCACCATACTCATAGGATTCACCAAAATACTCCTTATACAAATGCATTTTTCCAAGGACACTCTCTCAAACCTTCCACAAATCCACACCCTTAATCCTATCAAAATTGGAAGCATCTCTTTATACTCGCTCCCAATCATTTGGATAAATATTGAAAGCAAGTTGTACATGTTGTCACAATAAACAAAAAAAACTAGGATCATTTCAAACATAAAAAATTTCCAAAACTTGCTATGAAAAAACTTACATCAATTGCATCTGATATGTATTTATTTGAATGGCATACGTCTCAACATACTTCTGTTTGTGCCTAAAAGGAGGTTTATGTCATAACACTTGCATAAATTATCCTGAACCAGTTGTGTACATGTATATTTCCTACCTCCATTCCCAGACGAAGGCATCCCAACTAATAATTTTGGGACAACTGGAATATTTTTTTGAGTACGATGGTGGACATTGAAAACTTTCAAACTTTTCCTGCCTCAGTTGTTTCAACCATGCATGAGACAAAACCAAAGGTTCCTTTTTCAATTTGGTCAATACAAGACATATTGTCCCTGAATCAAATCTAAAATTTACAAATATATGTTCAAAAGATTAAATTAAAAAACCTATAATTAAATTTCACTTCATAATTTTTTTTCAAAAAGTCATAGCTCTTTCTCTGTTTCCATGACTACCCACACATTCTGATAAAAGCCTCATGCAAAATTTTTAAATATCATTAAAACTTAACACACTAGTAGAAAACCTCTAAAATATATGTGTTAGGTAGATCACCATTGAAGCAATACTATTCAAATTTGAATGCATTTGACATGAACATGATCAAGAACCATATAAATTTTGTAATAATCCACATAGAACCTTAAAATTATTATTCTCATTTTACTATACACAGTAGCCAAAAAAAAAAAAAAAAAAGAACCAACATTATATAAAGAAGGAAGTTACTTTAAATATTATATATAATACATCAAATATTTATATTGTTTGTTTTCCCAAGGGTCGTTTTTCAAATTGGACCAACCTACTTTGTTATTATGCACTTCATGATTCCCTTGATAAAAGACCTTGCAAGCTGTTCATTTTTCATATGCAATGTTAATTAACAAACACTAAGCTTGCCTTTAAATACACCTACATGTATTATTATGCATAACACAAAGGAAAATGGTAGATGATTAACACTGACCTTAGGGGTATTAGATGGACTTTTTTGTAGTTATAATCGTTTTTCATTTGGTTAACAACTTCATTATGGGAGTTAACAAAGAGTTTTATCGCTTCTAACTTTAGGGAAGCCTCAAGCCCTTGTATTAGTGCCTTGTATTTTGTAACATGATGAGGGATACTCCTATTGACAAAAATAAACACCTAATCTTCTATCTTCACCCCATTTGTATTAAAAAACATAAAGGCAACACATGTAATATTATCTTTTCTATCATAGGTTCCATGTATTTGAAGGGTATAATAATAAGACATATCAGACATTTGAGCTGTAAAATTGACAAGAAGTATTATATTAAACCCACCTCTTAACATAATGCCATCATAATTAAGACAAATAATATAAAAATACAATTCATATGTGCAAATGCAAATATGTTCTGCATAATTAAAATATTTCTACTTCCTCAATTTTACAACTCTCTATATACATACATACATATATATGTATGTATATGTATATATGTATGTATGTATCTATCATTTTCATCCATAACAAAGTCAAATTGTTATAAGATAAAAAAACTTGAGTACAACAATTTTCATGGAAACATCAATACATGTTTCCCATCTTGGGATCATTGTCAATGTTTGAAAAATATAAGTACAAATTATATATAAAACACAAAATTTACTCACATTACTTTTCCATTCTAAATATCATCCACACATTGATTTTAGATAAAAATAACAACATTGCAATAGTAAAGTACTATCACTATTGTGACTAACATCTACAACTTTTAAGGTAGGAATGGAATATATGTTGATTGCATTACATTATTTACTACAATAAAAATTTCTCCCGAGTTCTAAACTTTAATAAACCTATGAATTAATACTAAATTATCATAAATAAAGTGAAATAATAGTAAGTAAACTTAAAATAACTTAAAAAAAAATGAAAGTACATATTACATATATAAAACAACATGTTCTCACATTACTTTTACATTTTAAATGACATACATACATTGAAAGACTTGATTACCTTTAATTAGTTTCATTAAAAAAAGGGAACCAGTCTTTATAAAATTTAGTGATATATTATTTACTTTATATGTGGTATCATATTTCCTACAATTAAATTAAAATTGAGTGAAGTTAAATGAAATCATTTAAACAATAATAATACTACTCTATACACAGTGACACTTAGGTTCCAAGCTTAAAGGACTAATCAAAATTGGAATTTTGAAGCCTATATACTAATATTTTTAACTTGCTAAGCCCTTAATAAAAGTGAAGGTTATCAATATGCATTCTTAGGATGAAATGTATATTTTGTAATGACAACACAAGTTATTAATGATATATCAATATCGACACTCAAGTTTCCTGATCAAAGGAAAACATAGAAGTGATAATTTTTTTTGAAACATCTTTCTCTATGCTCTACTTATAATGGTACTTGCTCCATTTTGTTGCCTTAATAAGTAGATCCTAGAGGAATAGATTTCATATTTTTATATAGCAGATTGTGTTTTCCTTTGTTCATCAAATTTGAATCCCTATTAAACCTTTATTTAATTTAATTTATGTTAAGTTCAGTTGCTATCCAAGGTTAATGATAGACAAATGTGGAATTGTTATGAAACTGTTATGATTGGAACTATGCTATATGAAACCATTTTAAGTTATCATTATGCATTCTTAGCATGGAATGTATATTTTTAATGAAAACATAAGTTCTTAAGGACACACCAACATTGAATTAATAGGCAATTAAGTGAGCATCCGTTACAAGCTATGAAAACATAACTACAATAATTTTTATGGAAACATCATTACATGTTTCCTATTGCAGACATTCAATTCTCACCATTTCCATGTTGAAATTTTAAGTCTAAATGACTGCTTGAAATAATACACAAATTAGACCAAAAACATTAAAACACTCTGATTCATCTGCACACATCACGCACAATTCCTGATTCAAGTCAATATGTCTCTAATTGGGGCATTTTACTATACACAATTATTACTTTATTATAATTAATCTCCAGTCAAATTCTGACCTAACAAATTGATGTTTTCAACCAATAGGGTATGGCAATTAATCGAATTTATAGAATTACAAAAAACCTAATCAAAATTACTTAACTAATTAAATCCAATTGAATGCTTAAGTGAAAAATCCATATCAAACTAGCTAATATCTAATTTTGAAAAATAGAAATTAAATAAAAAGTGACATCATTATGACATAAGTAGTCACAAAGTCAAAATACAAGCCATGCCTAATCAATGCCATAAATATATGATTTATGGAAGCCATGCCTATTAATTTTCCCATTCTTCCAAATATTAATTACAATATTTATTATAATTGGTCTCTAAAATTGAATTGATCTTGGACCACACATCTTGATCTAAAGATGGATGGTCCATATCATTCCAATCAAGTTATAAATATAAGGGCCATTACCATTTTCTATTAAGATTTTATGTGCAAAGAATTAATGCCAAAATTATTGCTAAGAAGCTTCACCATTCTTCATCCAAAGTGAACAAAGCCAAAGTGGACAAAGGGAGATGTTGTTGAATTGAATATATGCATTGATAAAGAATCCTATATCTAAAAATCAAGTAAACATTTGCCTAACAATTGCTATTGGGAGTCTTCAAGGAAGGTGAATGTATTATTCATCTCGATGTATTGATTTCTTTGCTATACTGATTATAGTTCACCCTAGGGAACAAGCTTATAGTGTTACATTTCATAATTTCATTTGTATATACATATTAACAATTGTAACTAACCCATATTATAATATTGTTTTACATAATGACACGCCTGGTAGGACCTCATATCTCACAAACCTCATTTAGACCTCTTTAAGTCTTCTAGTTAAACAATCAAGCTAACTTGTGGTGTTGATTTACTCATTTTCCTCTAGTTTTCCCATTATTATGTTTTCTATAAATTGATGAGGTCACCTTATGAAACGACAAAGTCACTCTATGTATTAATGAGGTTTCTTTACATAACGAGGTTTCCCTATGGGTTAGTGAGGTCACTTGCATAATTTATGAGGTCATTTTATATTATTCTTTGTTATATGTGTGTTTTATAGGAAACAACAAAGTTGTGAAGACAATAATGACGTTAACTTGCATTTTGACGAGGTCAAATGTAATTAGTGAAGTCACATTCATGGATTTACATGAAAATAATGAAGTTGCCCTATATTTCAAAGAACTTAAAAAATAAACAATGAAATCACTCAAGAATAATAAAATTGACCTTTAATCAACAAAGTCACTCTACTAAACGGTGAAGTTGCCCTATGGCAGATTTCTTGAGAGTTCAAAAGTCTTAAAATTTACTTATTTGGCTAAGTAAAACCTTTGTTTGACAATTTAATCCTTTGTTTTATAGGTTTTCCTAATCCATTTAAGTTTTTTTTTACTTTTACAATTAACCTACAAACACAAATTTCATCCATATTTAGAATTTAGTGCTTAGAAAGAATAAATCATCATTATTTTTGTGCTCTTGAGAGCATTTACTTTTAGTATTTGCCTAGAATTATTTGTGTTTCATTTTTTTAAGTAAATCATTGTGTCTATGCTCTCCCCTTGCCCCCTTTAGGGAGCCTAGTTGACCAAAAACACATTGATTTAATTGTTTGTGTGCCTTACCCAAAGAATACATTTTTGTTGTATGTTCTTCTCTTACCCATTTGTGGGGTCTTGAGAATCCAAAATAAAAACACATTCTTCCTTGAATTTTATTTTGACCTTGTGGGGTGGATTTCATTTCCCACTGGCATTTAAGGGTAGGTTGACATAAGAAGTGATATATTAGATCATACCAACCCCAATTATCTGGTGGGGTATATAAATTACAACAACACTAATAATATTTTAGCTAGTATGCACTTCAGAACATGATTACACTGGTAGTACTTCATTGAGACCCCAATGACTGAAGTGGTCCCAAAGGGACTAGACACTTTGGCAAATGGCCTGTAAGACCTCACATCCAATTGACATATTATTATAAAGTGACCATGTACCATAAGGTATATCAATAACATTTAGTTTTCCATCAAAAACTTAAGGTAGAAAGATAATTTACTGTAGATAAATCATTGATACAAGGGTGTAAATGTTAATAACCCTCGAAGATTGTCTTCCACATACAAAATTTTGAGAGAAGGGGGTGGGATAAATAAAACCCTACCAATAATGTGAAATAATTAATTCATTTTAATGAACCTTAAATTTTATCCTTTCAAAAGCAATTATATTGGAAGGATTCAATGACTATTTCGTAACTCATTGCAGTTTCTACATGATTGTTTGGAGTGCTTTTTTTGAAAAAATATGTTGTATTCACAACCTCATTTGAAAATAAGTACACCAAGTTCCTAGACTAAACAGTTGAAACCCATTGCCACCTATTTTCTCTTCACATTTTATGAACTAACCTTAGTCATTTATGTAGTGTTTACTTACCACTTGAAATAATAGCCTTTGTCTCACTTGGCAAGGTTATGCTACCCATTTCTATTCTAAATTTGGATTTAGGTTTTCTTGTGTTAGCCTACACCATAAGTTTCATTTTATACCATTATGTTTTCCACATTAGTAAACCAAACCTTGGTCATTTTCATAGTGTTTGATTACCACTTGAAAGAATAGCCTTTGTCTCACTTTGTAAGGTTACGGTGCCCATTCAGTTTTAGGTTTAGGCTTGTGTTTTAATTGTGCTGCAATAATTCCCAATTTTTGAACCATTTGACTCTATTTCAGTCTCATTCGAAATTAAAGTCAAAATCCCAAATGAGGTCAAGACCATTTCCAAACAATTCTAAACCAAGACCATTTGTCCTTATTCTAGGTTTTGCTTTAAACATTGAGTTTCTTAAGCCAAACCATTTCCACTTATATTTCTTGGGTCAAACACTTCCAAATCTATTCTAAATTCTAGGGAAATTTTGACATCATTCCAAATCACCAAGTCCAAACCAAGATCACATTTATAACACTTTTCCAAAGACCATACCAATCATTCCTATATACATTCTAAGTGGGGCATCATATAGCCCTAGCTTTGAAGAACATTTTTATGATCCCTTGGGACATAGTAGAGTTTCTGAATATAGCGAGCATGGAGATGAACACCCAGTTGTGATGGATGATAGACATCCCATTGTGAGATCAAGTAAAAGTCAATTCAAAAATCAACTAATAGAATACTAGGATGAAGCTCTCTTAAGACTAGGAGGATCTAAAGATAGGCTCCCACCTGATTTTTCAATAGAAAAATTGCACACCCTAGTCTGAATAAAAGATAAACCAAAAGAACAAGCTTGTATTTAAACTCTAAAATTGACCATCACTTCATCTAGCAAAGGGAAGGATCCATTGGTTGACCCTTCTAAAAATGGTCATTTTATAACATCCACCCTTTAATAAATTAGTCAATTTTATGCAGATCAACTTGTCATTGACTTAACAACATCTTTGGTTGAAACTTCCTTAAAAAATACCACATCTATATATAAAAATTATCCACTAAAATATATGAAACAAGACCTAGTCAATCCTATAGTTGATGTAGATCATTTGACTCCTAAATAATTCATACCAATGAATGCTTCACAACAGGTTCTGCTTGATATGCAACATACATTTTTCAACCATCAGGAGAGTCTTGTTGATGCAAGAGAAGTACCTAATAATTCCCAAAATGTGTCCAACCATTCACAACATGTGCCAGACCCTTCTCAACAAGTTGTCAATAAAACACCACCTCATTAGGTAGTAGATCATTTTCACAACACATTACCACCTAATTATAATTTGTAAAAAAAACAATTAGTTCCTTTTTCAAGCTAACAATGACTTCAAGTTCCTTTTGTGTATCAAAAATAACAACAAATAATAATTTTTAATCACCAAAAAATTACACAAACCAACAACATATTCCATTGGACCAGTAATATATTCCCTACCATTCACAATAATGGCTTCCTAGGGAAAAACAACACCTCACCTATTAAAATAAAAATATGAACCAACAATGTTTTCTGTGTTAAATGCATAATGTAGGACAAAGGGTGCATATTATAGACCAAAATGCACAAAGGGAGCCACTTCCACTTACGCTAATGCCAACTAGGGCCAATAGTTCACTACCTAATAAAGTGCCCTCCTTTCATCATAAACTGATCCCAAATTTCAATAATAGAACACAATAGAGGGGATAGTTTTAGACCTAAAAGTAGTTAAGCAATCAACCAAAAAGTACAAGTTTAATGACATATGCCCTTACCCTTTTGATGACAATTTTATTTAGGTGACTTTACCACCTCACTTTGAGATGCCAAATTTTGACAAATACAAAGGGAAGGGAGATATAAGAGTTTATCTACATGAATTATTTATAACATGCCAAGAGGTAGCATACAATGGTGTTTATGTTCTACACATATTTCCATGTAGATTATATGTACATGTAGTAGAATGGATTTTCAAACTGCCTAAAGGATAGGTCACTACTTTTAATGACCTCTTAGAAAATTTTGTTAACCATTTCTCTTAAAACATAGAACATGAATTAACAATCATCGATTTGTGTAATGCTAAATAGAGAGGAGGAGAGAGGCTTTCAATATAATTATAGAGGTGGAGAGATTTGGCTAGTCAGTTCTCACATAACTTACATGATACACAACTAGCTGGTATCTTTGCACAAAATCTAAATGCCAAGATTGCCATAATCTCAAACTAAATTGTGCCAACACATTTGAGGAAATCATTGACAAAGGGGTGTAGATATAAAATACACTTATCAAAAAGGGCCTTATCAAGATATATTCTTAGGCCCAAACAACAAACCAAGGCCAAATGTAGAACCAAATGCTAAATCAAGTGCCAATCTAGACTACAACAACTAAAAAATTAAAGGCCTTTGTTAAAAATAAAAACATGGTCGGTAATGGGGTTACAGAGACAAGACATGTAAAAATGATACAACCACCACTTGTTCAAAACACTCCAGCTAACCCTTATCTTTCATTTCAAAGAGCTTCCCCATAATGAGGATACTATAAAACATACCTTTTAGTGACCTCAGGGAACCTATTGAAGCAATGTTCCAAAATTTAGTTATTGTAAACATGATCGTATGGCCCATTCCAAAATAATTTACAAAGGGCCAACCCAAACCAAACTGGTATCATGATAATGATTATTATGATTACCATCATGTGGTTGGTCATTCCATTTACAAGTGTGTGCAGTTAAGACACCTAATTGAAAATTTGTTTTAGAATGGGGAAATTCAATTATAAAAATGATTAACCAACACCAATCATGAAATGGGAATTTACAAAACCCCTTTCCCAAGTATAAAAATCAATAACAACGTACCAATCAAAATTAGTAACAAGGTCAACATCAATAATAAAGACAAGGCCAGGACTAGAGCTAGAATAGCTATGATCAGGATCATGATACCCAAGCCAAAAAATTCAACTATAGGAGTGTTAATTATGATTAAAATAATACTATGGGGCATACTACTAGCAATCATGTCACCAATATCAAAGTTACTCCTTGTATGCCAACTAACACTCATCAAAGGGATAATTATTCTATTTTGGGACCACCACCTTTGACCATTAGTAGTTCATGCATGGGTCATAGGAATACAGTTATGTCATGACCATCATAAATTACCATTCTTAGACCTCCACCAACTTCCTCTAGTTCAAGTAACCCTTTCTTGAATCAAAATTACGTAGTTAAAACTAGACGGCCAAGAGTTACTATCCAAGGCCCTTTGCCTTATTCCATTGCCAATACCAATCCTAACCCTATGCCATATTACACCTTACCAAGAGCCAAACCATCCCATCCTTCTATTATGAAGCTACTTAAAATTGGTCAATAATTAAGTAACATGCATACGTAGATATCCATTTTGGACCTTTGGAGTACAATTAAAGTTCATAGAACCATATTAAATGACTTTATTAAACAATAAAAGGTGCCTAATGACATTGATCTGAATCAATTTCAAGTGCTTGTGGGACATTTATGTCCAGGCCAACAACTCATGTTTAACCAATGAGACATGTGAACCCTTAGTCCCCTACACAACAACCCTCTGTATATTGAAGCCATAATTGCCCATCACAAGGTCAAGAGAGTCCTTCTAGATAATGGTTTTGGAGTAAACATAGCCTCATTAAAGTTTATAGAAACTTTAGGCTAAAAAGATGTAAAAATAAAACCAAACACCATTATGATTAAGACATATGATAATGCAAAGAGAGAGTCTTTAGGAATAATCTATTCACCTATCATTATTTGGCCTATCACCCATGATACTTTGTCATGATATTGACATATAAATTCCCTATAATATACTTTTAGTTCATCCTTGGATCCATGAAGTACAAGCTACACATTCTACCTTGCATTAATACATCAAGTTCCCTCATTCAAGGTTGAAAGTCACTATCCATGGTGACCTTTAGTGATATTTGTATTACAAGCATCTAGAGGCTGAATATGGGAAATACAACTATTGACCAAGCATGGAGTTTGTGGATAACAAGAAGAAAGCAATAGTTCCTAAATCTCTAAAATCCAACTATATTGATCCTAGTGACCTTGCCTCCACTTCTTCTAATCCACCTTCAGACAACATTTCTGCTCATTTTACCATTGAAGATGAGGGTATTTCCACATACCGCACTCATGATGCTTTCGATGTTAGAAAACTACCTAAATCTCCTAAGTCATATGGATGACCCAAACCAATTCCTAATAAATCCAACATGATTTGGAAAAATAAATCTAGATCCCCTCTATAGGAGCCACTTATATTTATACTAGATACATCACCCAATCAAGATTGAGCCACCAATGTCGAGGGAGATTGCATGTGATGATTTTTCTTATTATTATCAGAGTGATAAATACCCCATATCGAACAGAATCATGGACCACCTAGACTATCAAATAAAAGGATTAGGGTCAAGATCCTAAGGCATTATTGATCCAATACCCATGATAGTGCATATAGAAGTTAAGGCCTTAGATTTACACCATTTAGAGGTGACCCCATTGAGTTTGAGGGTGAAACTACTTCATTGACTGATGAAGAGACTAAAAAAAATGAAATAACTTACCACTATAGCACATATGATGATCTTGTAAACACCAACCTTTTTGATACCAATGTTGTTCCTGCCATTATACCCTGTTATCCCCTTTCCCTTCATCATCTCAGCCTCATTGATTGGGACCTAGAAGAATTGATTATACCATTGGACAAGTTTCATAATGAAGAATTTATTGTTGAATTCATGGGTCTTAGAGATGGGTTACCAGCTGGTAACCACAAATAAGGATTTAACTTCCACTTGGATCTTATTGCCTACTTTGGAGAGCCGACAAACTTCCTTGGTCATGAATAAATTGAAACATCAGGATCTTCAGGTGAAAACCTTTCTAAGGCACCTTTAGGTTAGGGGAAAGGTAAAAATAAATACAAGTCCATATATGAAAACATGTTTTAAGTGCCTTTATATGGGGAAATTTTCTCATCTCCTAAGGAAGCTCAAAGTCCTCCTAGTCCAATCATTACCATTGGTTCCAATATCAGTTTAAAAGAACACCGAATCTTTGCACAGTTGGTTCAATATATTATCAAATAATTTGTCAATTAACTACTATCAGAAATGGTAGATTTAGATTATTCTTACATGGATGTACCTTGTAACTCTCAAAGTGACTAATAAGATCAATTCCCTTCACTTCTAAGTATTCTGGAGGATGGATCTACACTCCTTATAGAGGATACCACAAAAGTGAATATTATTACTTATGATGATCCAAAAAGAGTGTATCTAGGCACATCCCTCATTGCAAAGGAGCATAATTTCATCATTACTATCTTGAAGGACTTCATCGATATATTTGCATGGTCCTATTCCAATATTCCAAGCCTAGACCCTTATTTAGTAGTGCCCTCAAATGCTAATCCAATCAATAAAAAATTATGGAAAATGTATCCACATATCACTATACTAGTCAAAATAGAGCTAGAAAAGTTATTGGGAGCCAGCTTCATCAGATCACTAGATTATTTTGAATGGATATCAAACATTGTATAATCAATAAGAAATTGTAAGGCATTTTCTTATGTACTGATTTAAGAGACATCAACAAAGCATGCTTAAAATATTACTTCCATCTAAAAAATATTGACATGATTATAAATTCAACAATAGGATATGAGATGTTGTCCCTCATGAATGGCTTCTCAAGATACAATTAGATCAATATTATATTTGAGGACCAACATAAAACAATGTTAAACACTCTGTGGGGACATTATGCTATCAATTCATGCCATTTGGCTTGAAAAATGTCAGTGCAACCTATCAACATGCCATGACTGTCATCTTCCATGACATGATGCATGACATTATTGAGGAATATGTTGATGATATCTTGTCCAAATCCAAAACATGAGCAAGACATCCTGACATTCTACAAAGAATCATTGAGATGCTTCATGAATACAAAGTACATCTAAATCCAAAGAAGTGCATCTTTGGTGTCACTTTGGGTAAAATAATAAGGTTCATTATTTCATGCAGGGGCATAAAAGTTGATCTTGCTAAAGTCAAAGCCATTGTGAAGATGCCTCCAACATTAAATCTGAAGTAACTTTTTAGCTTACAGGGTAAGATTAAGTGTATTTAGTAGGTCATTTCTCAAATGGCATCCTTTCAATCACATTTTGAAGAAAGGTGTTACATTTCATTGGGATACTGGTTGTTGTCAAACCTTCAAATATTTGAAGATCTACTTGGCTAGTCCACTAGCTCTAATGGCACTTACACTAGGCCAACCTTTAATTCTTTACTTATCAATGACAAAACATGCAATGAGGGTATTCTTGGCCCAACATGATAGTCAAGTAAAGATCCTACCATCTATTATCTGAGTTAGACACTTATTACTTATGATAACAATTACTCACCAATTGAGAAAGATTATTTATCTATGGTGTTCGCTTCCCAAAAACTTCATCACTATATGTTAAACAACAAGACTATTGTCATTTCCAAGGTTAATCCAGTTAAATACCTATTATCTAGGGCAAATATAGTATGTTGCATGGCCAAATGGTTAATGGTGTTGTGCAATTTTGAGATCAAATATTAGAATCAAAAGGCCATCAAGAGACAAGTTTTCATAGACCAACTTTCTAAAGCTCCATTATTGGATATACAACCACTCAAATTTAACTTCCTAAATGAATCCATTTTGACTATGAAAGTAGATGTTATTGATTCTAAATAGTGGACATTGTATTTTAATGGTTCATACAAATCTCATGGATTTGGGGTTAGTATCTTATTTATTACACTGCAAGGGGTCTCATTCCCAAGGCATTCTATATTGGTTTCTATTGTACAAACAACATGGTAGAATATGAAGACTTCATTGTAGGACTCTATCTCGCTATATAATGAAACATTCAATAGTTGATGGTATATGAGGATTCCGAATTAATCATTATTTAGGCCATATTCTAGTACCAAATAAAGGATGATAAGCTTGTACCTTATAAGAGTATGGTAGATAATCTCAAGTCACATTTTGAAGCTCTTTAGTTTGAGCAAATACCAAGAGCTAATAATTGATCAACCAATGTGATGGAATCTATTGGATCCATGTTAGTAGTGGATAATAGTGTTAAAGAGTATCAGTTCCTCATAGAGAACCTTCTTCAATTGACTAAAAAATAAATGGATTCAAAAATGGTATGCGATATTACTAGTCCTGATGTCCCATGGTACCAAGACCTTTATAATGACTGTGATCACATTTTTCACTCTTAATTATTATGTAACCAGCATAAAGACTTCATCCATAAGACCACTCGATATATAATACTTAGAAATATGCTCTGTCATAGGGGTTATGATGGAATGTTACTTCATTATTTATATTCAAGAGAATCCCAATTATCATTGAAGGATGTGCACGAAGGAAATTATGGGGACCACACTAGTGGTTTAGTCCTAGCCAATAAAATCCTTTAAAATGGGTATTACTGGCCCATAATAGAAATAGATGCTTGTAGACATGTGAATAAATGTGATGCTTGTTAGCAACATAGTGATTTGATACATGTTCCTTCCTTGCCACTCTAGTCGATTACAACATCATGGCCATTTTCTACTTGGGACTTGATCTCATAGGAAAGGTGAACCCTACTTCATTAGATCACATCAAGCACATCCTAATTGCCATGTATTACTTTACCAAGTGGATTGAATTCATTCCCCTCACATTTATAACTGACAAGTAGATTGCCAAGTTCATTCATTACCATCTTTTGCCACTATGGCATCCCCTCCACCATTATCACTGATAATGGTGGTCTACTTAAAAATAAAGATGTTAAGGCCCTCTATTCCAAATTCTAAATCAAAATAAAAATTCCATGGCCTTTTACCCTCAAGGTAATGGCTAAACTGAGGCATCCAACAAGACCATTGTCAAAATATAGAAAAAAATCATCAATGACACTAGCTATGATTGACATCTGTAATTATTTCCAACCTTACATGATTATCATATGAGTACTTACACACCTATAGGTGATAATCCCTATTCTATGATTTTTGGCTCTGAGGCCATTCTTCCTGTCGAGATTGAGTTGCCCTCTTTGTACATTTTTTTATAGCATATCATTGATGATGAGGAGTTTAGAGTGTCCAAAGTGTAAAAACTGGAGCTCTTGGATGAGAAACAGTAAGCTATATTAGACAATTTTAGAGCATATAAAAATCGGCTTTACCACAATTATAATATGTGTATTCTCCGTTGATAATTCAAAATTGGTGACTTAGTACTAAAGGAGAATCAAAATACCACCAACACTGAGCGCAAGAAGAATGGTAAGTTTGAAGCCAATTGGCTTAGGCCTCTCATTGTTACTATAAATTAAGTTTTTGGGGCATATAGATTGGCTACAATAGATGGGCAAGATATCAAGGAATCCATTAACAAAATGGACTTGAAATGACACTATGCTTAAAAAAAAATGAACCATTATTTATAGGAACCCTCACTTGGGGGTGCCTTTTTCAACTTTTTTTTTACTAGACTATTCTCTAGGCCATTCTTATGTCTTTTATTGTGCCTTCCCTAGACCATTCTTATTCCTCCTACTGCACCATTCCTTGGAACATTCTGTATTCATTTCCCATGTAATTCCTATGATCGATCATGATTATGATTATCAATAGATGATTATAGGCATATTCAATGACTATTATTCCAAAGGCACTTCAACAATGATCAACATCAATAGCTTCTTTTCAGACAAGTGTTTTAGGGTATGTCAATAAGGGTGTTATCTACTTGATAATTCCTTGTAAACTTTATCTAATTTATTGTCCTCATTTATTTCCCCTTTGTGTGTTATTCCTATACCTATTTTTCTATTGCGTGATCTTTTTATATGCCTCATATTATGTTGTTGGTTTGTGAAACCATACCATGTCAGCTAGTTTAGTTGTTGATTGAGCTTATACCTAAGGACCGATGTCATTTTTAGAATGGTTTATTATACATTTAAACATATTACCTTAATTTACTTATTCCAAAAAACCCAAAAATATTGAAAAGACTTAGAAAAACCATAAAAATCACAAAATCATGAAAATCAACTTATAATTCCATGCGAGATATAAAGCCCTAAAATGTTTTTGGGATGAAACCTCTTATCTAGCCTACTTCATATTAGGACCACTTTACCGTTACATTACCATTATCCTCCCATTTCTAGGAGCACTACATTGTCCTAAGGTCTACATGAACTATGGTAGTGCTTGGATACAAGGGCATCTCAGGTTAGCTTGACTAATCTTCTTCTTCATTCTCATTTTCTTATGCTCTCACCATTTTGCGATAAACATTTGTGTGCATTGTGTATTTGAAGTCTTTTCACTAATGAACACTTGTATTCTATTGTATAAAAGTGGGTTTCTTAGTCATGGGCCTTATCAGGTGCTTATCTATATATCCAAGTCAAACCTAGACTTATTACAACATGGTGCAAGCCTTATGTACTCACCCGAAGCACAGTGGAGAAAGGACTGGGGCCTGTGTTAGGATAGTTATGTCATGGCACAACTCTATCCTTTAGGGGCTTTGGTTAGTGTAATGGTAGTGGTGCATTCATGAGCGCAAGCCATTATAGGGAGGATCCAAATGTCTATTAGGTGCAATCCTATGTGATGGGGTTTTAGAGCTTCATGGGTGCAAGTCTTTGGTTATTTTAACTTATCACCTGTCATGCACTTGGAGGGTTTAAAGGGGTACTTAGATGAGGGAATTAGGCTTGGGATCACACTGTGGTGCATGTATCATTATGAGGCATGGGGTCTTTCCTATACTTAGATCATTTTATATAAGGGTGCTCATGTCCTCATGAGCTATAGGAACACCATGAATGGGCTAGGTCAAAGTCTTACATGAGATCAACATACATAATATAAATCTAAGCATTTAATCTATTGAAACATTATGTAAACCATTCTCATTCTAAACCTATGGTTATAACCACGTAAACCAGATTAACAGTTCATTAGGTGCAACACTATCCATCATTAATAGGGTTCAAACACATTATATATATATCAACAAAAACTGAGAAAGTACTCCTCTTACAACTGCTAAAGGACTAGAGGCTCAAAAATGAGCTTGGGAATTAAAATGGGGAGCCTAAAAGGCATCCCAAACTAGAATCTAAACTTTAATGGTGAACACAACATATGGAACCAATCTTGTAGGGATTTAATACTCCAATTTCCTCTCTTTGCTAATTGGATTTAACTTTGATTTATAGTGTTTTAGGTCATCTTAGTGCCATGGTAAACAAAGCATGCTAATTGATGAGACGACACTAGATCTAATCATTTTTCTAGCTCCACTATCCTACTTCTAATGAGTTGTGACTATTCTATGTGCCCACTTCCCAATGATGATTGAGCCAAGAGGGAGGGAGTTAGCTACCTGCCAGTTGGTGACAAAAGATGACAAAAAAATAATCATAACAAGTGATTCCCTCATGCCCAAGTGTTTGGTATTTTGGTGTGGATCCTATATTTATATGGATTTGGGGCCCAACATTACCCCATACAAAATTATTACTCTACCCTCAAACTATCCTTCTAGTGATTGTGGCATGTAAAACTCAGGTGCACACTCATTTAATTCTACTCTAAAGTCCTCAAATCCCTACATTACAAGCTTGATTCTTTTACGGTGCCATCTATTTTTGTGGATGTGGAACTAAGGGTGAGTATGTCAATTTGCTCTAACTCTTTCTTAAAGGCCTATAACCTTTCCTTTACCTTTGTTATGCCTCCATCAAGGATTGTTCCTTATTTGTAGACCTTTGTTTTTAAGTTACATAAGAGTTCTTCTAGGTCCTACTCTTGGGTCTTGATTTGGGCAATCAAAGTGTTGACCTACACCATTATCTAAGCATGTTCATCCCTACTCATAGTGTATGCTTATGCCATCAAAATGCCCTTCTCACCTTTTACCTTTTTGAGGTGTGCATCGATGACTGATGCCTAGGTGGAGAAGTTACAATAGATTACGTTAGCCACTTCTACACCCTCTTTAAGCTTCATGAAGAGGTCTTCCACCTCTTTAAGCTTTGTGGAAAGCTCTTGTTTTATAATAGTGAAAGGGTCCTCCTCTTCTTCTGGTGATGACTTTGCCTTCAATCTTGGGAACATCTACTCCACTAGCACACACACCTTATTGACCTCTAAAAATTTTGAAGTGTCAATGCCATCCAAGAGGGATGGCTCAGCCTCCTCTTTACGCTCAACCAATTATTACAACTTGAATTTCATGGCCTTTATTTTATCTTCTACTTTTAATACAATCTTCTTCCAACTTGAGGCTCTGACATCGTTAACAATGTTCCTCCATGTTACCTTAGAGGCCATTTAGATGATGGCATTAGTTGACCTTACAGGCATCAATGCATGGGGGTTGATAAAAAGGGAATTATGCCCTTATTTTGGTTGTTTTATGTATAGGATTGCCTTTTTTGACACCTCAAAAAAAGTCTCATCCATGTAACTATCGAAGGCAAATGATAGTTACTGGCATGTTCTTATCATGGTGGTTATGGAGGGCATGTACTCCATCATATAATGGTCTTCATCAGTGAACCCCTTTTGCACCTTCTCTCATAGGCTTGAATTAAATTCTTCTTCTTGGATGGCTAGCTCCATCTACTCTGACTCCTGTTGGATATATCACTTTCTTCAACATTTCATTTTATGCCTACTACAGTCCTGAGCTCATCTTCTTTTCCCCCATCCTGAACCAACTAGTGTTGAAGAAAAATCTATTTATCTTGTTGAATCCTTAAATATTTATTGGCACTTCTCATAGTCATGAAGTCAATGACTATGTCTTTGGTTCTCAATCTTCATATGCCACAAATGGTGGCATTAGTATCACTCTAATTTTTTTGTTACCTAGTTAATGCCCAATTTATGCCCCTAGCTTCTCTACTCCAATATTATAGAGAAGGAAATTTCATTCTCTACTTAACCATTTAGTTTTTCTGTTTTAGGGGTGCTCAAAGTTTCACTGCAATAGGGTCTCCATGATTTGGCTCTTTGGTTCACTGGTTTCACTTTGGTTTTCTATTCTAAGTTCAAATTATCATAAGGTTTGTAACCAAAAATAGTTAAATTTTCACTATTTTATACCTCTACTCTCATCTACCACTTTAATTGTAGTTGGTTAATGGCATGATGACACCTATATTCCTTGGGATTTTCTATGACCCATAAAATCCATAAAAAATTGCTGTCATTTATGCATTTAATGCAAATCTTTGTGCCTTCACTATCACCTCATTAAATTCTTATAATGAGTTTTTAGTGAAGTGATGTGTAGTTCAAATGGTCACTTCCTACCTCATTTTGGGTAGATGCCAACTTGTCTTGATGATTTATCCTATGCTTTGTTCTCTTGGTGTGACTTTCACCTCCAATATGGTAACCTGGGTGCAACACCTCACATGGGCACGATTTAGCCTCCTCAGTCCCATTTCCTCTTCCTTTTGTGCTTCTATTTCAAGTGTGCTTATATATCTTGGTTGATTTCACTACGCTTTGCTTCTTGCCTTGGCCTCTCCTACCCCATACAAATTTATTGCACTGGCCCTCCAACATGGTACTCTCATCTGATCTCTTACACATGATCATGTGGTGTGTCTTCACTTTATCTCTTGCACACTTGTGTCTTGTATACCTCTCTTGGTTCACATATGATCTAAGTCTAGTGAGTTTAATATGCCCCAAAACTTAGGTGTCTAGCTATATGTGCTTAGAAATCACCCTCAATTGACTCACCTAACTGGTATCATGCTTGGAATCACTGAACTATCCCTTCTATGGTTCTAATAATGCCTTGCTTCCTGAATCTTGTGCACAAAGATCTGGTGCACCTTGTGTCTGAATATGACATACTTCACACACCCATAACTTAGGTTTCTAGCCTCAAACACTTGGAGAGCATCCATGCTCAACTCACTCGGTTAGAATTATGCATCAAAGTACTAAAAAAATTTTATTGGAAGCCTCGATGCACTGCTTGTTCACTTACCACATCAAGAATACAAAACAACACAAATATAAAGGACTCATTTGGCTTATGCCAAAATTTATTTTGGTCATCATAACACAACCAAATAATGACCAAAAATTTAGTGTTGGATGGCACAAACACCACCCTATTGTTGATACAACTTCAATCAATTACCATTGAAATGCCCAGGGAGAATTTCATCTGACAATGTGCACAACTTGCATGCACCAATCTCTAATATGTTTTGGATGACATATGGATCCATCCACCTTATTTATAGCTTGCCTAAGTGTTTGAGGTACTTGGAGTCATAGATAAAAACTAATGCTCCCTCATTAGTGATTTGTTCTTGATATGCTTATTTTGCCATAGCTTCTAATGCATATTTTCTATTAATTGGCTCCATCTTGCCTAGACGTGCACCTTGTCTAAGTGATCCAAGTATTCTAACCTTGAATTCAATGATTCTTGTCCATCTAATTAACTAATTCACATGATGCATAATAATGGAACCAAGAACTCCATTAGAAGAATCACCTCAGTGTCAAACACTAGTTGAAATGGTGTAGCCTTGTTTATGTGCTTATAGGTTGTGTGATATGCCCATAACACTATTGACATTCGATCATCCCAATATTTATAACCAATGTCACATATCTTGGTAAGGTACATCCCTAGTATCCTATTAAATACCTTAGCTATGTTATTCACTTGGGGATGATAAGGTGTTGTCTTATATTGTTCCACCATGTATTTTGTTAGCAAGATCTGCATAATTTCATTAATGAAGTATGTGCCCCTATCGCTAGTCAAGATAAATGGGAACCCATAGTAGCATATGATGTTATCCCATATGAACCTTTTAGCTATGATATATATGTAGCTTTTGGTTGGTATGACCTTGACCCACTTGGTGAAATAGTCAGTGGTGCTAGAATGTAGTGTGCACCCATGCACCATGATACAAGAGTAATTGGTCTAATAAAATGAATGGCCTATTTCTTGAATGGTGCCTAGGAAATAATGGGGATGAGAGGCATCTAATCCTAGTGCTTGGGCTTCCCTATGCACCTACATATGTCACATGCCTTGGTGTAATCTTTCACATCCTAAAATAGACTTGGGCACTACATACCTGATTGCAATACCTTACGCATCATTGCATCTCCCGCATATTGGCCTCTTGATACTCCCTCATGCACCTCATGTAATATGGAATCTCATTCATGTTCTAAGACACATTAGCATAGGACTTTATCTAGCCTAGTTTGTATAGTTCCCCTAATGAGTTGAAAAGGGGTGGCACAAAGAATGAGCTATTTCTTTTCTTTGGTGGTCATTATTTGCACTGCAAATCTAGATGTTAGAAAAAAGTATATCTCCACCAAGTCCTCAAGGGCACATTGGATTTTACAAATTTGTGCATTTGGCATATCATCCTCAATAGGTTCTACTACATCATCAAAGTCTATAAAAGATAAATGGTCTGGGCCTAAGTTTTATTTTCTAGAGTTGATGATAACTGAGAACTAGAACTTTTGGAACATAATGATCCATCTATAAATGCACCCATAGAGAATGAGCTTATTCATGAGGTAATTAAGCACCTCATGGTCTATGAAGAAGATTAATAGGGTTACCAATAAGTATTGTCTAAATTTTTTTAGGGCATAAAGTATGGTGAGCACCTCATGCTCAGTTGTGGTGTAGTTCTGCTTTGCCTTCATCAAATTTTTACTAGCGAAGGAGATGGGGTGATCCATTTTGCCTTTGCTAGGTTGTGCCAAGATTGCACCAATAAAAGAGCCAGATGCATTGACATGGATGTATAATCCAATTGGGAAATTGTAAAATAGTCATGCTAGATAATTTGAGCTTCAAGATCTCAAAGACATCCTTTTGTGCTTCACCCAAATTGAGTGGGCCATCCTTGTGCAAGAGCTCTTCTAGTAGTGCTGAAATATTTGCATATCTCTTTATGAACTTTTTATAATACCCACAATGGCCAAGAAATGCATGAATGTCTTTCTATGTGGAAGAAGTCTAGAGCTGAATGATTATCGTAATCTTCATAGGATTGATGACCAGACCATCTTTACAAATGATGTGCTCAAGCAAGGTTCCAAATAATGTCATGAAGACGTACTTATTTAGGTTTAAGGATATCTTAAGCTTCCTACTCCTCTCAAACATTAGGCATAGGTTATCATAATTTTTTTTCATGAGGCCATACACCACTAGTCATCTAGATAAACTTGGAGGAACTTCTGGATGAATTCTTTAAATACGGTGATCACCACTCTAGAAAACATAACTGGTGCATTCTTGAGTCCAAAAGACATCATCTTATAAGAAAAATAGCCACATTTAGTCACAAAAATTATTTTGTGCTTGTGCTCCTCCTTAATCTAGACTTGATGGTATCCAGATAACCCATCAGTGAAGGTGTAGATTTCATAGCTTGTGACACCATCCAGGACTTTGTCAGTGAATGGAGTTAGAAAGGGGTCAGTGACACCAGTGGAATTCAACATTATATAAACAATGCAAATTTTAATTCACCCATCCTAATTGATGCTTATCACCATCATGCTTACCTGCTCAGATGCTTGCATATGGTAAATGACCCCTGTAGCCAACATTACATTAATATCTGTCTTAACCTTGGCATGGAGGTTGGTATTCATCCTTTAAGGGAACTTTTTGAACAGCCTTATACTATCTATTATATTTATGCTCATCTTTCCAAGGGATGGATTGGTGCCCTTCATATCTTGATAATTCCTAGGGAACAAGTCTTAGAATTCCTTCAGGAGATCCACAATGCACACCAATTTTGCATTATACCAATAGGCACCCAAAGTAGACATCTTTAGTTCTCCTTCTATGTTGATGTCCACCTTGATGGTCTTTAGTGGTCCATGGTAGGGATCATTATTTTCCTAGTATGAGTCTTCAACTTGTCGAGTTCCCTCAGTCATCTTTATGTGGAGATGACTCAGATCTTCTTCATTGAGAGTGTTATCATCTATTTGACATACGATCTTTCTCTTAGCGGTCAAATTTTTACAGCAACAGTCCTTCCAAGTTTCATCATATTATTCACTCGAGTCATTTTTGAGATTTTTTTCCTCAAATAAGGTTGAGAGTGATATCCCTTTCTCCTTGAACATGTCTTTTACGTGCTCCTCGAGGATTTCAGTGTCCTCAAACATTTCCCTCTGAATTACTTGTAGTAGATTGAACAACCCCAAGTTCTATGAGGAAAAGGATAAAGTGTGCATAAACTTCTCCTTAAGGGCATCCTAATTTGCTATTTCATGATGCATTTTGTTGACCACATACCATGATCACACCCATTTATTTAGAGTTTTGTAAAAGGCATGCACCCATATGTTCTTTGGGGTAGTCATGCTATAGTCAGTCCATGTCTCTTCGCATAGGTGCACATGCACTATGGGATTAGAGTCACTAGAATATGCTGGCATATCCAAGTCTTCATTACTTTTTTTGAATCTAGTGAAAATTGCCTACATCATATCTTGCCAAGTTGGCAAGTTAGACTTTTGCACTGCCCACCAATGAGTGATAGTGATTCTCAATGTATACACTAGTGCATCCATTCTATCTATTTCTTTGGGGATGCATGATTCAAGATCATGGACATAATTTTCCACTGGGTTGCTTCTTTCAAGTTTTGGAAGCATTGCAAGCTTACCTTCACTCAAGCAGAGTACCTTTTTTCCTTTCTTCTCATTGTAAGGGATCCATCATTTTAGGGTACAATCAATCTAGACCCAAATAATCCTCACAAGCTTCAGTGCCTTTGTGCACACTAGGAAACATGCTCGACCAATGGCCTCATAAGCCTCTTTGACCCATTTGTTGCAAGCACCATTGGTGGTATCTAAGGCTGACTACCCATTTTCCCAAGAGAGCAATCCTTGACTAGTGTGGTTGATATTCTCAATGCCTTGTACTATGATGTTGTATATATAGTTGATCTCATCATCAAGATAAATGCTCTTCACATAGAGGGGTGCTTGGTCACATAAAATGGGAATCACTACCCTTTACTTATCATTATTGAAGGTCATATATCACTTCTTGAAGTACATATCAACATTATTTGTATAAAACCATGGTCTTCTTAGAAATGCTAGATAGTTATCTTGTTTAGCGAACTTTATTACCTCAAAGTCAACATGGAATTCCATGCCCATAATATCCACAATAACACCATTTAGAATTATAATAATTTACACTTGGGTTTTATTGGCCATAAAGAGTACATGAGGGAAAGGCTTCAAGGATGGCCTACCCATCTTCTCTCATGCATCCTTAATTAGGATATTAGCCTTGATGCCTGTGTTGATAAGGACCTCACAGACAAACCATCTATCGATGGTCACATTCACCAAGAGTTCTTGGTGTTAATCTACATTTTGGGTATGTTTGACATCTTGTGTCCTTTCCATGAATGACACAACAACTTCAACTAACCATTGCCCTGCATGTTGTAAAATCAAATTCTTTAATAAGGGCAACATCCCATCTATTTGTCAAAGGCACAAGATCTCCATTAGTTATTTCAATTCATCCTCATGACCATCTTGATTTTTTTGAGAGGTGGTAGTCATGTAGGGGCATCTTGGAATGCTCACAAATGGTCTTGAATGTGTCTTAAGAGGGTGCAAATTTAAGTATGAATTTGAATTGGTTTTCCTGCCAAAAGGGAATTTCAAATTTTCATAATGTCTTAGTGGGTCTAGGTGAGTGGAAAGAGGTTTAATTGATAACTCAATGTTTTAATATACCTTTATGGTCACAAGAAATGTCCAAGAGTGAATATAAATGCATTTGTCATGTAAGAGTGAGGTGGCAGTCTACCACCCCATGTTAGACTAGGAGATTGATAGAAAATCTTGATCAAGAATGATTTATGGTCTTGTTTTAGGAGTTTTGGTTCATAGGTAGATAATATATAGTATGTAGTCAGTTTTGGAATGCAATCCACACCTTCCATTTGAGGAGGTTGAGGAATGGAAATGTAAAACAAAACTTGATTGAAGGAAGAATGACTGTAATATGAAAATTCTATATGTATGAAACATACATGGCTGAGAACAATGCTTCTGGTGTATTTGATGCATCAATTTGGTAAGAAGTTTTATTGAATGTTTATTGATCTTGTTTTGATCACATTATGTTTTCTATTCTGATACATGAATGCTAGGTTTGTGGTAAAAGAAGTCACTTTTGTGTAGACTAGTAAAATCTACCAACAGGGTATACAAACCTTTAGTTGCTCCAAATAATAGTTTGAGTATTTGATCATTTAATCATTATGTTTTGTGAAAGGATGTAAATGAAACATGTAAGGAAGGTGGATAGTGATCTTGTTATGATGACAACTGGTTAGGAGATGATGAGTTCTAATTTGATCACATTATTTGTTCATTGAATGCATATAATTCAAAAGGACAAAAGTTTGTACCCTACTACAGTTATCATTGAGATTGTTTGATTAAAAAGAGTTTAAAATGATTTTTTAATGGTAATTGGATATGGAGACAACCCTTTGGTAAGTCCAAGAGGCCTTGGAAGTTGTAAGAACAATAAAAACCCTATATATACAATTGATCCTATTTGCAAAGGGCAGAATACAGTAATAAAAACTAAGTTACATGGTATTGAACCTTGTTTTGGATATAAATGATATTGAAAGGGGTTTAATATAGTAAAGGGAGGTGTTTATAACCTCATTTTAGGTTTTTAAGTCATTTGGATTTGAAATAAGAGAAAGAAACCCTGGTACCCTATTTTCCTATATGCAAAGGCAGGGTTGTAGACTGAGATCTTGTGTTTGTGAGTGCTCTATGGATTGAGAGAACGTCTTAATAGAAAGAGAAAGTTGTAATAAGGTCATACAGACCTATTTCAATCAATAGTTTAACATTAAATTACGTGATGCTCACTATATGGAAATATATATAGTCTCGAGTCTATGAAGAGACCTAAAAACCCTAGATTAGGGTTTTGGTTATAAAAGGAGTTTCCACTGGCCAAAAAGGCCAAAACTTGGTCAATAGGTGTGATTCATCCATATATAATATATTTGTGTGGTTTAAAGTTCTTACCATCACTATTCTATATGAAAATGAGGCTGTATGCTAGTGTTAGACCTAGAGAAGAGCTAAAGGAGTCAGGGTGATATAGGAAAAGTGAATTTGTTTAAAGAAAGAGGTCTAAAAATGATTGATTCAGGTAAAAGAGCCAAATGGGTATCTATAAATGTCAATATCTTATAGATAAAGTACATACATAGTTCAGTCTAAGGAGGTTTTCACATATGGAGGGCTAATTGAGGAAATGCTTAAAGAAGAAAGTACAGGTTACCTTGAGAGTTATACCAAAAGGTTAAGGTGAGATTTGTATGGCCTAAAATAATTTTTTAATATGTAGTTAATTTCTTGTGGAGGTTTATCATATGATCCCAACAAGGAGGTTTACCCATAAATAGGGTTAGTAGGGATTGAGGCTTGAAGGAAGCTTGAATGAAGCAAGTGGATAACCAGTTTGAGTTAATTGCATAAGTAGGGATAGAAAAAATGTGTTATAGGAAGGTAGAAGGTTTTGGATGTGATTGACATCATCATTATGTTTTATGTCTTATTCAAAGATCATATTGGCATGAACCATTGGAGAATGCACCATGAAGGTAAAGTGAGTACATGAACAAAGATTGTTTTTAGTTTAGTGAATGTTATTGAATGGTTTGTTGAAGGTTTAGGGTTCATTTGAAATAGTATAACATGATCCTATGAAACATTGGGAAGGTACATTATTACCATTATTTCTTGATTGCACCAAAAAAACTATTAGGAATGATTATCGAATGTAACAAAGAGAATCTTGAATAAAGGATATAGGCAGAGTTTGACAAAACAAGTGCATTACATCTACATCATTTGGTATCAGAGCCATCTAGATGCTCTGGAAAGGTATATGTAGGTATGATAATGGTGATTATATTACATGTTGCATGATTAACCAAGAAGTTTTAGGTAAGCAAACAAGGAGTCTTGTTGGTGGATAGAGCAAGAAGGTAGATTGAAAGACATAATTAAAAAGGTAGTTTGAGAAGGTATGATACATTTTGTGGTTGATTTATTGATTTGAATGTATGAATGAAAGCAAATAGTAAGTGTTTTGATGGCAGCCCTGAAGTAGAAGAGATATTAACAAGCTCAAATAAGAGACAAGCTCATAAAGAGAGCTTAAGAAAGAGAAATAGTCCAAGTGAAGGACAAGTTGAGGAAAGGCCCAAGTGTGGTCTGAAACATAAGGTTCCAAGTGTGAACCAAAAGATATGGTCCAAGTGAGACCAAAATAAGGGGAATAATGTGCCCAAGTGAGCTACTTAAGATGAAGATGAAAGAAGAGGTAGAGAGGAAAGTGAAAGAGAGGGTTAAGCATGAAATCCATAAAGAGAAGATGGTGCACGAAGACACTAAGAAGAAGATGAAGATGGAGAGAGAGATAACATAGATGAGACAACAAATGGATGAGATGCTGATAAGGATAGATTAGATGAAAGAGTTTGTGAACCCACATCTTGGATGGGTTATGAGAAGGAAGCCAATCAAATGGTCAATTAAGAAATTAGTGGAAAAGAGAAGAAGACAAAAGATAAAGGACAAAGAGGCAATCAAGCTTCATATTTTTATATCTAATGATGCATTGGTATGCATGAATGTAGGTTTGAAAGATAAAGAGAAGGAAGAGATAGTTGAGCCCATTCATAGGCTCAAGAGACAAAAGGAAGAGACATATGACCAAGTGGTGATCAAAAGGAGTCAAGATGAAGAAGAGAATCAAATAAGAGTCATGTTGATGGAACAAGAACAAATAGTTCAGCCATGGTGGAAGCAAGATATCATGGAGAAGGAAGAGATCCTCACTCAAGAGGAGGCAAGTGAAGTCAAAGGAGCAATGGGACAATAACATAAAGAAAGGTATGAAGCATATTCAAGTTTGTATGAGTCTTTAAATAAGAATATGGATTTGATCCTAATCAAATGTATAGAGAAATGGTTAAGGAGGTTACCAAGGAAAGCATAGACTTATGGAATGTAGTAGTAGTGTCCAAGATAATAGAATTAATGAAGGAAAGGAGGAGTAAAGCATATGAAGGTACTCTCCAAGATGAAGTTGCATTTATTGAAGTTGAAGTATATGTGGAATAAGGAGAAGTCATGCAAGGAGAGAAGTAAGGTGCATTGATAACTAATGTAAAGAAAGAGAGTGAATCATGAAAATCACATAAAGGTTCTTGGGAACAAGAGAAACAAACAAGAAAAAAGAGAAGATGGAGAATGCCTCAAGGGAATTAGAAAGAGTATGTTTTATTTAATGAGTTATTGTATTTTTTAAGTATAGCATGGATGAATATAGCAAGAGGCAAGACAAAGTATAAGTGTGGCAGTCAAGACCACACACACCTATATGAGTGTTTGAAATAAGAAGAAAATGGGTGCCAAGACTTTTCTCCCCTTGGGAGTATGATGTAGGAGCATATTGGAATGCTCACAAATGGTCTGGAAGGTGTATTAAGAGGGTGCAAATTTGAATTGGTTTTCTCACCAAAAGGGAATTTTAAATTTTCATAATGTCTTAGTGGTTCTAGGTGAGTGGAAAGAGGTGTAATTGATAACTCAATGTTTTAATAGACCTTTATAGTCACAATAAAGGTCCAAGAGTTAATATTAATGCATTTGTCATGTAAGAGTGAGGTGGAAGTCCACCACCCCACATGAGACTAGGAAATTGATAGAAAATCTTGATCAAGAATGATTTATGGTCTTGTTTTGGGAGTTTTGGTTCATAGGTAGATAATATATAGTATGTAGTCAGTTTTGGAATGCAATACACACTTTCCATTCAAGGAGGTTGAGGAATAGAGATGTAAAACAAAACTTGAATAAAGGAAGAATAACTATAATATGAAAATTTTGTATGTATGAAACTTGTATAGCTAAGAACAATGCATCTGGTGTATTTGAAGCATCAATTTGGTAAAATGTTTTATTGAATTTTAATTGATATTGTTGTGATCACATTATTTTTTCTATTTTGATATATGAATGTTAGGTTTGTGGTAAAATAAGTCACTTTTGTGTAGACTGGTAAAATCTGCCAACAGGGTATACAAAACTTTAGTTGCTCCAAATAATAGTCTAAGTATTTGATCATTTTGTCAATGTGTTTTGTGAAAGGATGGAAATGAAGCATGTAAGGAAGGTGGATAGTAATCTTTTTATGATTAAAACTAGTTAGAAAGTGATGTGTTCTCATTTGATCATAATTTTTGTTCATTGAATGCATACAGTCCATAAGACAAAAGTCAATACCCTACTATAGTTATCATTGATATTGTTTGATTAAAAAGACTTTAAAATGAGTATTTTATGGTTATTATATGTGGATAAAACCCTATGGTAAGTCCAAGATGCCTTAAAAGTTGTAAGAATGATAGAAACCTTATATATACAGTTGACCCTATTTGCAAAGGGTAGAATACAGTAATAAAAATTGAGTTACGTGGTATTGAACCTTGTTTTGTATAAAAATGAGATTGTAAGGGGTTTAATATAGTCAAGAGAGGTGTTCAGAACCTAATTGTAGGTTTTGAAGTCATTGGGAATTGAAAGAAGATAAAGAAACCTTGGTACCTTGTTTTCCTGTGTGTAAAGGCAGGGTTGTAGATTGAGATCTTGTATTTGTGAGTGCCTTGTGGATTGAGAGAATGTGTTCATAGAAATATAAAGTTATAAGAAGGTCATGCAGACCTATTTAAATTATTATTTTAACATGAAATTGTGTGATGCTCACTAAATGCCAATATATACAGTCTGAGGTCTATGAAGAGACCTAAAAACCCTAGATTAGGGTTTTGGTTATAAAAGGAGTTTCCACCAACAAAAAAGGCCAAAACTTGGTCAATAGGTTTGATTCATCCATGTATAATATATTTTTGTGGTTTCAAGTTGGTACCATCACTATTCCATATGGAAATGACATTGTATTCTAGTGCTACACTAATAGAAGAGCTAAAGGAGTCATGGTGTATAGGAAAAGTGAATTTGTCCAAAGAAGGAGGTATAAATATGATTGATTAAACTAAAGGAGACAAATGGGTATCTATAAATGTAAATATATTGTAGAGACACTCCATACATAGTTCAGTCTAAGGAGGTTTGCACATATGGAGGGCTAATTGAGGGAAGGCTTAAAGAAGAAAGTACAGGTTGCCTTGAGAGTTATGCCAAAAGGTTAAGGTGAGAGTTGTATGGACCAAAAGGGTCATTGAATATGTAGTTAATTTATTGTGTAGGTTTTTTAGATGATCCCAACAAGGATGTTTACCCATAAATAGGGCTAGTAAGGATTAAGGCTTGAAGGAAGCTTGAATGAAACATGTGGATAACCAATTTGAGTTAATGGCATAAGCAGGGATGCAAAACAAGTGTTATAAGAAGGTTTTGGTTGTGATTGGCATCATCATTGTGTTTGATGTCCTAATCAAAGATCATATTGGCATGGACCAATGGGAAATATACCATGAAGGTAAAATGAGTACATGAGCAAAGATTGTTTTTAGTTTAGTGAATGTTATTGAATGGTTTGTTGATGGTTTAAAGCTCATTTGAACTAGTATAACATGATACTATGAAACATTAGGAAGCTAAATTATTTCCATTGTTGCATGATATCACCAAAATAATTATGAAGAATGATTCTTCAATGTAGGAAGGAGAACCTTGAATGAAGGATATAGGTAGAGTTTGACAAAAGAAGTGCATTAGCTCTAAATTAGGTAGCCTATACCTCTAGGTCTCACACTAGTTAGAGCTCTCTTTATAGGTTATGGATCACCCTCATAGCCTAATGTAACATGTATTTTTAGTGCATAAGGTTTGGATAAGGTGTAACTTTAGGTTTACACTATGTTATGCATTTAGTGTAGCTTGACTCCCTATATTCTAGGTGCAACTCTTATACTGGTGTTCTAGAAATTGAGTGGTGAGTCCACTTTGAGTAGTTTCTTACACTTTGATTTGCTCGATGTAGACTAGTTGTGCCTTTGGAGTCCATTTCTATGACTTAGGATCATGCCTGATCATCCCTACACCTTTTTTTACCCTAGGCTTGCCTTCAGTCAATTTTTTATACAAGTCAAGGCATTCCTCAACCTTATGTGTTCTTCGAAATTACCTACACATTGTATGCAAAGGCCAATCACACTGATAGTGCTCAGTCGAATAACACTTATGATCATGGTGAAAACCTTCCTCCAACACATCCACCACATTGCCCTTGGGTGCCTCTTTGTATACCATATCCTAAATTCTACTGGACATAACCCTCATTTCATTAGGCTCTCTACCCTCTTGCTATTATCATTACCTACCATGCACCTCTCCCCATGTTCTTGCATATCTCATTAATTACCTGGAAATCAACCTTGGTATGAGTATAGACATCACATAACTGGTAATAGGTTGTTGTGCTGAGCTGACTGGTGTATTACAATAAAGGGAAGTTATGAACATCATGTGCCTCACAAAAAACTTCATAGTTGTGAAGCAATGTATGCACATTCCTTCAAGGGTAATTGTTCCTATTATGGCATTTCATATCACAATCAATGCACCACAACCCACTTCGAGCATCTTATGATGAACTAGTGGTCAATTTTTATATTTGGGAGTCCATAGACACAATATACACCTCCATAAAAGGGCTAATTCTTATATTGGCACTCCTGACTACCTCAGCTCTGAGCACAACTTCAAGTGCTTCTCGAGGGTCTATGAATGTTTTCATGGATAAATCCCTTCTGAATGGTACTAGTAATCCCCTAATGAACCATTACATATGCCTGGAAGGGTGAATATCATATGGGATTTTGGAAAGAAGAGTCTTGAATATAACATCATATAAGTGCATGCTCTATGATAATCTCTGGTTAATCTCCTTGAATGTGATGATGCTCTTCTACTCAAATTCATATATATCAAATCATTTCAAGAAGAATTCCTTTAGGGTGTCATAATCAACCATAGCCTGGTTAGGATCAAACTTCCTATACCAAGTATGGGCATGATCAAGTAAAGTTGTCGTAAACTAGGTTACCTTGTGCTTAGACTAGGTTATACCCTAAGCACACCATTATTGTTCACACTTGAGCACATGCTCTATAACATTCTCTATGCCTTGATACTTAGGAAGACGCATGTCCATTTAATAATAAATATAGGGTGGGGGAGTAGGTGATATCTAAGGCACTTGTCCCCATGGTACTTGTATTGGTAGTGGTCCTCCAATGCCTCTAGTCACTAGGCCAAGCCCTGGTCCCATTGTTACCGATAACACTGTGGAAGATGATGGCACTATACTGTTGACCAGTGGCACGGGGCCACTTCCTCCAAAATGTTGCACATGCTATGCAACTGACATTGTTTGGGTTGGAATGCTTACACTCATATTCTGTTTAGTTGGGATAGCACCCCAAGGTTTTGAGGTATCCTCACTCAGCTCCTCATAAGGAATAACTTATACAATCATAGGATTATGGTCTAAGTCAACAAAATGGTCAAAGTTTAGGTTGACAATGGGATCCATTATTAATATTCTATCTTCTTGTGAGGGATCTAATACATGAGATCACATCATAGGTCCAAAGGGGGTAGGTGGATTTGACACATCTCCAATGGTTAAATTCTATAGGGACCTTGAACATTCTTCACCTATCAACTATGAAACTTATTTTATGGCTTCAAGGTTTTCATCCTCTGGGTGCTATTGCCATTCAAGATATCCTTCCCCATATGCTTCCCACTCACTATAAGTCTCTCAACACTTCCAAGTTAGAAATATTCCATTAGCCTATGCCTCCTCTTATTATAAACCTATCTAATAATCTCTAGGGTGTCAAACTACTCATCCCCTTCCCTTGTGTTGCACTTACACATCCCCTTCTTCCCTATTGCACTACTCATATGTGAAAGGACTTTATCCTTCCATCCTCATAGTTTCAAAGCCATAATCCACCATTATATTCTTGATTTTGGTGCCAAAATCCCTCACAAACATGATTCTAGGTTTGTGTAAGAACTGATATTCTACTTCTTCAGGGCAAGAGCATGTTGATACTATAAATTCAAGCATGTATCTATTCAATGCCCCTTGTCACCATTTTTTTACAACTCTAGTCTAACTGGCATCTCTATTCTCAAGCCTTTCTAGGTGATCTTTCATCTAATCAAAGCATTGTCCATAGGTTTGACTTCTGTGTGTTGCATAAGCAACCAACCATCAATATACCTACTTCAGTAGTTTACAAAAGAAAACCTCATACAGGGTATCATATAGGTGGGTTTGGACCCACTTCTTTGGTTTTTATACTCTACAAGTAGGATGCCTCAGAACAAATCCATTTTTCACTCATTCCAACTAGTGCTCAATGTTCTTGAGGGAGAGTTGGAGCATCATTCTAGTACACCATTGCAACAAAAAAATTCAACACATCCTGACAATGGAATAAAAATGTTGTACAAAAGTAGGTGTCTTAGTCATGGGCCTTATCAGTCACTTATTTAGCTATCCAAGTCAGACCTAGACTTATTATGACATGGTGCAAGCCTTGACTAATCTTGTAGTACTCAACATTTGTCACTCAGCCATGCTAACATCACATCACATAAGGTGCAAGCCTTATATGCTCACCCAAAGCATAGTGGACAAAAGATTGGGGCCTTTGTTGGGTTAGTTGTGCCATGGTGTAACTCTATCCTTTGGGGACTTTAATTAGTTCAATGACAGTGGTGCATTCATGAGTGCAAGCTATTCTAGGGGAAATCCAATTGTCTATTAGGTGCAAGCCTATGTGATGGGGTTTTAGAGCTTTATGGATGTAAGTATTTGGTTCCCTTAACTTAGTACTATTCATGCACTTGGAGGGTTTAAAGGGGTACTTAGATGAGGGACTTAAGATTGGGCTCACACTATGGCACATGTATCATTATGAGGCATAGGGTCTTTCTTATACTTAGAGCATTTTCTATAAGGGTGATGATGTCACCATGAGTTACAAAAATTCCATGAATGTGCTAGGTCAAAGGATTATAGGAGCTCAACATATATGATATAAATCTAAGCATTCAATTTATTAAAACATTTCACAAACTATTCTCATTCTAAACCTATGGTTATAACCATGTAAACCAAATTAATATTCATTAGGTGAAATACTATGCATCATTAATAGGGTTCAAACACATTATATATATATATATATATATATATATATATATATATATATATATATATATATATATATATATATATATATATCAACAGAAACTAAGCAAGTGTTCCTCTTATAGCTACTAAAGGCCCAAAGGCTTGTAAGCAAGCTTGGGCATTACAATGGGGAGCCTTAAATTCATCCCAAACTAGACTCTAAGCTCTAATAGTGAACACAACATTTGAAACCAATCTTGCAGGGCTTCACTACTCTTCACTACTTCAATCTCCTCTCTTCGCTAACTAGACTTAGCTTAACTTTATAGTGTTTTGGGGCATCTTAGTGCCATGGTGAATGGAGCACATTGGTGTTAGATGTAATCATTTCATTGGCTCCACTATCCTAATTCTAATGAGTCATGACTATTTCATGTGCCTACTTCTCGATGATGATTGAGCTAGGAGGGAGGGAATTGGTTGTCTTCCAATTGGCACTACAAGATGATAGAACAACAATCATAAAAAGTGATTGCCCATGCTCAAGTGTTTTCTATGTTAGCACAGATCCTATACTTAGATGGATTTAGGGCCCAACATATTCTCTTACACTCTCACCATTTTGTGAGACACATTTATGGGCATTGTACATTTGAAGTTGATGCACTATTAAAGACTTATCTTATCTTATGATCTTCCCATTTTGTGAGACACATTTGTGGGCATTGTGCATTTAAATTTGATGCAATAATAAACACTTGTGTTCTCTTATGCTCTTGCCATTTTATGAGACACATTTATAGGCATTGTGTATTTGAAGTTGATGCACAAATGAACACTTGTCTTCTTGTATTCTCTCACCATTTTGTGAGACAAATTTGTGGGCATTGTGCATTAAAAGTTGATGAACTAATTAACACTTGTCTTCTCTTAGGTTTTTGCCATTTTGTGAGACACATTTGTGGGGATTATGCATTTAAAGTTGATGTACTAATGACCACTTGTCTTCTCTTATGCTCTCACTATTTTGTGAGACACATTTATAGGCATTGTGCATTTGAAGTTGAAGAACTAATGAATAATTATCTTCTCTTAAGATCTCACTATTTTGTGAGTAATTATTACCTAACTAGTGGGCATTATGCACTTGGTGCACTCCACTTTCCATTTGCATTACTTAAACACTCTCACCATTTTACAATTATAGCCTTTCATATTTATTCTCTATTATCATGCATGTTTTTCATCACTTTTATTCTATCCAATATCCTTGGGAGAACTATATTTGGCCTAAAGTCTATAGGACTATGTAGGCAATGTCCACTTGTATTTGGGCATTTAGAGTCATCTTAGCCACCCCTTTTCTCTTCTTATATTCCCCCTATTAATGTAACCAATCCAATATCCACTTAAACTAGGGGCATAATATCTAAAGTATAACACCTCATTTATGCACACAATTATTGATTGATTGCATTTATTTATCTATCTATCTTATTTGCATTATATTTGGTGTGTTTCACTTGTATGAGTTTATTGATTTTTTGTTTTGAGTGTTGTGTGTTTAAGTAAAATAAATTTTATGCTTGAGTCTTACCTTAACTTGGGCTTGAGTTGTTTACTTTTGTATTTAGATTGGTTTTTTTTTGCATTGGGTACATCTTGTACACTTGAGTCTCAATTGTTCATATCTTGATTTTAAATGGTTTACAATTTATGCTTTTATTGTTTGTATAGTTTTTTTAATTTTATTTGTTTGCTTTATTTATTTATGCTATTTATGTTGTTTGTTTGTTTATGTTGTTTTATTGTTTGTTTAGTGTTTGATACATTTTTTATTAACTTGAGTCTTGATAAGTTCATTGCATTTTGTATCTAGCCATTTTATTTATTTGTTATGTTTAAGTAGAAGTTGTTACACACGTGAGTCTTGCCTCTATTTGGGCTTGAGTCATTTACTTCTATATTTAGACTGTTTATCTTGTTTAGGTATTTGTTTATATTTCTTGTTTTTTTATTTCATTTGTCTATTTACGTGGTTTATTTATTTTTTTGATTGCTTGTGTTTAATTTAGTCTTGTTTCCAATTAAGTCTTAATTTTCCATAATCTAGATTTTAAGTTGGTCACAATTTATTTTTGATCTCTTTTATTGTTTGTTGTGTTTTGATACATTATGTTTTACACTTATGTCTTGATATTTAATATCTTGTATTTAAGTGGTTTTATATCTTGTATTTTTAACTCTTTTATTTTTGTGTTTAGATGTGTTTTTCAACTTAGGTTTTGATATTTTATCATTATCTTAAGTTATAAATATTCACATTTGAATAGGTCCATAATCAATATGACATGTAATGTTATTATGAGTTATTCATACTTATGATGCATAATTTCATTTTCAACATTAAAACAAAACGAAATGTTCAAGCTTGTACATAACAAAGCCTATCCAATACTTGATCACACTGACATACCATACACAAAACATGCCTATGATACATAAAGATGTGTCTATATTTAAGTAGTCATATACCATCTAGTCATACTACATATACATCCATGAGACTAACATAAGTACAAGATGAAATATAAACACAAGAGACAAGAAAATCATGGCAAACAAATATACATCAATATCCATATTTTGATCAACATATAACATTTAACATTGCAGTGGTACAAAATCAAAGAGAATCACAAAATAATATTAAGAGTCCATGTACAATGATCCATGAGCCAAAATTAATTTAATATATATATATATATATATATATATATATATATATATATATCTCAAAATAAACAAGTATACATTAAGAGAATATGTACATCTCATATACAATGACCAAAATGTGGAGCTACACAGATAAAAAAATAGCTCTAGATCACCCCATCTCTAGGGGGACTTTGATCAAAGCTCCATTTTATACCAAGTGTTGGTGAAGGTGGTGGTCATGGCGGGGGTCAACCCATCACTACCATCTATGGAGATGGATGTGCCACAAAGTGATATGAAGCAATAGTATGTCGAGGCCTCGATGTCCTACTAGTTTACTAGATCTAAGAATACTTACTATAAGTGGGTGCCCTCTAGTCTACTGGGATTGATACCTCATATAAATTGAGATAATAGGCAATCTCATCCTTCACACATAAGACACCATCCTATTGAGACCAACACCTCCCTATCTTTTTTGAAAGGAGGACCCCTGTATTAATTTCTAAAAACTCTATATTCTAGATTGAATGTGAAGAGTTATCTTATCTTATCTTGGATTTGATCATGTTTACGTTTCATGGTTCAAAATTACTAATAATTATCTTCAAGGTGATTAGTTGTAGGTTCCATGGAAGAAGCTAAGGTTTCTAAGGAATAAACCCTAAAAGGTTTTAAATCTAAACATTTGCGTGAAAATACTAATGGGAAATTTTATTTCCTTTTGATTAAATGATCCTAAGTCTAACTTTATATTAAGCTTAAAATATGTTTTTTATTTAAAACATGACCGAATATTAATATAAAACCTTAGAATAAACTTAAAACATGATTGGGTATTAATTTAAAACTTAAATGCCCTTTTTTAGACTAATGGTGATCGTTTGCTCGAAGGTTTCAATCTAATGGTGCAAATTAAATTCAACACCCAAAAGGAAGTTAATAGCTATTAACCACTCATGATTTGATTCAATGGTGAATCTCTTCTTAGAGATTTCAATCCAATGGTGTGAATTAAATATGACACTCAAAAAGAAATTAACAACTGCTAACCACTTGGGACTTGATCCAATGGTTCACATTACCTCAGAGGTTCTTAATCCAATGGTGCACATCAAACCGAAAGCCTCAAGATCTCCCAAAGGTTTTTATGCATGACACTCATTCATTAGACATAAATATTTTATCATCTTAAATTTGATAGGTTTGCTCCCATCATTTGACATCTATGAGGACGTATTTGATGGGACCAAACTCATAAAATTTAACTTAGATAATCCTCAAAGCTTTGAGATCTCTTGATGGTTTTACACGTGGTATTCAGTTATTGGATCAATGAATTTCATTATTTTAAATTTGATAGGTTTGCTCTCATCATTTGACGTCTATGAGGATGTATTTGATGGGACCAAACCCATCAAATTTAACTTAGATAATTCCCAAAGCTTTGAGATCTCTTGATGTTTTTACATGTAGCATTCAGTTATTGGATCAATAAATTTCATTGTTTTAAATTTGACAGGTTCACTCCCATCATTTGATGTCTGTGAGGATGTATTTGATGGGACTGAACCCATCAAATTTAAATTGAAACAAAAATATTTTATTGTCTTAAATTTGATAGGTTTGCCCCCATCATTTGATGTTTGGGAGGACGTATTTGATGAGAATGAACTTGTCAAATTTAACTTAGACAAAATTTTAAGCCTAATCAAAGAGGGCATTTCTAAAGCCTTTTAAGAAATTCTCATTTTTCTTACGAAGGCAAGATTGAGATAGAAAAATCTTGGCCTAAGTCATTTTTACTGATTAAAAGGGAAAACATCTTGTAGGATCTAATGGTGATCACTTGCTCACTGGATTTGATCCAATGGTGCGATAAAAGTGAAGACTTTTTAAAGGAATTGAAATCTTGACACATGACACAATTAATAATCTCAAATATCAAGAACCAATGAAATGCAAAGACTTGGATTTGGATTTTCAAAGCAAAATAAAAGGGACTTTTGAAAACCAATGGTCACTCTTCAAATGACATTTATCAAAAATTGCCATGAAAGGCATGGAACCCTACCACATAAGTTCCACGTAAGTATGGAGGATCTAAATAAAAGATATCTCATGATTGAAAACATAGGAGATATGATAGTAAGGTTCCATCATATCTAAGGCACGTATGAGATCAAAGTTAGATGTTTTGGTCATTAAAGCAAAGCAAAAAAAAACCTTAAAAGCCCTATAAAGAAGGCTAGAGTTAGTTCAAATTGATTATGTGACACTTGAGATAATTGCAAACTAAATTCAGAGTAGGTGCCTTAGTAAGAACTTTGATAGCTTTGCAATTACAATATAGTATTATCAATGGCAGTGGGTAGGCAATAGATGAATACTGAAGTAGATATTTATATAACTTCAGATGGTGAAGGGTCTTTAGAGAGACAAAGTTGGATTTAACAACATTGAATGTACATAGAATCAGGAATTGGTCCAAATTATTCTTCTTGGTCGAAGAGTTGCAACCAATTTACTAAGAATAAAAGAGGAATGCCTAAGTGTACCAAAGATACAAATATTTAGTACCAATTCAAATGGTAAGCCTTCATCATGCATCTGCTAAACTAGAGGTAATGCATTGCATCAACCTTCTTATTCCTATTTTTGTTGACTATAGAGTATATGGAGAATGGATTATTCATGAAGGAAATGTCAATAAAGTTGCATGCATAGCTCCCATGGCGTTTGAGACTTATTATAAGCTCCCTTTACCTCATGTTGATCTTCCATATTTGAGAGAATGGACAAATTCTCAAAACCTGGATTCAATTATTTCACCTTGGTTAATCCAAGGTTTCCATGTTTTCATGACCCCTAATGGTGAGATTCCTATTACCCAATTTAGAGAGGGTGTTAGGGTAGCTATGACCTTATTGAACAGAGCCTTTGGTGCCTCTTTTACAACTTATGTGAGTAAGGTTTGGGTGTCTTATGTCCATTACATGTTGGAGCAAAACCTAACCCCTTCCATTAGAGACTTAATAAGTTTATTCTTGGCCATATAATTTACAACCATCAAGAGAAAGACCTCTAGACATTTATTTATGATGTCTTACCTCTTAGACTCACTCTTGGCCTCTATTAATTTCCATGGCATCCAAAATTGGTCCCCTGATGGTAGGACTACCATTTCTCATCATTACTCTAAACTACGTATTTTCAAATACAGGAATCATATGCAATTCATATGTGATGGTGTCTTCCCAATAATTTTTGAGACAATCATTGGTATTCCTCTACCTAGAATTCATCTTCTAATAAAAAAGCAAGTGGAGACCATGGAGGATGTGTGGTTCTATCCAAATTGCACTATAATAAGGATATAAAGAATCATGGTCTAACCATACAGATTGACCATATATGTTACTAGTAAGCTTGCAAAGCAAGAAATTGCTTATCGAATCATCCAGGGCATAGATTGGTACTGTAAGAAGAATAAAAAGGCTCAAGTTCATCCCTTCCCACTAGAAATTGGTAGAATTATAATCAAGGATTGGAAACAATTGGAGATCATGGTGGTACACAAAAACTCTTTTAATTTCCAATTAGATTATCTTAAGATGTGGGACCCCAATAATAGAGTGGCTAACCATATTTAGGATAGGAAGGTCCCAAAGATTGAGTACAAGCATCAACTAGGTGTGGGAGATGGTATTTAAACAAAGGTAGAGAACTTTGAAGAAGTCCTATCTAGGGTTAAAAACTACAACATAACTTTAGAATGTAGGCTAGTCAGGGATAATAAGCCTTCAGGAGAAATATGGTAGTTACATCCTTTACAGTATCACTTATTGCCAGGACCATCTAGGTTTACACATCAAGAACCACTTATTTAGGGACAATCTTCTGAGCCTCAACAGGGAGAATTGACAAAGTCATCTCAGATTGAGCAACTTGAGGATGAAAAGGGAAAAGGTAAAGCTTAAGTGAAGAGTCCAAGATTGAGCAAAGACCTATTGAAAGCCTCCAAATTTAGGCATCCCCACCAAGGCCTTCTTCCCCAATAGAAGTTATCAACATAATTGCTTTGGAAACTAGAGAAATAGTGGAGAGTTTCCTTGCTAATATCATGGCTACTTATGGTTCAGATAATGAAGAAGACCCATCTAAGGAAGTAGGCAAGGAATTAGTTCCATTGGGCAGTGGAAAGAGATAGACATAATTAGCCTTAGTTCCTTTGGCTCCAAGAAAGAAGCCTAGGTTAAATTTTACTCACCCTACTAGTGAAATAAACCTCTTCAGTGATGAGAATCCTATTTATGGACTAACTATTCCTAATTGGTTTGTTTATGGGAAGTTACAAAAAATCCCATCTCTTTCTCCTTCACTGACTCTAACTCGAGTGGACATAGGTGTTTAGGATAATGTTAAGCCATGGATTCAGGATATGTTGAACAAACAAACGAAGAGAAGCATCCATATTCTTCACAACAAGGAAAGCTAATGGGTTGGTACCCTAGGATCCTCTGGGAGTTTAAATATAGAGATTCCTGAACAAACATAGGTGAAAGAGTTTGATCCTTAGGTGTAGTTTAATCTAGAGACATCAACTCTTGAAATAGTAGTGACCAAGAAAACTACTTTTGGTACTAAGGAGTTCACCTTTCAAAAGGTGAAGACATTTATAGGCTTAAATCCTATTCCAGGGTAGGCAACATGGGAGCATCCAATTTTTCAAGAGGATGTAGATAGTGTAGTACTAGCCCAATGAACAATGACCTTGGATGGAGTTCAAGGATTGAAACAAAATATTCTCAACTTGGAAATAGAAAAGCAAGATTTGGAAGCTCAGGTCTTCTTGACAATTCCTAAAAATATATTACAAACGCTGAATAAATCCTTGATGGATGCATTTAAAAATTTGAAAAGCATCAAGTCTAGATTGAATGCTTTGGACTATCAAGTTGAGATAGCACAAGACTTAATCACCCAGTGAAAAAATTCTCAAGCTCAGATGGAGGAGCTCATCAAGGTGCATAAGGCAAAGCAGGCCTTGAAATTCAAGATTATCAAACTCAGACATCTAGAATCCTCATGGTATTTTTTTAGATAAACAAAAAGATTTGATCACTTGGAGTAGTGATGTTAAGGACTTCATCAAGAGAGACATAGACTTGGTAAACCAGATTGATGAATAACCCTTCTCAAACCACTACTTTAGGCTTGATTGATGATGAAGAATTCAAGTAGAGGGTTGGTACCCATATCTAAGGCATCACAGACAAAAAAGGTCATTCAACTAAGTACAACCAAAATACCCTTGATACCATTACTTTTATAGGGAAGTAAATTTTAGAAACACAATGTGTCAAAGAACTTGTATCTTGGGTAGATAGTGAATTTGACAAGTTAGCAGATAAATAAGAAGATTGTCTAATGAAGCTGACAATGGATTTTAAGCTGATCAAGGAGCAATACACCAAGGTGAAAGACTTCCTTAGACAGGGCAAATTGGAAGGACCCAGTAATGAAATTCCTAAAAGAATATTCTTTTTATAAAGTATATGCTAGTTTGTTAGCACATACTCTTTCTTGTCAAGTTGGGATGATTTTTTTTGCATTGTGGCTTTATATCAAAGACAATTGTCCTTATCCACATCTGGATATTTTTGAAAGTTAATCAGTTAACCACCTATGTTTCCCATAAATAGGTAGATGGTTACCATTTGTAAAGAGAGAGTTTTTGAGAAATTGATATCATGAGCATTTAATACAACTAAGGAATTTTGAAAATATTGTCTAGATAGTTTTCATTAAATGTCTATGCTATCTCTCAATTACAGGGAGTTATCTTAAATTTGAATGATTCTTATTATTTGAGTTACATTCTTTGTCATATGGTTGTTAATTTGTACTAAATGCTAAATTGATTGTAAATATCTCAAATATACTTCATTTTATTTGCTCTATATTTGGATGTACTTAGGTTATTCAGATCATAATAACAAACTTTTAAAGTAAATTTAGTTCTTATAATTTATATTTTTCCTTTGAATTTTTCCTGATTTGTGATATAATTTGAGTTTATGCTATTTTATAATATAAATTGGTTCAAATGTGCTCAAAGTAATTGGAATTTTGTCATAATATTTAAGATGAAAACCTGCAATCATGTTTCTTTCTTCCTTACCCTTCCTTTATCTTATTTTTATCAAGATTCACTCTATCTTAGAGGTCATTGTTAATAATCATTTAGTTTAACTACCGAATCCTCAAAATTATTAAGTATTCAAATATTATAGACCATGGAGGCTCCCAACCACTAAATCAAATAAATATTATGGACAATTTTCATATTTTGCTTCTAATCCACCATAGACAATCACCAAATAGTCACAAACTACAACTCATGCCATGGATTCTCAAAATCCTAAAATTAGAAGTGTTCTTCAACACTAAAAGCACTTGTGGTACAATTATAAGTATCAACATGTCCTTCATGTGAAGGGCATCATCCTTGGTTGTAGTCACATCAACTAATTATCTATATGTATCCCCACCTGATCCAAGTTGTCAAGCCTCATCCATATCCTCATAAATCCTCTAGAGATTCTTAATGGTCCTATCTCAATCCACACAAGATATATCCTACTCACCTATGACTGCCATAAGCTCTTCATCCTATGCAATCAATTCTGCTTAGTCCCTAGCCAACTACGCGTATATCACTGTCAGTTAAACCAATTGTCCTATCATAAATGGAAATATATAAATATCTAGCTACGATAAGACCTTGTAGCCTAGTGGTATTACCCTAAGATGTGGATAACTCAGTTTGTAGCCTAGCCACATCCTACTATAGTCCTGCAATCTTTGATAATCATGTGTTAATCTCACTGTACAACTTATCAATGAGTGTCTGATCTTCTAAGGATCTCCCTTAATCTGAGGTTACATCCTCTCTTGTGTTAGAGTATATTTCTCATGATTGTTATTTTCTAGCCAAGTTTTTCATATTTTTCCTAGTTTTGTCCTATGTGAGCATTTATCTCACATGACTTAGTTAGACTAGTTTCTAGTTTTGCCTTGACTAATTATGCAATGGTTCTCTATTGTACTTGTATGCTTTTATAAATAATACATGATTTATTTTTTACTTGCATATCATATTTACAAATTTATTATAATTTTTTTGTTGTGAATACTTTAGTTTTGTGGGTTCTTGAAATGATTTCTCATTCCTATCATGGTAACAGAATATTAAAGAATTTCAATCATCTAGTTGTAAATTTTGAGATAATTTATAATTTATATTTAGCTCCAACAATTACACTTTCCATTACACCATCATAAGCTCAAGTCCCTCTCAAGTCTACATTCTATCTAAGCATTAGTTTTTTTAATGGAAACATTATTCGTTACCAGTTTTATGAAGACATACAACACTGCACTTCTCTAAAGTCTCTGCTTTGGACTGTGCCTCAAATTGCCCGATTGGTGTATTGCATTGAAGCATGGTCTTTTCAAATTCTACACTTGGCATATGGGGAAATAGAGTTTGAGTAAGGAGCATTGAATAAGGTCTTTGTTGAGATAATGTCACCCCCTGTGTAGACTAACTGGTAGTCTACATGTCAACCCATTTAAAATTCCATTCATACTGTTGATCCACAATGTGCCATTCTCTATCAGGGTCAACATGGAAGATCATTGGTGGATTACACACTTTTTTTGAGATTTAACATTATGTGGGAGAGAGGTCTATGGTTTTTTCTCAGTTTAGATTGCATGATGTGAGTGTGTTCTGCATGATCTTAAATGTTGAGGAATAGTGCATTGGAAATCTACGTTCTTCTTTTGTGTGAGTGGTAGAGGGAGATCTACATTGAAAGTGGTGCATTATAATGGGAAATTGGCTATTTCATGGAGTGTATAATAGTTTCTAAGTTTATTTGATGCATTGAAGGATATTAAAGGGGTCTATGTGGTAGAGGAAATCTATCTACCTGGTGCATTGGGGGAAATTCTAGTCTTTAACCAAGTAGCATTCCTTTTTTTCTATCATTTATGTTTCATCCTTGGACTATGTAAAAATACAATAGGGGTGGAGCTCCAACAAGGATACTCTTGGAGGCCTCAACTAGGTTAAGACACTTGTAATCCATTACTTACCCTCTTAAAACAACCTTTTATTCATTTTTATATTTAATAGCTATAATTTTCACTTTGAGAGGAAGAATAGTTCACTTGCATCTACATAAGGGTCACCAACAGAATAATTTTTCACTTTGATTGGTTAAGAATGTCTATGGTTTAATTCTAGTTCCAATGAGTGGTTAGAAGGCTATGTTCATTTCTATTTTGGTCACATAAATCAGCTTATAGTGTATTTTTATTACTTTTGACCCATTTATAGGAATTTATAAAGCATATATCTTTTAAACCGTAACTTGGATTTGAGTTCAATATTTTTAAAAAGTGTATGGTTTTCAATTATCTATCCATTGGTGTCATCAATTTTTCAAAAATACACTACTTTTTTAAAGTGTCAAAATTTGGGCGGCCGGGGGGGGGGTCAACACAATCTGTTAGGAAGTTGTCTCGGTGTCGATTTGTGAACCCTTTTGCATTATTTCTACTCTTTGATGATTCACTATCATAGATTTTACTTTTAGTTTAGATCAATGTGAGCCTTTTACTATTCATAATTACCATAAATAGAGATCTAGAATGAAAACAATCATTAAACATAAAGAATTATGGTCTATAATGAATGAAACTCAACTACAATTCAGAAAAAAATATAAAATATTTCAACACCAATATAAATTTGATGAGTGTATGGGTTTGATAGGGACTTATTTGAATGATAGTATTATTTTCACTTGGATGGATGTGACTTTCTATTCAAAATATGGGCTAAACTACAAGGTTTATTCTGGAAAGTAGATCACATGAGAATAATGCAGCTTGAAGTGGAGCTTACTTCACTCAATCATGATGAGTTTCTCTCTATTTTATAATATCTCACTAAGTTTAAGCACTTGTTGACACAATCGAAGGGGACTGGATGAGATAATAAAGATGAAGAGCATGTGTACCTGATCCTATCCAAGTTAAATGGTCCATTCCAAATCTTTGCTTCTACCTTTTTCTCTAGCATAGATGCCTTAGGTGCCGCATTCAAAATGCCTATTTTATATTTATTTTATGAAAGAATTACTAGGAAAAAATCTAAATTATCTCACCTTGAGTCTTCCACCTCTCAAAAAACATTAGTAGGATCACATCCTAAGAATAAGGAAAAATCAAAAAGTAAGTCTAAGAACACTCCTCCATCTCAAAGTGCTCCTAAACCTAAGAACAACACATCTAAACCCAAATCATCTTTCAAATCTAATAATAAGTCTAGCCTTTCATGCTCCTATTGTGGAGGGACTGGTCATAAAGAATCTAGGTGTTTTAAAAGAATGCAAGCTTTAGAGGATGCCATCATAAAACATAAGTTTTATATCTCCTCTCCATCTCCATTCCATGAGTATGGCAAAACACTTAATATTTTTGGAAAATCAATTACCTATTTCAAATAGTTATGTTCTATATTTTGGTGCTTCTCACCACATGACTTATTTTAAGGAGTTTTTTGTATCTATTGGTTTGAGTTGTACTTACAACATTGAGGTTGGATATTTTTCCTTTATTTTTGTTGAGGTAAAGGGTGACACACAACTTGATGGTGGCTGCATCAATGATGAACTATATGTTATTGACATCAACACCAATCTACTTTCAGTTTATCAGATTTGTCATTTTGATCATGGAAAGATAATTTATTTCACACCATAGGGGGATGAATTTTGAGATTTGTTGACATACTTATTGCATAGGGTGTTATTGATTATATTTCTCGACTCTATTACTTTGAAGGTTTTGATGATACTCCTCTTTTAGGGATGTGTTCGGTTTCTCATGTGGATTTTGAGAGTAGGATTTGGCATGAGAGATTCAGACATCTCAATTACAAATATTTGAAGGAGTTGAGCACTCATGGTATGGTAGATCATCTTTCTATAGTTTCATGTTTTGATAGAGTTTGCCCTGTTTGTGCATTAGAGAAACAACACCAAGTTTTATTTCCTAAGGGTATGCATAATATATTTTCTTCACCACTTGAGGCTCCTTCTTTTAATGGATCTAAGTATGTACTTACTTTTTTAAATAATTTTTTGAGGTGTACTTGAGTTTATTTTATCAAGTACAAGGGTGATGTCTTTTCTCACTTCAAAGTATTTAAGGCTTTAGTCAAGAAATAGTCTTTTACTTGTATTAGTTATCTAATTTTTTGGTAGCTCATGGTATTATTCACTAGAATTCTATTCCACATACTCTATAATAGAATGGATTAGTAGGGGATCCACAATATTTTTCAAAAGCTCATGGGATATAGGAGTGGGATGATGCGATGATAGATGAGTATTATTCTTTGATGAAGAATCATACTTGGGATTTGGAATCTCTTCCTAAGAGAAGAAAGTTGGTTAGGTGCAAGTGGGTATACGACACAAAGTATGCAGTTGATGGGTCAATTAAAAAGTATAAGGCATGTCTTACTGTAAATAGTTTCATGTACGTCAAAGGTATTGACTACTCTGAGAATTTTAAACCCATTGCCAAGATAGATTTTATTTACCTTGTACTTTCTCATTGTGTATCACAAGGTTGGGTAATGTATCAAATAGATGTTAAGAGTGCCTTATTGCATGTATATTTCTAGGAGGAAATCTATATGGAGAAGCCTACTGGGTTTGTTTATGATTTTTTTCTTGTTTGCCAACTTAAAAGGTCTCTTTATGGTCTCAAACAGGCCCCTCGAGCTTGGTATGATAAGATGGATTATTTTATTATCTATAATGGATTTGTTCACTACCATTAATATCCCATAGTTTATATCCAACATGTTGGGGTGTTCATTTTTATATTTCTCTTGTATGTTAATGATCTGCTTCTCACAGGCAGATCCTCTTAGATTCAAACTATTCACCAAGCACTTTCAATGTAGTTTGATATGACATATCTTAGTCTTTTTCACTTCTTTGGTTTGTAGAGTTCATAGTTAGATTTGAGGATTCATTTTAGTTAGCATAAGTACACCATTGATCTTCTTCATCATTTTGACATGGTTGATTGCAAGCCAAGTCCCTCTCCTTTTTAGTCTAGAGTCACTCTCACTTCTACCTATACTGCTCCTCTTTGTGATCCTACATTATACAAGCAGATGGTTAGGAATATTATGTATTTGACCCATACTCACCTTAACATTTCATTTGTATTTGGTATTATATCTAGGTTTTCACATGCTCCTCATGATAGTCATTGGTAGGATGCTAAAAGAATTTTATGATATCTGTGAAGCACTACCCATTTTAGATTAAACCACACTAGGGGTTCTACTCAGTTGGTTGGGTATACTAATTAAATTGAGTAGGTTCTCTTGATGATAGGATTTCCACTTTTTGCTACATATTTTATTTTAGTTCTTCACCTATTGCTTTGACATGCAAGAAGTAACAGGGTATTACACTTTCATCTATAGAGGTTGAGTACATGGAAGCAATTACATTGAGTTAGTAGGTTCTTTATATTAATAAATTATTTAAAGATTTTGACTTCATACATAATTCACCTATTGTACTTTGGCGTGACAACTAGAGTGTAATTCACATATCCCACAACCTAGTTGAGCACTAGTAGACCAATCACATTGAGGTACATATGCACTTCATTCATCAACACATTCAAGATGGAGTTCTTAGTTTGGAGTACATTCTAAATCAGTAGTAGGTTGATGGCATTTTCATGAAGCCTTTTAATTCACCTCATTTCCTTAAGTTGCATGATATACTTTGGGTTTCAAAACTTATTCTTTGGGGTGTTTATGAGGACATATTCCTTCTTCATTTCATGGATATATATTGTACAAGAGTATCTTATCAAGCCTAGTTGTCAAATCTCATATTGTGGGTATGCCACTTTGTTCTTGGATATTTTTATCCCCTAGATTCACTTGAGGGGAGGTGTTAGAATATATTTCTCATTCTTGCTAGGTTCTATCTAGGTTTTTCATCTTTTTCCTAGTTTTATCCTATGTAAGGATTTATTCCACATTGCTTAGTTAGGATAGTTTATAGTTTTTACTTGACTACTTATGTAACGGTTCTCTATTGCAATTTTATAATTTTTTGAATAATATATGATTTAATTTTTGATTTCATATCATATTTATAGATTTATTGAGATGTTTTTGTTGTGAATGCTTGAAATTCATGAGTTCTTATAATGCTTTCTCATTCCTAACATCTTATACATGTGTCATGGATTGAGTCCCCACCTACTACCTCAATCATATCTATATCTATCTAAGGACCCTATCCTCCCCTCCATTTCCATATATATTTCCATCATGAACACCTCAGAGTGGTATATGCTATTGTACCAAATGCTACATTGGAACCTACATGGCTAGTTGTGTAGGGCATTATACCTAAACCTAAACAATTGATAAAGGGATGACATGTGGTATAATTGGTTGAATAAGAACCTATCCTTGAGCCTATCCTTGTAATTATGTTGGATCCACATCCCTCCTCTATTTGAGCTCCCTATGTTATGTTGTCTATTGGGGCTAAGGTTTGGTCAATCTAAGAAAATAGAAAGTTATCCACCATGCTACATAGGCATCTATAATGATGACACCATAACCTTGCATGTATAAGCCCATACTATAGGTTATACCATGTTAAAATATGTAATGCCCTTGGTTTTAGGCACTGAAATTCCCTAATATTATATCTCACATTAACATGTGCAAAAAAATGGTGTCTATTTGACACATCTTACTAGAAGCTGAATAACTACCACATGTGATCTGACCTATATCTCTCCACGATAAAGTTATGGTGACCTATGATGTAACAAAGTGTCAACATATACTAAAAAATAAATCCATCCTTTATCCACCTATACTATATCACCAAGTACGACCACCAAATAAAATCTCTTCCATCATCTTGTCGATTATGTGCCTATAAAAGTATAAATCCCTATGGTTTCCTCGTACCCCCACACATGTCTGAACCCATCTATAGGCTACTGGATCCTTAGGTAATCATTGAAACAACTATCCCATAGGTACCTATATAGAGACATGATACCAAGTCCAAACTTTGAGGAGAGTACTATGCCCAATGTTGTGCCCTCACTAATACACAATCATGTGTAAGTCTATGTACAATTAAACCAATATAACTGGGCCCTATGTAAAGTGTGTATTGTGATCCAACATATACCACACTATGCCTATCAACCCAATCTAAAAATATTGGCCACTCTTATTAGGTAGTAGGATGTTGTTGATAAGATCTATTTAAATAAGTACCTCCTATGGCACTGTGCCTTATGGTGGAGGTGGTGGTACTCCTAAAAAAACCATTGGAGGATAAGATAGGTCCTCCAATGTGTCAATATCTATAGACCCCTCAATAATAACCAGGTTTTTGACTCCAATAAAATATTCCAAAACTAAAATTTGGCCCTTTGACATCCAATAAATCCACTGACCTTGAAGAGACACTCATAAAATCTAATAAACATCCTCAAGGGTCACAATAACCTTCCTAGTTGGCAAATGGAATGTAAATGTCTCTGAATGCTAGTGATCTACTAGCTCTAATAGGTATGCATGATCTGATCAAATCATAATAATGTGGGATATATGTCATAAATATACTACCTCTAATAGCCCCACGATCTCATCTATCATTATCTTATGTCAGCATAGGAATGACAATCATTGCTCATGTAGTGTAATGATCCCTACATGCTCCTACGTAGCACAAACTAGATAGAATCAAGTTAGTCAATTGTCTATTTTTCTTCTAGTTGATCAATATACCATTTTCTTCTAGTTTTGGACTTAGGAAAATCTTATTCTATCCTAATTTCTAGTTTATCCTGGACCATTTACCATTTATGGAAACCTCACCATTTTCCTCCTTGATTCTACAATTTCATTGATACACAAGTCAACCCACCATTTGGTAGGATCACCTCGCTGTCTCTAACGACTTCATCATTTTTCATGCCATAAGTTTTTGTTTGGAAATTTTACCATTTGACTAGTGATTTCACCATTTAACTAGAAATGACACCATTTGAATGGTGATACCACTCTTTGATCCATGTTTTCACCATCACATGATTTACAATGATAAAATTAATTTTGCTATTTTGGCAAATTTCATCATTTTGGTGATCTCACCAATTTCCTCACAAGATCACCATTTTCATGGTGTTTTCATTGTTTGTGTCAATGACTTCACCTTTTTTCTCTCTTTGAGATCGACAAAGTCAATTTTCACCTACTTCTAGGGCCTAATAAATATGATGAGTGACTAAATTAAAAAAAAAAATGGTACCTACTAATGCCCCGCTCCTTGATGGTTTTTGGTACTCTCAAACATGCTCTCTAAGATATTAGTGGTAAGTGATATTGGCCATTTTATATTTTTATCTCATGCATAAAAGTCAAATATTAGGATTTTAAAATTGGAGGGTAATGATGAATAGTTTTAACCCACAAAGGGTGAATATATAGCCAAAATTTGAAAATTTTACCCCCTAACATGTTTGTGATCCAATTTTCTTCCCAGGAGGCTCATTTTTTCCTCTTTTGCCTATTTTTTGACATGTTTTATTTTACCTAATGCATATTTTAGCCTTTTTTGCTAAAACATGTGTTTATTTCTTTTACACAAGGCTCACTCATCAAAAATAATTTTTTTGTTCTTCCCTTGGGACAGTGTCATGCATCTCCTAGACTATATTTGGAGCATTTTTTGATGCTCTTACTATGTTTCTTGAAGAAATTAGACACTATTTGTTGATTTTTCAATTTATGTTTACATGTTTTGTTAAAGTGTTGTTTATTTTCCTTTTTTGTTGTTTCCTTAACTCATTTCATAATATTTATAGGGGCATCACCATGGTGCTTTCTGTCATGCCATTGCACTTGAGACTGTTTGTTGAAATACACCAACATTCCCATCATGGTTTTTATTGTTAGTGTGATGTTGTCATTTTTATAGTGGATCAAGGGTTAGTATAAATGTACATTACAGGTTGCTTATCATTTTATTTTATGTCATTATGCATACCATATTGGTGTTATATAAAAAATCTAGATATTGAAAGTCTAAATTAATAATACTACAAGAAGAGATCTCCTTGTGTACTATCCCCCAACTATTTATTCTTAGTCTTAATCATTATTTATCCAAATGATCAAATCTACCATACCGGGGAAAACCTTTTTAGACTTTTAAATGATCAAATCTACCCTAATAGGGTAAAACCTCTTAGACCAATCAATGATCAAATCTTCCCTACTAGGGCAAATTCTTATCCATCAACCAGGACTATCCTTTTTGGGGACCATTTTTATTTATATTTATTCCATATCACTTGTAACCAATATTTCCCTTTTTGGGGTGAATTTATTTTTATCATTCCATCTTTTTTTTGAGAGCCCATGCATGTCTTTCAACTCTACCTGCCCTCTCGAGGGGGCATCATGGGTCACTACTTATCTCTTCATTTAAAATTTTCAAATTCTTTTCAATGAATTTTTAATTCTTTGAAAATACATTATTGTGCCTAATGTCTCATAATGACTTCTCAAATAGGGGAAAAATGTAGACTTCCAATTCTCACCACTACTGTGTCAAAATTGTAAGTCTAAATGACTTTTTGTAATAATGCACAAATTGAACCAAAAATATCAAAACACTATAATTCATATGCACATTTCACATGAAATTCATGATTCACATGAAGATTCCCCTAATTTGGGAATTATCCTATACGTAATTTGTACCTTCTATAACATTTAGTCAAATTATGACCTAGTAAATTGATATTTTTGATAAATAGTACATGGCAATTAATCAAATTTTGAGAATTGAAAAAAGCCTAATAAAATTCACTTAACTAATTAAATTTAATTGAATGCCTAATTTTTCATAATGCCCTCTCAAACAAGGGTAAAATGTAGACACCTAATTCTCACCACTACCATGTTGAAATTGTAAGTCTAAATGACTTCCTATAATAATGCACAAATTGGACCAAAAATATTGAAATGCTCTAATTCATCCACACGTCACATGAAATTCATGATTCACAAAAATATTTCAATAATTTGGGAATTATACTATATGCAATCATTACCTTATTCTAATTAATATCCAGTTAAATTGTGACCTAGTAAATTGATATTTTTGACCAATAGTATATGACAATCAAATTTTGAGAATTACAAAAAGCTTAATCAAATTCACTTAACTAATTAAATCTAATTGAATTTTTAAGTTAAAAATCCATATCAAATTAGCCAACATCTATTTTTATAAAATAAAATTTGAACAAAAAATGACATCATCATGGCTTAAGTAGTCACAAAGTTAAAATAAAAGCCATGCCTAATCAATACCATAAATATATGATTTGTGTAAGCTATGCCTATGTTTTACACCATTATTTCAAATATCAATTGCAACATTTATTATAATTTGTCTCTAAAATTGAATTGATCCCTGACCACATGTCTTGATCTCAAGATTGATAGTCCATATCATTCCGGTTAAGTTATAAATACAAGGGCCATGACCATTTTGTATTAAGATTTTATGTGAAAAGAATTAATGTCAAAAATATTCCTAATAAGCTTAACCATTCTTCATATAAAGTGAGCAAATCAAAAGTTTACAAGAGGAGATGCTATCCGATTGAATACACACATTGATAAAAACTCTTATATCCATAAACCAAGAAAGCATTTTCCTAACAATCACTATTAGGAGTCTTCAAGGAAGGTAAATTTATTGTCCATCTTCATGTATTGATTTATCTAATTTAGTGATTATATCTCACCCTAGGAATCAAGATTTAAGTGTTACATTTCATTATTTTATTTGCATATATATACTAATAATAGAAACTAACCCATCTTGTAATCTTGTTCTACACATATCTCAAAATTGTTGTTAATGTTTAAAAAATGCAAGTATAAATTACATATCAAACATAATATGTCATCACATTATATATATAAAAATAACATATAGAGTAGAATTTTCCATTTTTCAATATTTTTAAATGATTTATTGTTAGCATTTGAGTAGGAGTTATAGGTAGGACTAACACTCCACCCATAGATTAGGGGTCATTTTACTGCTTTAATAGACATCGAATCTCACTATTAAGGTAAAAAATAACCCATACCCTTCTTATTTAATAACCTTGACATGTTATAAAATGGAAAAAGTAGTTCTCTAAGATACCCATTGATATATTTATGCTTAAATGTTTCTGCTCTCCTCTCTGTTTTATCATTTTAAAACATTGACTATGAGTTTTGAGTTACACTCCAAGCAAGCAGATGAGGAGCTCATTATTAAGTTATAAATTGAACCTTACCATTCATAATCAATAGCCTTGAAATGTCATAAAATGGAAAATATAGTTACTTACGCTACTGCTACTGTCTTCATGCTAAATGGGTTTTGTTCTTCCCTCCACTTGCTCATTTTTAAATGACGACTGTTAGTTTTGAGTTACACTCCACACAAATAGATACCATAGTCCATAGAGGCACATAATGGAAAGTGAAAGTTTGACATGTCTATTATTAGATTCAACCTAGAGGGTAATGATAATGATGTGTTAGGATCATTTAATGAAATAATTTTATTTGATGTGGTGATCATTTGGAAATCAGTCACATATTAATGAAATTTTTATAGTTTGCATAAGTTTATGAAATAAATAAGGTTAATATCTATAAGCATTCCACTATTATTATTTAAATTTGAAATTAGAGTTTGATGCATAATTAAATCATATAAAAATGGAGTTTACAAATAAATTTAGGGCTTAAAAATTATGGATTTTTACATAAATAGGGTTTAGTAAATAGTAAAATTAAAGCTTAAAATATTATACTTTATTTCATAATTAGGGATGATAAAATTAGGGGTTTTTGTATATATTATTTTTATAAAATTAGGGTTCAATACATAATTAGTTCATTAAAAATTAGGATTCATAAAAATAAGGTTTTTCATAATATCAAGGCTTACAAATTATTTTTTACTTCATAATTAGGCATTCGTAATGAGATAAATATGAACCTACAAAGTTAGATGATTATGCATACTTAAGTCTTATGAAATTATATATTATTGCATAATTAGTGATTAAAAATTAGGAATCTATTAAATAATGAGGTATAAAAGGAAGGAAAGGCAAAGACAATCTTATTTTATCTAGTGGTAGTGTTTCATGGCTACTGATGGTTGAGGGAAGTTTTTCTAACTTAATGCTGATTATATTCCCTAACTATGTGTGGTCTAATGCTAAGTATACATGTTTCATGTTTGTTTTAAATGGTGCAATATTGATTTATATTTAAGGTCTAATAGGTTTTTGGTCCCTGTCAAAACCCTATATTTACCCTTATAAAATATTTAAAGATTATATTAATTTTTAAATTATTATTTAGTAATTAGTAAAATTATGTATGGATTATGGAAGTGGAAATGAAAAGTTTAAGGTTACAATAGGGAATAGTGGTGATAGAAAACCAAAGGCTAAATATAACCATGTGATAGATTTGATAAAAAATGGAATACTGGTCACTCACATTTACTTATCCAAAAAATTTGAAATGTGGAAAAAAGAATGTTTTTCTTTACAAATAATCTACATCGGACATGCAAAGGACATTAAGATCCATTTTTAGTTTGTTTTTTTATGAGTCATTTTGTGGTACCTTTCACCTTGAGTGTGGGAGTAGTAGGTGAGAAGTATATTATTAGTCTTAGCTTATGAGAAAATCTAAGGGCATGTTGAGTAACATGCTAAGTAAGTTTGGAGAGATTTATCTCATATGTTTTCTTCTCAAAAGGCTATAAATATGATGTGAGCCTTTGTATTTATTTTTTTTGGGATAGATTGTGTTCCCTTTTTACTCTAAGGAGTGATGAAGGTGAGTTGCATTGTGGTATTGGATACACCTTGGTGTGGATTATTATTTAGGATTGGGTATCTAGATGAGTGTCAAAATTACTCCTAATGGATTTATTGATTAGGGTTTGTCATCAGGATGAGTGACAAAAGTTTTCCTAATGAATGGAGTGATTCTAGTTTAGGAATAAATATGAGTGTCCAAATTCCTCCTAATATATTGAACAATTAGGGTTTTGGAATAGGGATGAGTTTCTGAATCCCTCATAATAGATTATGGAAATAGGGTTTGGGCAAAGATGATGTCATATATGAAGTCCTCCTATTGTACCTAAGTGAAGGGTTTGGGAAATAATGATAAACTAAATTCTCAAAGTCCTCATTTTCCCATTTATTGAAAAGTACACATCGTTGTCCATCTAGTGATTAAGAACCTCGTGAAGTTTTAAATGATCTCTTATTTTTAACCTTGTATATTTGATGTGCTTAGAATGTTTAACTCATTATTGTCATAATAATAATGGGGAAAGAAGGAAATTAGTATTCTCTTGGTCCTCTAACATAAAAATAAAATAAAATAACTAAATAAATCTTTAACTTTTACTTAGACATGACAATTGGCACATTGTTATACTTGATAATACCACTAAGCAATAATTATCTCAAATTAAGTTATTCTTAATTATATATTATCATTTGATGGAAACCAAACATTAACAAACTAAAATTAAAATTGTGCTTTGGAACATGACTCACCCTTTGATGGATTTAATCTATATTCAAGCATAGATATTTTAGTACATAGATTATTATACTCTATGATCTATTAGTTGAGATCTGAAATCATTGGCCTAGAGAGACCAATGAGTTGAGTTAGAAATAATATTCCTCGAGGTTATTTAACATATTTAAAAATATAATTTAAAATTTTAGTGACTTAAATGGGGAAGTATAATAAGGGGAGGGGAATGTAAGGCCCAATTTATACCCTACATATTTAATTTCATTTGTAATAATCTTACACTAATATCATGTCATTAATAAAATTGATACTTAAAAATTTAGAATTACTTCACATGATATGTTGAGATATTATGATCCATATAATGTTTATGTATATGCTTGCTAGAAAATATATAATGTTGACTATAATATATTTAATTTAGTTTCTTAGGCTATCATAGGTGAATAATGTTTGGATGTGTGTCATTAAGTGCATAGGTAACATAGACTAAGTGAGAGAACTTTAACTACATGGATCATATATTGAACATTATTTTTCCATATGGTGTTAAATGTGTTGCTAATTTGCCTAGTCTTGTTTGATTTATTGAGCTTGTCTTTTTGAAATTGGATAAAATTTTAATATATTCTTTATTATTTATAACCTATTCAATTTTGACCCTTGATCCTTAGATGTTTCTAGATGACTTTTAGTATGTTTTTTGGGGATTATTAATGGATGACCACTTATAAAACTTTAATTTTGAGGAGGGACACTTATTGAGGGGTATTGGACAAGTTTTGGCTTCCCTAGGTGATCAATTAGACTATCAACTTTTTAGATGGGTTAAGGAGAATATTATTGGAATCTTATTGGATTTTGAATGTCCTTAGACCCTCTTAAATACCTTGATTCGAGAAAATAAAATAAGTGTAAGAGTAGTAAATGAAAGTGTAATAGGGGCATGGTGCCCATGTGCCTTTAAAGAGATGGAGAGTTATGGGTGATAAAGACTAGAGGGGGAAGTCTCGATAAAAGAGAGTGATAAATGATAAGTTTTAGTTGGGTAATTTTTTGGGAGTATTTTCTATAAGCTTGAGAGATATTCTCTTGTGAGGAACTTCTTATTTACACTTTTTTCTTCCATCCTTAGTTGGTTATTCTTATCTCTTTTTTATTTACAAGAATTTAATTTTAAGGATTTGGGGGATTTGATATTGATATTTGAGGGGATAATCTTAAATCAATGATAGATATGTTATTTAAGCTAGTGGACGTAAGGTAGGATCATAGTCATGGAATCCTTCCATGTTTGGCTTAAATTTAAATGATTTTCTTCCCATGTGTTATTCCTTTGTTAGATATATTTTTATGATTATCATTAAGACATTTTTGGGCTCATGCTATTCTTACTTGTTTAATAATTTAGGAATTTTCAATAATGTATTGTATTACCCATTTTTATAAAGTTTTGAGAGTGTGTTAAAACCCCTTTTGTGGCTGCATCCTGATTTATTTGTTGAGAGTGGTAAGGTCTTACTACCATTTAGATCCAAAATTTATATATATGCTGGATCATCTCCTTGAACATGGTGCATAAATGTAGGGATTGGCTAAAGTAAACACCCAAAAATATGGCAATAAAATTGGGATAATTGCTTATTATTAAGCGAGTAAAGTTGACTATTAGATATAACCATGGTATTAGGTAAACTTGTAAATAAATATCCTTGAGTTATTGTGAGTTTTTTTGTGGTTTGATAGCTTGATAAAATAATAGTTTTACCTTTAAGTTGATAACTATGTATGTGTAGTTGATTTTATCCTTAACCATTTCCTTGGATTAGGCCATATTCTTGCCTTGTTAAACTTGTCGTTGGTGTTGGAATAATTGTCATTGATGTCAAATAGAATTGTTGCTAGAAGTGTTGCTGAAAGTGAATATAAATGTTTTCATAAGTGAACAGAATTGTTGACGGAAGTGAATGGAAATGTCAATGTAAATGTTAATGGAAATGTCAACGTAAATGTCAACAGTCACATCTCTTGGTGAAGAGGTACCTCTTGGATGGGACACATCCTTTAATGACTATATAAGGGAGAAGAGATGTGGAAGTATCACAAGTATTTGATTTGATTAAATATCATATAAGTGTGAGAGAGAAGAAAAAAAAGAAGAGCATAAATATTTGAGAAGAAAAGTGGTTGTTGGAATAAAGAAGCATAAGTATAAAGTCATATAGCAACAAAGCTATATTGTAATTGATCGGATATAAAAGAGTGAAGAAGAAAAGTCCTATCTTCTATTATGTAAGCAACAAGTTAGAAATAGAAGTGTTATTTCATTTAGAGGGTTGGTGCCTTCATTCAAAAGGGTTGGTTCTCCTGTGAGTTGGTGCTCACAAAGTTTTACTGAGTTGGTGCTTGGTAGAGGAGTTGGTGCTCCTATAAGTTGGTGATTATAAAATTGTATTGGGGTTGGTGCTCCAGTAGGTTGGTACCTATGAATTTTTATATTGAGATCTATTTCTCCATGGTTTTCTCTCGAAAGGGTTTCCACATATAAATCTTGTGTCACTATGACTTTATGTTGTGTGAGTTGTGATTTGATTATATTTCATATCTTAAATGGAATAATTATCTATGTAAAAAGTGAAAAATATATCTATTATTGATTCACCCCCCTCTCAGTAATAGCTTGTGCTTAACAATTGGTTATGTGATGCTTTATGTTAGGAGTTATTGGCTCGAGGGTGCCTAGGAAATCTACTTGATAATGACAATAGGATGAGAGGTGAACCCCTCATTGATTTAGATTTTTAAAAATATCTTCTGAACATGGAGTTGGAGACTTGTTTGATTTCTTTCTTATTAAATTTTTATGTTCTTTTCATTGGCTATTGGAAGCCATGAAAATGTAATTTGTTTCAGTTTATAATTTCTAAGGAGAAAGTGATATATAATTTATTGAGATTAAAAATGTTGTAACACTCATTGGACCCTTATCAAAAGAAGGCTAAATAGTAAATAATGGAATTTAATATTTAAATAAAATAACTGAATTAGAAATGTTATGTGAAAATTCTATCTTGATGGTGATAATGCAATAGTATAAAGAAAGGATTCAAATTTCACTTCAAGTTATTGAACTGACTTACAAACCCAATGGACCTAAAGGGACAATTTTCTTTTTACAATTATTTTATAACTAGAACTCACCTAAATCTCTCAACAATATATTTTTTGCATAGTGGACTCTGTTGCTATCCTACAACATTTTACATAATCACTTCAAGATCCATGGTTTATTTTTAATAAAATTTTGAAGTCATAATTACAATTCTGGCCCTTTTCCTTAAGGAAAATATCCTAAGTAAAATAAATAACTGGGCATGTTTTTAAAGGTAAAATTTGGCACAAAATAATTTTAAAATGAAAATTTGACTTTTTTGAAACTTTCAATTTTTGTTTTAAAATTTTAGGAGAAATGGGATGCTTGTTATAAATTTTCAAAAATATGGTTTCTATAGGCATAGAAATACCATAGATCCTCCAAATTGTAGGGAAATGGCCCTTGTTTAGGGTAATGTTCAAAATATTAGCAATTGGTCCCTTATGTGACCAATCATGCTGGTTATATATATATATATATATATATATATATATATATATATATATATATATATATATATATATATATATATATATATATATATATATGGCCAACACTTTTTTAACTACCAACAATCTTATTTGTAGGCAACACATGTGATAGGGCACAAGTCTTAGGTGACATTTAGATAGTACATGTCATTTAGATTGTATTTAATTTTAACTTGACCTAACTTGAAATTACATAGTCAATGTAACTTTCAGTTCTAAATAAAATAGTTAGCACTTTTATTTTATAATGGTATTATTTATTTTATATTTTTACATTTATATTTATAAAGTAAGTTAAGTAATGTAGGTTGTATTTCTAGTTTTATTTTTTTAAACTAGAACTATTTGAATGACCTATATTATTTTTGTGTAGGATAATTCAAAAATTAGAAGGCTCAGGGATGAAATGATCTAAAATGGAATCCCAATTATTTTTTGTGTTCTTACCCACATAAAGGGTTTTAGGGTCTAAAACACTTGTATTTTTATAGAAATAACACATCTTTCAAAGAGAGGTCATTTTAGCCTTTTTGACTTTTGTGGGCTCCTACTACCCCTAAGACAAGTTAACTAAAAAAGGGACCCCCTTAGTTATCCACCTATCATATGAAACCAAATTTCAAACTTGAAACTAAAAGTAAAATATATATTTTTAATAACTCTAGACATTGGCAACCATTAATAATTATGGAGGACCTTGCAGCTCCCAAACACCATTTTGGAAACTTTGAGAACCTAAGACCTCTTGGATACATTTTGAGAAGATGGATACTATTTTACTCAGCATACCCCCATTATTTTTTTTGAATAGGGACCCATTATATTCTAAAAGGTTTAAGTCTATTTTGAAAATATTCTTTCATATATATTTATATGTGCACCTAGCTTCGATATTTGGTATAAATGTAAATGGACATTTACATAAGTTTAACTTATTTGGACTAAGCTATTAACACTTTTTGAAAGTGTTTCTTATACACAAGTTTTTTGAACATGCACAATGATTATAAAGTTTGTGGCTTCACTTATTTTTCCTTTCACCAAAAGTGTCTTTGCATATTTTACATTTAAACTTCACAAAAAATTAGCTTTCAACATTTTTTGATCCTTCACATCTATTTAAACTTTGCAAAAAATGTTATTTAGAACTTTTGTTTGCAGTTTTTGTTAACACTTTTTAGTCTTCAAAATTTGTGTTTATCGTAGATTCTATTCGTAACTCCAACACTTCAAAACTTTTCAGTCTTTGACATTCAGGCTTCAAAGAAAATGGTCAACGCTTATGTTCAGAATTAGGTCTTCATAAATTTTGTTCACAAGTCCTATCAAGATTTGGTATTTAAAAAAAAAGTTTAGAATTTCACTTTGGAATCAGATTTTGACATCTTTGTCTTTGGAGAAAATGCTTGAAAATTATAATTTAGAATTTTTGTTCGAAACTAAGCCTTCAAAGAAGGTGTTCTTTGTATCCCTTATGAAAGGTATCCTCTATAAGTTTTTGAAACTTGTATTCATAAGATGTGCTCGCATCATAAGAATTTGGGTAGACCCTATTTCAATGAAACATCTAACACCCAACTCTCGAAAGCCTTCATGGCATACCCACCAAAATAAAGTGGCAAAGTTTGAATTGAATGAATAAAACAAAAGTTTAGAGATGTTGGGCATTAATGACACACAAAATAAAATTGAATACTAAAATATATATCAACAAATGTAAAGTGAACATTGTACCCACTGATCACTAACAATCTTGAGTGAATTTTCATCCTTGAGAGAACTTGAAGCCCTAGCCACTTGCATTCAAACTATGAACTACTTATAGAAGATCCAAACCATTAAACTGAAGAACTAGAACTCTATGGGCATAGAAAATTAATGATATCTTCTTCATCCAATAAATTCAAGGGAGTCCATCTACCTTTCAAATTTTTAATCAAAGACTCCAAAAAATACACATACATCATTTTTCATTTGATAGTGTTTAATGACGAGTATTCTAACTGTTCAACCCTACAGGATGTAATTGGGAAAGTATTTGATGTGCATACATGTGAATAAAATATAACATCAAACAAAGGAAATAGGTGACATTTTCTCCTACTCAAATGACAAAGATTACACTTTGCAATAACCAAGATTGAGGTGATGCCATGCATCGACCTACTATGTGATTTATTCTTTGTGGGCAAGGTAAATAGTGGCAATTTTATACATCGCATAGAGTATAAATCTGTCATCACCTTCATTTTCAAAGGTACCTATATTTTCCTATTGCATATGCTATGTTTGACTTGCATAGAGTTGTATCATGGAACAAGAACCACAAAATTGGAAAAACTCTAAGCAAATGGATTATCCCTAAGGAAACTATTGTCCTCAAGGAAAAGTTATCGGTACCTATCACTAAGTTTAGAAGGCGAGTCTATATTATAATGGCTCTTTTGAGTAGGTTGTATGGCTATCCTATAATCCACTTTCTACACATAGAGTGGGTACCATTACTAGATTTACTGATAACTTCAGAGCTATCTTTTAGCCTGGGAGAGATAATTAATGCCAAGTTACAGGAGCAAATATTATATAAAGACAAGAGGCATCTAAGAGGACATTTATACATGATGTCTTACCTCTTAGATGCAAACATGGGCATAATATACTGTATAATGGATCGCTCTGGATTCCAAATCTAGATTATGAAAAAAATTGAATATGACTCCTATTCATTTATGCACATCTATGCATGTATAATAAATATAACTATAATTCCAGAAGATGTGTATCCCCAGGTATGGAGGGTTATCCGTAAAGCACCATTACCCAAAATATCAAAAATCATTATCGATACATTGATGCCCAGAGGATATTATTGCTCTACCTAGATTATATAATGATCATGGTCGTAGGGAATAAGGTTACCCTAATGCATCTCCCAAAATATGTGCTAGATAAATTAGCCAAATAAGAGATCACATACCAATTATGGTGGGGCATTGATGAAGATTTAAATAATAAAGATAAGAATGCATTTCATATCTCTCATTTAATGATTTTAATAATGTGTTATGTCAATCAAAATTATTTCAGAGAGGTTGGAAAATTTAAGGAGTATTATTCATTGACCACCCTACCACATAGAGATTGGGACCTTCATTGTCAGATTCAGAAGCATATCCAAGGTCTTGGTATCCCATACCAACATGAAACCTATGATCATGAATTTTTATTTTTGAATTCTAAGAGTGATACCCAGGTTTTAGAGAGGGCTCAGATGGTTGGTCTGACTAAGGATTTGTTAAAAAGAATATAAAGAGATATTTCAATTTCTATTACAGATGAATAGGTTAAGCTTCCACCTTTAGGTGGATGGGATGATACAAAATTTTAGAATAATAGGCCTTCCCATCCATCATTGGATGAATGATAACTAATTTAAACACCACCCACCATGATGACTATTGTAAAGCAATACCCTAAGGTGGAAGAGGTTCCTAATATTGTAGGTTTTCTTGGGAGAATAAAGGAGCCAATTTTCATTGACTCTTTTGATTTAGAAGAGTCTAGTCTTCCTACTACTTCTTTAACTCTTATGATTGCAAGTGTGGAAATACCAACTTCCCTCACTTAGATGGATTCCTCCTCAGCTAAAAAGATAATTATTTTTCATAAGAGGAAACATAAATCCTATGGACCTCTTATGACCATAACTACCCATACACCATCTATAAAAGGACCCAAGGAAAATGAGCATCCATCCATAGGAAGTGAGCCCATTTATCTAGATGAGGAGGAAGTGTTTCAAAGAGATAAGGTCATGATCCTCCAAGGAGTAAAAGGAAATTTTTTTGAGGTATGTTATTAGTGTTGGTATTAAGGAATTAATTTTTTCATTGATGTCAAAGTTAAGTTGATTGTCTGTACTTCATGTCAAAAGTCATAATTGATGTCATGCTTGGTGAAGTGGTGTGTGACAAAGAAGTTTTGTTTCTCTATTGAGAGAAAATTTGAAGGAAACCTAGTGTTATTTATAAGGTTTGATGACATATCAATATCATGTTCAAGATACAAGGGAAGTATCTTGATTGAGCTCTAAGTACTGAGGAACATACAAGGTAAGCACATGGGTCAACAAGTCTTTGTATTCTATATGAGGTCTTAACACAAGGTTGAAATGTGACAGAGATCATAAAGTATATTGAGAGTAACATTGTCTTTAGAGAATCATGTTTTAAGGATGACATCATTAAGAGATAGCTTTTTTGTGTCCAAACTTTGAGTAGTAGGTATCTTGAGTAGCCTAATCTAGCTCTACGAAGAAGGTGTATACATAAGGCATGGTAAATATTTGTGATTTGGGTTAGTAAAAGAATAATAAAGTGTTCTAAGTTGTTTTAACAATGTGAAAGAGACAAATAAGATTATTTATTAATTTTAAGGTGTAGTTTTGAGACTTAACCTTTAATTGAAAGAACCTAGTGAAATGGCATAGGCCTAGTAGCATGATGAGTTGATCCATACAAGACTTGTATAAGCAAGGTTGGTAGTATATGAACCTGGTATGAGGACATATGACATGAGGGTGGAGTTTTGAATATATTTTAATAAGTTTCAAGGCATGATCTTAGTCTAAGTATGATTGGTAGTATAAGGCCTAGTGTACAAAGTGACCTATAATGGCCTAATGAGGGGTAAAGATAATTTAGAAAGGGGGTAGAGATATTAAAATAATTTAAAAAGGTGTGAGAGTTCATTTTAAGTATGTGGACAAATTTTGAAATCAATAACTGAAGGAAAAATCATGAAAACCTGTGATAAGGTTCCCTGTGTGCACAAAATGGGGTATTGCAGATCTGAGAAGAAAAGTCTTATGCTCATTACCACATGAAAAATTTTCATGAAAGAATATTACTTCATGAAATTTGGGGAAGGTCCTTATATTTATTTTCCTATAATTGGTTTTGTATATGAGGGGCAATCCTTTATGAATGATTGCTAAGAAGTAAAACCTATCAAAACCCTGTCAAAACACTTATAATGACTCAATAAGAAAGATATAATTGGTTATGGATTATAATGGTATTTTTTACCTTTTTTTGTGTTTAAAAAATGTAAAGGACTCTTTGAGGTCACCTCAGGTGGTTTTGGTTTGTCTTGATAATGAGTAGAAGCTATAAGAAAACCCTTATTTTCAAGGATTTTTATATAGTAGGCATGGTTGACCAGGTCAAAGTATGTAAATCGATGGAGGATGATGTGTAAGACTTATATTTTATGACCATGAATTTTTTTGAGTAGGTTTCAAACCAAAAATTTGCTAAACTGGTCATGAAATTTGGCCTATCACTAAATAGGCCTAATGAGCAAAATAATGAGAAAACTAGGCAAGAATGAGAATGAGATTAAGATTTGGTTGCAAAAGACTATGGATAGATCCTAATTCATGGGGTAATTATTAAATAACTATTCCTCATATCCCCTTGGTGTATAAGTGTTGATGATTCCTATACTCAAGCAAAAAATAGTCATCAAACTGGTCTGTCTAACACAGTGAAGTCTATGTAGAGTGAAGTAGTGAGATTGGTCTGTAAGACCAATATTGATATATCCATGAAATATATATTTTAAAGGATTATAAATGTTCAAAAAAATCCATTATAATATCTTATAAGTGTTCCCATAGGTGTTCTAAGTGTTGATTTTCTTAACTATGTTTTTGATGCTACAAACAACTTTCTCTCTCTATGTGTGAAAATGATGTTCCTGAGTCATTTTTCACTAATTTGGAGGATAAAATGATATTAAATATGTTATAAAGGTAATATAGGATAATTTTAATGTATTTTTCCTCATTGTAATTGCATGTTCAAGTATGGAAAGTAAAATGTTTTTGACTGTTTGTTGAGATGGTTTGGTAGTTCTGAGTAAGCCATTTTACAAGAGTGTTCTTGAGACCTTTTGGCCTATGTGATAAAAAAAATGAATATGGGGAATAATTTAAATTTAAAAGTATCTTATTAATATTATTTAATTTATGATTTATGTGTCAAATTTGTGTATATGTTTCAGATTTGTAAGATAAACTTTTTGGCAGTGAGAAGGCCTATTGGTGAGTAGACCTAATTGGATGGTTTAAGGAGTGAAAAGAGACAAATGGTGTTTAGGACATAAGGAGAGATTAATATGGGTCTATTAAAGTGAAATTTTAAGTTTTTAATCCATTTTTTAAATCTCAAAGTGTTCAAAGGAGGTCTAAGTGAAACATGTGCTTAAGGAAGGCCTAATTGCATTAGGTCTCTGTTAGACCTAATGATGATTTTATCCCTTAAGGGTACTGATCGACCTATGTAATATTTGTTTCACTTGTGAAACATGTGTATTTATCTATTTAAATCATAATCCAATTATGGTGAGGTCTTTTTTTTACCAAGATGGGTATGAGAAAGAATCAAGTATAAAGTCAAGGCCTAATAAGCCTATTTTGACTAGTTAAAATATTGAGCTATTGAGGGAAGGATATAGAGTTTTTGGAGAATAGGTTAAGGGATTTAATATCATAAAATATATGATATAAACATTCCATGAGTATCTAAATATGTTTATAGAGGTGTTGATCAAGGTTAATTGACCTAATCCTACCAAGGAGAGGGATAATTGAGCGAGAAGGCTTAATAGGTGGTTAAGAGAGAAATACGTGTGAGAAGAGAAAATAAAAGATGTCATATTCAGTTGAGTAGGAAAAAAGTGTCCAAGGGTGATTATAAATTCAATGTATTTGAGTTGGTGCTTGGTTACCTAGGGGGTTGGAGCCTCCTTGTAGGTTGAAGCTTACTAAATGTACTAGTTGAGTTGGTGCTTGACTAAGTGAGGGGTTGGTGCTCCTTGTGAGATTGGTGACTTACTAAAATGTTGATTCATTTATTATAGGATAGTATTCTAATTTGTGCATCAGTGGTTTTTCTCTCCCTAGAGGGTTTCCCACATATATCTCATGTTCTTATATTGTTTGCTTTTATAAATTCTTAAGTGTACATTAATTGGTGCATGTAAGTGAATGAATGATTCATGAATATTAAGTGAAGTTGGAGGAATATTTTATACAAATGATTCACCCCCCTCTTAGTATTTATATTTAAAAAATTTGGTATCAGAGTAGGTCCTTTAAAGGAAGTCTTACAACCTAAAGGAGATTTTAATCAAGCTAAGATAACTGGTCAAACACAAGGTGGTTTTTATACAAGAAAAGATCCATTATTAAATGGATCCAATTATGCCTTTTGGAGTGTTATAATGAAGACATATCTAATGTCTCAAAGTCATGATGTTTGGAAATCAGTCTTGGATGGGTATAATGTACCCCCTATTCCTCCTATAGATGTAACAGGAAAGAAGGCTAGTGATAATAACTCAAAAACAATAAATGGTATTATGTGTGGTCTATCAGAGATAAAAATTATGAAGGTAATACACTTTATATCTTCTAAATAAATGTGGGATAAGTTAAAAACTATTCATGAAGTAGACTCCAAAGTCAAATCAGACAATTTACAAACTCATAAAAGGCAATTTGAAAGTCTAAAAATGAATGAATATGAAACCATTGCAGCCTACTTATTGAGGGTTGATGAGGTGGTCGACATCATAAGAGGTCTAGGAGAAGAATTGAAAAAGACTACTATTATTCAAAAGGTTTTAAGGTCTCTAACTCTTAAATCTTATTCCAAGGTATGTGTTATTGAATAAATGCAAGATCTAGATAAGCTATAAATAGATGGACTTCAAGGAACCTTAATAGCCTATGGGATGAGGATAAGTGAAGGAAAACTTACAAAGGAGGAAGCTAATTTCAAGGCAAAAAATAAGCCAAAAGAGAATAAGTCACAATGTAAGAAAGTCAAATATAATGATGAATCTGATATTGATGATGATGAGTTGGTAGCTATGTTTGCAATAAAGTTGAAGGCAGGTTCAATTAAATACAAGGGCAAGCTACCTTTTAAATACTTCAATTGTGGAGAGTTTGGATAATTTGATAATAAATGTCATCATAAGAATAAGACAAAATATGATGTAGAGCATGATAAAGATCATGATGATTATAAATGGTCTTACAAATCTAATAAGATCAATACATTTTTTAGAAGATATGATAATGAGAAAAAGATCTTCAAAAACAAAAGGAGTCTTTACACCAAGGAAGATTGCATCTCATCTGGTGAGAGTGATTGAAGTGATTCAGAGAGTGATAATTAAGGGTACATAGTCCTAATGTCAATGATTTTCTCTTCATGGTTGAAAAAGTAAGATGCTCAAATCTAGAAGAATCCATATGTATTAGAGGTGTTGTTAGTGGTTCAGATGAAGAAGGACATGAAGTGGATTTTGAGGCTGAGTTGATACTCTAGAAGAACTAAAGATGGTTAAAAATAAGAATAGGGTGATGAGATATCTTATCAAATATTATGAAATAAAATTAACTTTTTTGGAGATAGACTAAGCAATAACTACAAAGAACAAGAGGAAATAGTCAAACAGGTAGAGTGTCAACTTGAAATTATGACTACAGGCCTAGAGGTAAAAGAAAAAGAATGTGAAAGGTATATAGCTAAAGTGAACTCCTTGAGATATGAATTTAAATAAGCATAAAATAAGGTAAAGTCCTTTTTAAGGTTTGAAAAGAGTAACAATGATCTAAACAACCTTCTAAGTAGTCAAAAGACTGCTAATGACAAAATAGGCCTTGGCTTCATTGGAGATGAAGAAAAGGACACTAATATGATCAACAAAATCAAAGATCAACCAAAAAATGAGGGTGATGATATAATAAAAGATAATTTTATTATGAAATATATTAACATAAGGTATGCTAATCCTTTTAATGGATACTATTATTCATGTTACCAATTTTTTCATAGAGCAAGGCATTACATAAGGCCATTCAAGAATGAATTTGCATGAAACTATGAGGAGAACCATCAACCAAGAGGTATGGGTCATGGTGTGTTTCCATCTAGAGGGATAATATGTTTCAATTGTCATAAGGTTGGTCACATTGAAAAATATTGTATGCATGACTTCTCAAGACAAGACAAGAAATTTGAGGTTTCAAGAACACAAGATAATAAGTGGAAACCCAAGATAACTAAGGTTGATGACTAGTCTGTAAGTTCAAGTGGACTATTTACCATGATGGAGCATAATCAAGGTACAAAGAAATGCCAATAATTCTCTCTATCAGCTTAAATTTTTGATGAAGGAGTCAAGACCAATAGATCAAGAAAGAGTGTTTCCCAAAAAAATATTGACGAGGTCAAGCCAAAAGGACAAATCAAGCATAAGAATATCATCGAAGAAGTTTAGTCCTACAAGGACATGGAGATTTAGGAATCTCCTAAATTTATGTTGTTATAGATCTCTAGAGTAGAAGTGACTGTATTAGGCTTCATGGGGGCACTCAACTAGCAAACAATAAGCATGAAGGATTATTGGTCATAGGGGGATTGTTATGGTCTTAGGAGACATTCATATTCAAGTTTTAGTCAAATAAGTCTTCTATAGGTGTGATCACAAGAGATAAGTCACAAATTTTTTGTATGATGACTTGATCAAACCAAGTCATAGTTTTGAAAATGTCATGAATTGTTATGAAGACAAAGGGTGTCAATCATGTCTCATGAGTAGGTATGTGAGCTTGGTTTGTGCTAAATTTTCTAACATAAAGGATTGTTGAGTTTTTTTGAAAGAAAAGGTATGTTTCCCCAAGTCCAAGGATCAAATATATACCAAGAATATAAACCTATTTCATTAATGTCAAAGTGGGAGAAAGTTACTATTTTAAAGATCAAGTATCGAAGAATATCCAACTTGAAGGAAAGAGAATGATCTGATATGATTAAGAGTGTTTGCCATCAATGAAAAATGAGGAGATTGTTGAGGTATGTTTCTAATGTTGGTATTATGACATTAATGTTGTCATTTATGTCAAATTTAAGTTTATTGTCCTTCATGTCAAAATTTAGAAGTGATGTCATGCTTGGTGAAGTCGTGTATGACGAAGAAGTTTTTTTTTCTCTATTGAGAGAAAATTTGAAGGCAACCTGGTATTGTTTCTAAGGTTTGGTGACATATCAATATCATGTTCAAGATATAAGGGAAGTATCTTGATTGAGCTCTAAGTACTAAGGAGCATATAAGGTAAGCACATGGGTGAACAAGTCATTATATTATATATGAGGTCTTAGAACAAGTTTGAAATGTGAAAAAGATCATAAAGTCTATTTAGAGTAGCCTTATCTTCAGAGAATCATGTTTGAATAATGACATCATTGAGAGATAGCTTGTTTGTGTCCAAACTCTGAGTACTAGGTATCTTGAGTAGCCTAGTCTAGCTCTATGAAGAATGTGTATGCATGAATCATGGTAAATATTTGTGATTTGGATTAGTATAGGCATAAGAAAGTTTTCTAAGTTGTGTTAACAATGTGCAAGAGACAAAGAAGATTATTGATGAATTTCAAGGTCTAGTTTTGAGACTTAACCTTTACTTGGAAGAACCTAGTGAAATGGAATAGGCCTGGTAGCATGATGAATTAAGCCATACAAGACCTGTATAAGAAATGTTGGTAGCATATGAACCGGGTATGAGTCCATATGACATGAGGGTGGAGTGTTGAAGATAGTTCAATAATTTTTAAGGCACGCTCTTAGTCTAAGTATGCTTAGTAGTATAAGGCCTAGTGTATAAAGTGACTGATAGTGGCCTAATGAGGGGTCAATACCATTTAAAAAGTATGAGATATATTAAAATCATTGATAGAGGTGAGAGAGGTCATGTTAAGTATGTGGAAAACTTTTGAAGTCAATACCTGAAGGAGAAAGGATGAAAACTTGTGATAAGGTTCCCTGTGTGCATAGAATGGGGTATTACAGACCTGAGAAGAAAAGTCTTATGCTCATTGGCATGTGAAATATTTTAGTGAGAGATTTATAACTTCATGGAAGTTTGGGAATGTCCCTATTTTGGTTTTCCTATCATTTTTTTTGGAGATGAGGGCCAATCCTTTATAAATGATTGCTAAGAAGTGAAACCAGTCAAGACCCTCATAATGAATCAATAAGAAATATATAATAATTTATGGATAATAATGGTCTAATTGACATATTTTTGTGTTTTTAACATGTAAATTACTATTCAATGTCTCCTCAGGTGGTTTTAGTTTGACTTGACAACGAGTAGAAGCTACATAAAAACCTTTGTTTTTAGGGATTTTGATATAGCATGTAGGGTTGACCTGGTCAAAGCATGAAAATGGATGGAGGATTATATGTAAGACTTATATTTTATTACCATGAACATTTTTTATCAGTTTTAAAACCAAAAATGTGTAAACTGATCATGGAATTTGGCTTATCGCTAAACAAGCCTAATGAGCAAAATAGTGAGAAACCTAGGTGAGAATGAGAATGAGATTAGGAATTGGTTTAAAAATAAAAGGGATGGATCCTAATGTATGATTTAATTATGAAATACCTATCTCTCCTATATAATTAAAGTAATTTTTTTTATTATTCCAATACTCAATCAAATAGTTATCATCAAACTGGTTTGTTTAACACAATGAAGTATGTGTAGAGTGAAATAGTGAGATTGGTCTACAAGACAAATATTTATATATTAAAATTTAATAAATATTTTTATATATTATATAAGGATTATAAATTTTCACAAAAATCCATTGGAAGATCACATAAGTATTCCCATAGGTGTTCTAAGAGTTGATTTTCTTAACTATGTTTTTGATGTTACAAACAATTTTCTCTGTGTGTGTGAAAATGATGTTCCGAAGTCATTTTACAATAATTTTGAGGATAAAATTAAATTTAATATGTTATAAAGGTACTATATGATCATAATAATTTATTTTTACTCATTATAAATCCTTTTTAAAGTATGGAGAGTCAAATGTTTTTGACTATTTGTTGACAGTGTTTGGTGGTTCTGAGTAAGCCATTTTGCATGAGTATTCTTGAGACCTTTTGGCCTATGTGATGAAAATAAAATAATATGGGGAAGTATTTTAAGTCATAAATATCCTATTAATATAATTTAATTTATGGGTTATGTGGAAAATTTGTGAATATGGTTTAGATTTGCATGACAGACTTTCTAGTAGTGAGAAGGCCTTTTGGCAAGTAGACCTAACTGGATGGTTCAAGGAGTGAAAAGAGATAAATAGTGTCAAAGAAATATTAATATGGGTATATAAATGTGACATATGAAGTTTTTCATTCATTGGTGAAGGCTCAAAGTTTTCAAAGGAGGTCCAAATGAAATGTGTGCTTAAGGAAGGCCTATTTACATTAGGTCTCTATTAGGCCTAATGGTGGTTTTAGCCTTTAAGTTTGATGACCGACCTGTGTAATGTTTTTTTCACTTGTGAAACATGTGTAGTTATATATTTAAAGCATAATATAAGTATTTTGAGGTCCTTGTCTAACCAATATGGATATGAGAAAGAATCAAGTATAAAGTCAAGGCCTAGTAAGCCTATTTTGACTAGTTAGAATATTGAGATATTAAGTGAAGGACATAGAGTTTTTTATAATAGGTTAAGGGATGTAATATAATAATATATCTGAGTCTAACATTCCATTAGTATCTAAATATGTTTATATAGGTGTTAAGCAAGGTTATTTGACCTAAGTTTACCAAAGAGAGGGCTAATTGAGTGAGAAATCCTAATAGATTGTTGAGAGAGAAAGAAGTGTGAGAAGAGAAAATAAAGGAGGTCATATTCAATTGAGTAAGAAAAATGTGTCCAATAATGATAAAAAATTCAAGGTATCTAAGTTTGTTCTTGGTTTCCTAGGGGTTTGGAGCCTCTTTGCAGGTTGAAGCTTGCTAAATGTACTAGTTGAGTTGGTACTTGACTAAGTGAGGGGTTAGTGCTCCTTATGGGGTTGGTTCCTCAATAAAATGATGATTAATTGCTTATATTATATTATTATAAGTTTTATATTAGTGGGTTTTCTCCCCTAGAGGGTTTCCCACATATATCTCATGTTCTTATGTTGTTTACTTTGATAGATGCTTAAGTGCACATTAATTGGTGTATGTAAGTGAATGAATGCTCCATGAATATTAGTGAGATTAGAAGAATGTTTTAATATAAATTATTCACCCCACTCTCAATAGATGTACTTACAACAAAATCATCACTAGAAGTAGATAAATCAGGTGAGGATATGGCTCCAACTATCTTTTTACTTCCCATTTTTCTACAATTCCAATTGTGTCAATTATTTCTCCCATGTATATTGGCTCATTTGATCTTATCTCTCTTAGTCCTATGTCCTACCATTCCTATTGGTTACCAAATTGGAAGTTTTTTCTTCTAGTTCTACTGTCTCTACAACCTCAATTATATCTTTAGTTTCAATTGTTTTTATAGCACTAGTTGTCTCTACTTCCACTATTATTACCTCTACCACCATTCCCTCAGCCACCCCTGAGTACAAAAGAGTTTATACTAAGAAGAGTAGGGGTGCCTTGGAAATTCCAAAATTACATTTTTCTTCCACCCAATTGGGCTTTCCAATGCCTTGTTTCAATCTTGTCCATACTACTACCATAGTATCATCTAAGAAGACTGGGAAGAAGAACCTTATATACATAGTCCATCTAATGCTTCAGTTTAGTGGTGTTGTCTAGTCAAAGATCATTTGGCCACCACTACCAGACCCATAACATGTAAAATACTTGAGGAAATGTTTAGGGAACTTATTAGCTAAGATTAATACCAAGGACACTCAACCAATTGACTCCACTTAGTTGGTGATCTCATAGTGGAATACAAACTTGAAAGCTCAAGCCTCCCAAAGACTGAATCTCACAATAATTGAGCTGCCCACTATTAGTTCAATATTTGATAAATATACAGGGAGTATTCAAAGACAAGAAGAAGAAGATCAAAGATTATTATAGAAGGGGCATAGTCTTAGAAGAGAGATAAAATGTATTCTCTCTATCCAAGAGAAAGAATAACTTGGTCAGTATCCTTACAATGGAGATTTTAGATCTTATTTGGAAACATAGAAATAATCTTTTCTCTAAATTCATTAGGGGACCGAGTAAGCTAGAAGAGAGTTACAACAAGAATTAGGTCAAATTTGAGAACAAAAATAAACTATTCATGTTCCTAGAGAAACTGAGATAAATGTACATAATTCAACCTCAAGATTATAACATGTCTTGGATATTATTGGGTTAATGAAGGATAAATTAGCTCTTCATATTACTAAAACAACCAATTTTTTTAGATATTTAAAAGAGGATGAAAATAAATTGAAATTTATTTTTTTTACATGTACAAATAAGGCTTATAGCCATTTGAACTTGATGACACCATTGGAGGCATTCGATACCCTCAATTTGGTTGTCATATGATCATATGAGGTAAAAGAGTGGGTTGCAAGTGTATAAGCCATAATGATAAAGTTTATAAAGAATGATAATTTAAATTTATAGATTTTGGATGAGTTAAAACTTTCTCAGGTGAGAGACTTTACAGGGTAATTAATAAGTAGAGCTAGTTTTGATTAGCTCCAGCAATATTCTACCAATTTCAAGTAAACTCTTCAAGGTCTAGCATTAGAAGAAATTAACACCAAGATAAATTTTTCAAGAAAGAAGGTTAAAAAATTTGAAATATTCTCCGTCAATTTCAGAGCCACCAAGGTTGAACATGAATGTTTAATGGAGTAAGCAAACATGGTACATCAACCACCTCTTTTGAACATTGATATCATCATGTTTTATCATGGGGTTAGTTTTGAATATTACCAAGAATTAAAGGTGAAAAATAAGTCTAAGGTCATAACTTCTAACTCAACTCAACCTCCCATCTCAACTTTGCCATCAACTTCATTGCCTCCTATCACATCAAGTTCAACCATGCAATCACCAAGTTTGAATAAGCCTTAGTTATTTAAATTTAATTTTGTATATAATTTTTCATGTAAGATTAGTCCATGCAACCATAATTTATTCATACTTCACATGTGCATGTGGTATTTATCCTCAGCAGTTTGTAAGCATTAATATGTTACATGGCATCATGTAGGCTAACCTATTTTTAGACACAATTATGATCAACTGTCATTGTACATGTAGTTTTTAACATTGAATTAGATCTAAAGATCTAATTATTAACATATAACTTAGATTTTTATATGAAATTGGAGGATAAGGATACCCCTTCCTAAGTCTATTTATACATGTAATTCCTTCATTTTAAAGGTTTATAAAATTTCAATACAAGGAGTCATTTTTGATTGTCACACATATGTCTAGATGCGTTTCTATTCTAATTATATATAATTAAGTATTTATTTCCTCAGTTGTTTTAATTTATTAATTTAAGGCATACAATATTTATAAACAATCCTTTTTGTTATCCTTGATATCTATTACTTATAGATCTGTAACAACTATTAAATAATTAATAAGTATTATTGATTGTATGCAAATAGGTTGACTGTCTCAATTTTTAGAATGTGAAAAAGTGTTCCTTTGATATAATCTTCTTGGTGTGAGCAATATCTATCCTAAATACCTTTTTTGACTTGAGCTATAGTCTATTGAGAAAGGGTGTGCAACAACTACTCTAAAATGAGCGACCTTTAACTAATATCTTTGAGTTGCCTATATTATATATTCCCAATGCACAAATGTGTTTGTATATGAGTGTGAAATAGCTACTAATAGAAAGCATCAATTCCAAAATATTTATCCATAAAGAAAATAACACTGGTAGTAATACCTTGAGACCATAGAGCCTTATTTTTTGCTCTACCCTTCCATATATTTTTGAAGTTTCTTTAATTGAGATCTATCAAATTTATGATAAGGTCTATCCATCTAACTAAATTAGGTTTTTATTTTATTATTAGGTTTCATTTCACCTATACACACACCTGGTTAACAACCTACATGCTCAACCTACTATTCCACCACCTAATTATTTAAGCCATACCTATAACTTGTGCCATGGAATGGAGTTTGCCTCCATTGAGATTTTAAAATTTTAGAGGATACCTCATTAAACCTAAAGGTGTTTACAAGACCCATATTAATAGAGAAAAAGATGTTTCTAAGAGGGCCACTTGTGTGTCTTCCCTAGTACGCGATTATCCCTACATTTGAGTTACATTGGAGACACCTAGGAGAGTTACCAGGTCTACATTCCAAACCAGTATTTTGGTTTCACCTTTGTCAATCCATTGAAATCCTAGATCTTCACTAGTTATTCCTTTGGTTTCTTGGGCTAGGACACCTTCTCTAGTAAGAAATATCCAACATATTAATCGCCCTATGGCTTAACTATGCTAGTTAGTCAAATCAGATATTTCCATCATAGGGGATATGCATAATTTACCAAGGAATCTAGATAAGTATCTACCTTCCTTTTCCCCTTCAAGAAGAACAATGATAGATAAGCATATCAAGTCTTTCAACGTTGATTTAAGGTTACTGAATGTCATTGATGAAGATATTACATGTAGGCTTTTCTCATTCACATTGTAGGATGCTGCCTATGATTGGTACCTCAATCTTCAAAAGAACTCAATTATTTCTTGGTATACATGTTAAAACACTTATCTTGCTCAATTTGGGAAGGTTACTAGACCTAGTCTAGTGTATCAACATTTCACCAGTATGAAGAGGGAGTCTAATGAGCCAATCTAACCTTTTAATGCAAGATTTCAAAAGATATACACCTAGATGAGTCCAACATATAAACTAAATCAAAATATAACATTAGATATGTATAAGAATGCATTGAATACAATTATTAAATTATTGTTTTGAAGACCCACTACTACCAACACTCTAACATTAGCATTTGAAGAAGAAATCAATATTGATAAAAAATTCAATCCTCATGTACCAGGCACCCATAACATTAATGTTGGTTTCACAGCTTTGAATTAAATGCCTCATGTGAATCAAAATATTATTGCATTTAACTAAAACCAATTGCATGTACTGCCCCCTCTAATGCAACAGACAACTAAATCAAAATTATGGTTATATGAATAATCAAGTACGGATTAATGGTCATCAATAGAACCAACATTCAATCTCATCTAATAATGTAGTTGATTAATATGTGGATTCTACCAAAACAAAATTGGATTTTATATAGAGAATAGTTCAAAAGTTGAGTAATGACTTATTGAACATTCATAGAAAGATGGGTAATGCTACTGGCCAAAATAATAATCAAAATTCTAGGTTTGAAATATATAAAAAAACCTTTATATTAGTCTATAAATAATGTAAAACAATAACAATCCAATAAATTATCAAAAATCAATATAGTGGAAATAACTCTACCCAATTGGTGTAAAGTTCATAATACATCATAGCATGGTGAACTTGAACGTGTTAATTTTTTTAAAATATTTGAAATCTTCCAAAAAGAGATGGTGAGGAAATATTTGATGAATAACCCACCATAGTTCCATCCTGAATCTGGTTCCTCAAATAACACTATGATATTTGAAACTCACGAATATTCTTTCCAAAGTGAGGATGATAATTAATTGAAAGATAATTTTGATGAGATACATGCCTTATAATAGCACCAAAAGAGGGAATTATAATTTGAGGAATAAACATCCATTCACAACATCTACTCCTCCAAATAATACCACTATTCCACCAAATCCAAAGGTTGATAATAATATGCCTCCCCAAAAAGGGAATGATCAACCCAAAAATAAGGAGGAACATATCAAAGGAGGATACAACATTTTTGAAGACATGAAGAAGATTAAATCAAACATCACTCTTCATGAATTAACTTGTATCACTAAATAGAAGGAGCTCTTATGGAGGTCTATCATAGGAAAGTTTACTGTAGATAAGATAAAACTATTCATACAAATGTTATATACAAGAGTAAGTCAAAAGTTCATAATTTATTATTGACTATGAGAGTATTTGAAAACAATATTCATAATTTCGTAGTTGATTTTGGAGTTTTAGATACTGTGATTTCAGCTTCTATTTGTAAAAATCTTGGATTGACTCCAAGCCCATTAAGAGGATGGTTTCACAGCTAGACAAAATAGTGGAACCTTTATTTAGAGAATTAAATGATGTGTGAATTCAAGTGGCATATGATCCATGTTTATAAATGACTATTGATATATGTGTGGTGGATATCGTAGAGGGATACATACTCCTAAGTAAATACTAGTCGAAGATGTTGACTAGGTATGTAGCAACAAGCTTCTCTCATATTTGTTTTCCATTGAGAGATATTACAAACTAGATTATAATTAATTGAGAACCAAGAATGGAACACCCCATCATAGATTAAAATACTAAGAATGAATAGGTAAAATATAAATCTCCTAACCTTTGAATTTATACCTTTACTATAAATTATGAGGTGCAATAACTAAAAGTCCAGGGAACTTCCTAATTATGGACTCTCCATTTTGATAGTGAAACATCCAAATAAGGATTAGATGTTGGTGTTGAATTGGTTGATCCCTAAGGTAAGAAATTATTGGTGACATAAAATTTACAGTTATCTTAAACCAAAAATAGATCAAAATATGAGGCACTAATTTTGGGACTACAGTATGCTCTAAGAAATAATGCCAAGTAGCTGCTAATATATGGAGATTTAGAGCTAGTAACTAATCATGCTAGGAATAAATACCAATACAAGCTATCATATTTAAAGAGGTAAAAAAATAGATATTGGGATTTGATTAATTACTTAAAGGCCTTAAATATAATTTTTATTCTTAGATTATAAAATTAGGCTACTGATTCACTGGCTACTTTAACTGCCAACTTAACACCATTACAAGAGTCCAAGGTGAAGAGGTTTTCCATCGATCTAGTACCTTGTCTATGTATTCTTGATAATGTGGAAAATATCTAGGTCTTAAATGATGACCAATATATTTTAAAATTCATAACTAATTTTAGATAATTTTAGTCTCATATCATTGATGATAAGGAGATTAGTTACCTATACTAGGAGGAATTGGGAGAAGGAATAATTAAGTAAAAAGAAAACTGCCTTCTTTTAGTAATCGTTTCTTTAGAAAGGGTGTTTGATATGGATGCCCAAGCCTAATAGTAAATTTAGCCTAAAGTAAATAAATCTTATTTTAATAAGGATCATTTAAGGGATGAGTGTGATCCATGCTACATCAACATTGGACTCAATTACACTCCATAACAAAGACAAAGGGTGAATGATTTACTCACCCAATATAAATATGTGATTGCATGGATGTATGAAGACTTGATAATTTTAAACCCAAGGGTCATCACATATACAATCCCATTTAATCCATATCATAAATCATTCAAGCAAAGACAATGGCCGGTCAAGCCATCTTGGAGCCTTTCATTCATAAGGAAGTGGAAAAGCTACTAAATGCAAAAATAATTTTCTCTATTAGAATTCTACCTGTGTTGCCAACTTAGTTTCAATAAAGAAGAATGGGGAAATAAAATTATGTGTTGATTTAATAACTTGAAGAAGTCTTCTAAGAAATAAAATTATCCTTAAATTTCCTTGGGTGATGTTCTCTATATAGTAAGTCGTTCTATAATGATGTCCTTCTTGGATGTATTTTCAAGATATAACTAGGTGCTAGTTGAATATGAAGACATAATGAAGACTGCATTTACCACAAAGTGGGGTAATTATGCATATAAAAGGATGAAATTTGGCCTAATTAATACAATATCTACCTTTTAACTGGTAATGAAACATGCATTCCAAGGGTTAATAGGTAAATGCATAATCATTTACATAGATGACCTCACTATTTTTTCAAAGACTATAACTAATCACATAGGCCATCTAAAATTAATTTTTGAAAGATGTAGAAGGTTTCAAAACTCTATAAACTCCAAGAAGAACATATTTGGTGTTACCAAGGGAAAGTTATTAAACCACATCATCACCAAATAAGGAATTATAATTGACCCAGATAGAGTTTATGGGATTTCAAAGATTTCATTCCCAAATAGAAACGAGCTAAGTCTTTTTTTGGGAAGATAAATTTTGTGAGAAATTTTATCTAAGGATTTGTAATATCATCAAACATTTGAATATAATGCTCAATCAAGATGCTAAAGTGGAATGGATGCTGAAGGCCTGAAAGTCTTTTCAAGACATCAAAGATGCAATATCTCAGGCCCCATTACTAATAAACCCAGACTTCACTAAAGATTTTTTCTTGTATTCATTCACTTCAAAACACACAATTATCACTATGCTTAACCAAAAGGATGATGAAATTGAGTATCCTATTGGATTTATGATCACAAACTTAAAATAAGCAGAGCTCAAATATTCCATGATAGATAAGAAAATATTGCCCTTTTCAAAGTGGTAAAGAAATTTTGGCACTACATATTGAGGAATAAGACCATCACCATTGTGTCTTACCCTACTATCAAACTCACTTTAGGAAAAAAAAATTAGGAAAGCACAGAGAAAAGTGGATGGAAAAATTGTAAGATTTTGGTATAAAAATCAAGCCTATCAATTTTTTCATAGGTTAAGGCATCATTTAGCTCAGGACTGATCTTGACCCGTGAATCTCCATTGAAGAGGTTTGTGAAAATTATGTATCTAGAGAATATTGGTATACTAAAATTATTTAATATTTAATCATAGGTACTTATTCCCTGAAACTCAATAGATAACAAATGAGAGCTTTGAGACTCAAGGTTTCTCACTACATGATTAGAAAGGGTATTATTTATAGAAAAAATTAAGAAGGCATCTATTTGAAATGCATATAATGAGAATAATCTCAAGAAATTATGGAGAAATTACACTCTAAGATAACATGTGGTCATCCCTTTGAAAATACCATTGCCCATAAAATCCTCAAAATGAGTTGTTAGTGGCCAATAGTCTTTAAAGACATACATGTTCATGTAAAAACATGCCATGAATGCCAAGGCTTGGCAAAAATATAAGTATATGCATCAATTCAATTATAACTTTTTATTGAAGGAAGCTAATTTTATCAATGAGTCTTAGATTTTATCAGTGTTATTAACCTAAATTACTCAGTCAACTACAAATTTGTACTCACTGCCACATGTTATTACATTTGATAGACTAAAGTAGTAGCTATAAGGCATTCTAGAGTACAATATGTAATTAGATTTTTAGAGGAAAATATCACAACTAAATTTGGTACCCTCATTTCCTTAGTTTGTGATAATGAGTTAGCATTCTAATCAATTGAATTCATTGAATGGGCCTTGATAATCAAATCATAATCAGGTCATCTTCTAACCATTACATATAGGGAAATAGATTAGTTGAATTGATAAAAAAAAACCTGATTGATGCTATTAAAAAGTCAATAATAGATAAACCTAAAAAATGACATCATATACTAAAATATGTACTATGGACTGATTAAACAAGATATAAGCAGGCCCTCTAAGCTTTATCTTACTTACTGATATTGGAGAATAACCATTTTTTCTAATCATGCTCAAATTGGCAACATATCAATTTATGTAGGAGTGCATGGAACCAAGTGAAAATGTAGAGTCTCAATTATTATATATAATAGATATGGAATATTCAAGAACTTAAGCCTTATATAATTTCAACAAACAACAAGACATAGTCAAAAGGTGTTTTGATAGAAAAACAAAACTTAAAGCATTTGGAATATCTGACCTGGTACTTCTATAAGACAAAGCCCATAAAAAGAAAGGATAACATGACAAGTTTATCCCATTATAGATTCGACATTATTAGATTTCAATTATTTTGGGTAACAATGCTTTCCATTGAAGAGACCTCTAAGGTAACAAACTCCAATCAATGGATAGTTTTTGAAGTACTACTTCATGGCTGTACCATTTAGAGATGTTCCTAAATAAAAATAAGTGTTATAGTAGAGGTAGAGATAGAATATATTTAATGATTTCATATTTAATTTTTCCTACTTTTTAGGTTAGCATTTCCTATTTTTAACATTTTGATTTCCATAGTTTAATTCCCTACTTTCTAGATTAGATGTCTTTTATTTTGTGACAATCTGATTAAATTTTCTTAATATACTCAAGTATCCAATCCACTAGACTTTTTATCTATGTTTGAGGCTAAAAGTTAGATCCATGAGAAAGGTTCAAAATAAATAACTAGTGTAGGAAGGACATAAAACAAAGCACACCAATCGATTTGTTTGCTAGTTTTACACCCTTGTGTTTGAGATCTTTAGAATTTAAGTATGCAATAAAAAAATAATCATGGTCATGTTACCACTAAATAATTTTATTAGGTATATGAAAGCTTCTCTCATTACTCTATATAAATTTAGAAAATTTTCTCATTTTAATTGGATCAAATGCACTTATCATATTAATACTTGTTTAAAGTAATAACCATTGATATGAATGTAGTTGATAGGGACAATCTAGTAGAATTATGCTCTCACATACACTAGCTCACTGTAGTTTCTTCTCTCCTTCTAACTATATTTTTTTGAAAAATAAGGAAAATAAGGACTAATGCATCCTAAAAGAGTGATAAATAAACATAAATAAAATATAAAGGTGATCAAAGGGTCAAATGATGAAATAAGATCAATGAATCACATATCATATAAGAATACAATAGGAAGAAAGAAGATAAACTAAATGTATCTCTGTCAGGGTTATGGATGCTTGGTTGATATCAGAGTAATGCCTAAGTTTTCATGGTTTTAAATATGTTTTCAAAGAGACTAAAATGAAACCTATATTTATCCTAAGACTTTGCCAAAATCCTCACAACAAGGGTAAAAATAAAATCACTTTATTACACAAAACTCTAGGGTATAAGTAAAGCAAATATGTTGTATGTAATTTTTAGAGTCTCTTTCATATCTCTGATTCAATTATTATTTTGGGAAATAGTTCATGTTTGATTTTGAATTGTTAAACAAAGTAACTATGTTCTCAAATACTCAAGAGTATTCCCCCTATGAGTCACAATTTGTTATACTCAACATTCTCTCAATTTTTTTCTAAATAGGGACCCACTATGTTCTAAGAAATGTAGGTCTATTTTGAAAATTTTATTTCATAGATATTTATATGTGCACCTAAATTCACTATTTAGTATAAACACAAATAGACATTTTCACATGTTTAACTTATTCAGACTAACCTATTAAATACTTTTTAGAAGTGTTGTATATACATAAGTTTCTAAACATGCACAATGATTATAAAGTTTTGGACTTCATGTATTTTATATTTTGCCAAAAGTGTTCACATATTTTACATTTCAAAACTTTTGTTCAAAAATTGGATTTCAGAATTTTTGATCCTTCACATCTATTTAACCTTCATAAAAAATATTCTTCAGAACCTTTGTTTATAGGTTTTGTTTTCATGTTTTAGTCTTCAACATTCTTATTTGTCATAGATTCTATTTTGAACTCCAACACTTTACAAATTTTTGGTCTTCGATAAAAGTTTGCAACATTTAAGATTTAGAGAAAATGGTCAGATCTTCTATTTAGAATTAGGTATTTGAAACTTTATTCATAGGTTATCGTCAAGATTTAGTCTTTGGTATAAATGTTCATGATTGCCCTTTAGAATTGGCTTTTGGCATCTTTGTCTTAAGAGAAAATGCTCAAAAATTATGTTATGGAACTTTTGTTTGGAACTAAGCCTTTGGGGAAGGTGTCCTTTGCAGTCCTCATGAAAGGTGTTTATCATTTCTCTTTAAATCTTTTGTTCATGAAATGTTATCACATCATAAGAATTTGGGAAAACCCTATTCCAACATAACATCTGACACTCAACTATCGAAAGCCTTCATGGTATAGGTGATTCAAGTAAAAGGAGAGATAAGATGACACTTTTCAAAGGAAAATATGTGGCATTCTCATGAATGTCTATAAGGTCTACGTGACATACCTACTAAAATAAAGTGGAAAATTTTGAATTGAATGAGTAAAACAAGTTTAGAGATGTTGGATATTAATGACACATGAACTAGAATTAAATACTAAAATATATATCAATGAATTGAAAGTGAACTTCATTCTCATTGGTCACTAATGAGCCCGAATGAATTTACAACCCTAATAGAACTCAAATTCCTATCCACCTACATTTAAATTATGAACTACTTCCAGAAGAGCCAAGCCATTAAACTAAAGAACTAGAACTTTGTGGGCATAAAAAATTAATTATGGATTATTCATCCAATATATTTAGGGGAGTCTAACCACATTCTATGTTTTCAATCAAAGACTCCACAAAATACAATAAAACCATTTTTGATTTGATAATGTTTAATGATTAGTATTCTAACTATTTATCCCTATGGGATATGATCAAGAAAGTAGATGCACATACATGAGAATAAAATATAAGACCAAAGCAAAGGTAATGCCACATATTTAATCCCATTCAAATGATAAGGATTACACTTTTTAGTAGCCAATTCTGAGGTGATGCCATGCATTGACCTAATTCGAGATTTATTCTTTGTAGGTAAGGTAATTGGTGGCACTTTTTTACATCACATTGAGCATAAAACTATCATCACCTGTATTTCAAGAGATTCCTTCCAAAGGTACCTATCTTTTCCTATTGAAAATCCTACATTTTATTTTCATAGAGTTTTATTATGGAAGAAGAATAACACAATTGGAAAAACTCTAAGCAAATGGATCATACCCAGGGAAATTGTTGTTCTTAAAGAAAAGCTATTGATACCTATCAAAAAGTTTAAGATGAGAGTTTGCATTAGAATGGATCTTCTGAACTTGTTTTATGTCTACCCTAGCATCTGATTTCTTCACATGTAGTGGGTTATATTATTAGATTTATTTATGACCTCATAGTTAACTTTTACCCTAGAATAGATAGTTAGTGCTAGGCTATAGGAGCAAGTATTGCCTAAAATATAAGAGGCCTGTGGGAGGCCATTTATACATGATATCTTATCACTTAGATGGTCATGGGCATAGTATACATGCATAATGGATCACTTTGGATCCCAAAACCAAATTAAATAAAAAAATAAATATATGACTCCTATTCATTCAAACACATATATGCATATATAAGAAATATAGTTAGAATTTTAGAGGATGTGTATCTATGGGAATGGATGGTTATCCATGAAGCATCATTACCCATAATATAAAAAAGCATCACTAACACATTGATTCCAATAGGGGACTATTGGCTCTACCCACAAATTATATAGTGATCACAGTCATAGGGAAGGTTACCCCACTACATCTCTCAAAATATGTGCTAGATAAATTAGCCAAACAAAAGATCATATACTAGTTATGGTGGGGCATCGATGAATATTTAAAGAAGAATAAGAAGAGTGAATTTCATGTCTCTCATTTAATTATTTTCATAATGTTCTATGTCAACAATAAACATTTTAGAGAGGTTGGAAAGAATAGGGAATACTATTCATTGGCCACCCCATCACATAAAGATTGGGACCCTCATGGTTGGATTCAAAAGCATATCCAAAGTCTTGGTATCCCATACCAATATGAGCCCTAGAACCATGAATTTTTATTTTTGAATGTTAAGAATGATGCCTAGGTTCTAGAGAGGGTTCAGATGGCTAGACTAACTAAAGAGTTGTTAAAATGTAATACAAGGAGATCCTTCAATTTTCATTAAATATGCATAGTTTAGGCTTCCACATCTAGGTGGATGGGATGCTATATACTTTTAGAATAATAGGACTTATTAGCCATCATTGAACAAAAGGGAACCATCTCAAACACCACCCATCATGATGACTATTACAAATTAAGACCCTGGGGTGGAAGAGATTCCTAATATTGTAGTTTTTTCTGGGAGAGTAGAGGAGCCAATTTACATTGACTCTTCTAACTCATAAGAATTTAGTCTTCCTAATATCTCTTCATCTCCTATGATTTCAAGTGTGGAAGTCCCAACTTCCCCCACTTAGATGGATTCTTCTTCAACTAAAAAGGTAACTCTTTGTAAAAAGAGGAAACCTAAATCTTATGGACCTCCTGTGACCATAATTATTGATATAATGTCTATAGAAGGACCCAAAGAGCAAGAGAATCCATACAAAGGAAGTGGTCCCATTGATGAAAATGAATATTTTCAAAGAGATAAGGTCTGAGCCTCTAAGGAGCAAAAGGAAAAGCACCATTATAAATGGATAAATCAGGTGAGGATATGGCTCTAATTGTCTTTTCAATTCCCATTATTTATACAATTCTAATTATGTCAATTATTTCTCCCATGTTAGTTGGTTCATTTGATCATGTCTCTCTTAGTCTTGGTGTCCTACCATCCCTAGTGGTTCCAAAAGTGAAAGCTATTTCTTCTAGTTCTATGATATCTACAACCCAAATTATATCTTCAATTCAAGTTGTTTCTATAGCACCAATTGTCTCTACTTATACTACTCTTACCTTTGCCATCATTCCCTCAACCACCCTTGAGTCTAAAAGAGTTCATACTAAGAAGACAAGGAGAGCCTTATCAAGTGCACAATTACATGTGTATTACACCCAATTGGGCTTATCAATGCTTTCTTCTAGTCCTATCCAGACCATTGTTATAGTATAATCCAAGAAGACTAGGAAGAATAAGCCTGTATCGATAGTCCATTCAATGTCCTAGTTCAGTGGTAATGATTGGTCAAAGATAATTTGGCTATCACTACCAAGACCACTTACATAAAAAAGCGTTGAGTCAACCTTCAAAGGACATATTGGCTGAGACTATTGCTAAGGACACTCAACAAATTGATTCCACACAGTTGGTGATCCCATAGTGGGCCATAGATTTGGAAGTTCAAGCCTCCCAAAGGATGAATCTCACAATAACTAAGTTGGCCATTGTAAGTTTAATCTTTAAAATTTTTATCAAGAGTATCCAAAGAGTCAAGAAAAGGAAAAATGAAGATGATTATGGAAGGGGCATAATTTTAGAAGAGAGACAAAATGTCTTCTCTCTATCTAAGAAAAAGAATAGGAGACTTGGTCAGTCTCCTTACAATGAATATTTTAGATCTTATTTAGAAACACATAAATAATGTTTACTCAAACTTCATGAGGAGACCGAACAAGATAGAAAAGAGTTACAACAAGAATTGGAGCAAATTTGGGAACAACAACAAAATGTTCATGTTCTTGGAGAAATAAAGACAAATGTATAGAATGCAACATCAAGAATATGTTTAATAAAGGATAAATTAGCTCCTCATATTAATAAACTAGCCAAATTGTTAAATTCTTTTAAAAAATGAAAACAAATTGAAATTTATTGATTTTTACACAATAAATAAGGTTTACATCCATTTAAACTTGATGACACCATTGGAGGCATCCAATACCCTCAATTTGGTTGCCATATAAATGCATGAGGCAAGAGAGTGGGTTGTAAGAGCATAAGCCATAATGTTAAAGTTTATAGAGAATATGAACCTAATTTTGGATGAGCTAAAACTTTCCTAGGCTAGAGACTCTATAGGGTAATTAATAAGTAGAGGCAGTTTTGATTAGCTCTTTCAACAAGTTTCTACCAATTCAAGTAAAATCTTCAAGGGATGGCATTAGAAGAAATTGAGGCCAAGATAGATTTTTTAATAAATAAGGTTAAAAAAGATAAAATCCTTTGGGTCAATTTTAGATCCACCAAGGTTGAACATGCACATTTAATGGATCACACAAATAGGGTACATTGGTCACCTCTTTTGAAAATGGACATCATTAGGTTTCAACATGGGGGTAGTTTCAAATATTACCATGAATTGGAGGCAAAAAATAAGGATAAATCCACAACTTCCATCTCAACACCACCTCTTAGCTCAACTCTACCATCAATTTTAGTGCATCCTACACATCAAGTTAAGCCATGAAATCACCAAGTTTGAATAATCCTTAGTTATTTATAGTTGATTTTGTATGTAATTTTGCATGTAAGATTAGTCATTGTAATAATAGTGTATTCATACTTCACATGTACATGTGGTAGTTAGCTTGATCAGTTTATAATCATGCACATGTTGCATGGCATACTACAGGCAAACCTATTTTTGGACACAATTATGATCAACTATCATTGTACATGTAGTTTTTAACATTGAATTAGAACTAAGGTTCTGATTATTAAGATGTAACTTATAGTTTTACATGAAATTAGAGGATGAGGATACCCCTCCCCAAGTCTATTTATACATGTAAATCCCTCATTTCAAAGGGTTGGAAAATTATCACTACATGAAGAGTCATTTTTTATTATCATGCAACTATGTAGATGCATTTCTATTTTAATTATATGTACTTAAGTGTTTATTTCCTTGGTTGTTTTGATTCAATAATTTGAGATGTGCAATAACTAGGGAGAATTAATTTTATTTTGATTCAAATATTTGAGATGTGCAATAACTAGGGAGAATTACTTTTGTTATCATTAATATCTATTGGTTCTAAATGTGCAATAACTATTAAATAATTAACAAGTATTATTGTATGCAAATACATTGACTATCTCAATTTTTAGAGTGTGTAGAAGTGTTTTATTTTGATATAGTCTTCTAGGTGTGAGTAATAACTACCCTAGATACCTTTCTAATTTGAGCTATAATCTTCTAAATAAGGGTGTGAAATATCTACTCTAAAAGGAACAACTTTTATCTGAGATATTTGGGTTCCCTATATTATATCTTCCCAAACTACATAACTATTTTTGTATGTTAGTGTGCAATAGATAATAATAATAATTATTAGTTATAAAATACTTTTCCACAAATAAAACATCCCTAGATGTAATACCTTGAGACCATAAAGCCTTATTTTTTGCTCTGCCCTTCCCTCTCTTTTTGAAGTTTCTTTAATTAAGACCTACTCACTTTAGGATAAGGTCCATCCATATAATTTAATTAGGTTTTAACAGCTTATTAGGTTTAATTTCACCCATACACATGCCTAGTTAATAACGTACATGCTTAGTCTGCTATTTCACCACCTGGTTGTTTAACCCATACCTATAACTCATGCCTTGGAGTAGAATTTGCCTCCATTGAGATCCAAAATTTTTAGAGGATACCTCATTAAACTTGGGATTGTGTATAAGACCAACATCAATAGATAAAAATCTAACACTATAATGAGGGCAAATTGTGGGCCTTCTTTAGTGAGAGGTTATCCCCTACATTTGAGTTACACTGAAAACACCTAAAAGAGTTACTAGGTCTAGATCCCAAACCAATATTTTGGTTTCATCTTTGTTAGTCCATCAAAGGCTTAGATATCCATTAGTTATTCCTCTAGTACCTTAGATTAAGACACGTTATCCATTAAGAAACATTTAGCTTATTAACCATCCTATGGCTTAACTACCCTGGTTAGTCAGATCAACTATTACCATCCTAGGGGATGTGCACAATTTACCATGGAATTTAGAGAAATATCTATATTCCTTATCCCATTTAGGAGGAAGAATGATACAATATCATGTCAATTATTTCAAGGATGATTTGAGGTTAATTAATGTCACTGATTAAGATGTTGCATGCATGATTTTATCATTCACATTTCATGATGATGACTATGATTGTACCTCAATCTTTAATAAAACTTAATTAATTTTTGGAATGCATTTCAAATCACTTTTCTTACCCAATTTAGATAGGTTACCATACCTAGTTGGTGTATCAACATTTCACCATTATAAAGAGGGATCCTAAGAGCCAATTTGAGCCTTTAACTCAATACTTTAGAAGATGTACATTTGGCTAAGTCCAACATATAAACTGAATCAAGTTCTAGCATTAGAAATGCATAAAAACCCTTAGATCCAATTACTGTAGTGTTTTTATGAAGAGCCACTACTACCAATACTCTAATATTAATAGATGGAGAAGCTATCAATATTTATAGACATCTCAATCTTCATGTACTAGGCACCCCTAACACTAATGCAAATTTTTTAGCTTTGAATCAAGTTCCTCATGTGAATCAAAATGTTCCTAAATTCAACCATAATTAGTCGTATGCATTTCCCCCTATGATGCAACAGACACCAAATCAACATTATAGTTATATGAACAATAATGTATAGATTAATGGTCATTATTAGAATCATCATTCAATCTCATTCAACCTTACAGTTGCCTAGGATGTGGATTCTACCAAAGCAAAATTAGAATTTATAAATAGAATGGTCTAAAAGTTGAGAAATGATTTATTGAGCATATAAAAGAAGATGGTTAATGATATTGGCTAGAATAATAATCAAAATTTTGGGTTTCAAAGATATAATAGACTTTTCAATCAGTTTACAAATAATGCAAAATAATAACAACCCAATAATTTTTAAGAAATCAATATAGTGAAATAGCTCTGACCAATTAGTGTAGTGTTCATAATACATCACATCATGGTGAAATTAAATTAATTGAATTTTGTGCAACAATTTAAATCTTCCAAAGGGAGATGGTGAGGCAAGATTTGATGAATAACCCACCAGAGTTCCATCCTAAATCTAGTTCCTAAAATATCACTATGGTATTTGGATCTCATGAGTCTCCTTTCTAAAGTGAGGATGACAATGAACTAGAGGTTAATTATAATGAGATACATGCCTTCTACTAGTATGAAAATGATAATTATAATTTTAGTAACAATTGACTCTACACAATGTCTATTCCTCTAAATAATACCAATATTCCACCAAATATAAACCTTGATAATAATATGCCTTTATCAAAAAGGAATAATCAACTCCAAAATAAGGAAGAATATAATAAAGGAGGATACAAAATTATTAAATACATGAAGAAGATTAAATCAAATATTACTCTTCATGAATTGGCTCAGATCAATAGAAGGAGGTCATGTGGAGGTCTATCACATGAAAGTCTACTACGAAGAAGACAAAGTCTTCTCATACAAATGTTATATACAAGATTAAGCCATAAGTTCTTTTCTTATTGATTATAAAATCATTTGGGAAGAATATTCATAATTTCTTAGTTGATTTTGGATCTTTGGCTACTATGATGCCAAATTCTATTTGCCAAAAGCTTGGATTAACTCCAAGCTCATTGAAGAGGACGGTTTCACAACTAGATAAAATATTGGTACCTGTATTTAGAGAATTAAAAAATGTGAACATTCAAGTGGAATTTAAGTCACATGTATATATGACTATTGATATACTTTTGGTGTATATCCCAGAGGGATACAGACTCTTCCTAAGTAGAGACTAGTCGAAGACGTTGAATGGGCATGTAACAACAAACTTAATTCATATTTAGTTACCATGGAGAGGTATTGCAGACCAAATTCTAATTAATTGGGAACAAAGAATGAAGTAACCCATCATAGAGTAAAATAATAAGAATTAATAGGTAAAATACAAATCTCTCAACCTTATAATCTTACCTTTACCATAAAGTATGAGGTGCAGGAACCAAAAGTCCAGGGACCTTTCCAATTATGGACTCTCCATTTTGATAGTGCAAGACTCAAACAAGGATAGGCATTGGTGTTGAATTGGTTGATCCATAAGGTAAGAAATAACTAGTGACATATAGGTTATAATTATCTTTTACTAACAATAAACCAAAATATGAGGCACTAATTTTGGGACTATAGTTTTCTCTAAAAAATAATGTCAAATAACTGCTAATATATGGTGATTCAGAGCTGGTAATTAATCAGGTCAAGAACAAATACCAATACAAGTTATCATATCTAAAGAGGTATAAACATAGATATTGGGATTTGATTGAGTCTTTTGAGGTCTTCAATATAGTGGTTATTCCTAGAGAAAAAAATCATGCTACTGATTCACTAGCTGCTTTAGCTACCAACTTAGTACTATTACAAGAGTTGAAGGTGTAGAGGTTTTCCATCGAGTTAGTTCCTTGTCTATCTATTCATGATAACATGGAAAATTTCTAGGTCTTTGATGATGACCAACAAATTATCTAATTCCTAACTAATTCAGGACAATTTGAGTCTTAGATCATTGATGATAAGGAGATCAATTACCTATGCTACTAGGATTTGAGAGAATAAGGAGTAATTCAATTGAAAGAAAAAAACCTTCATTTAGGAATGGTTTATTTGGAAAGAACATTTGATATGAATCCCCAAGCCAAGCAATAAAGGTAACCTAAAGTAAATGAATCTGAGTTTAAGAAGGAGAATTTTGGGGATGAGCGTGATCCATGCTATGTCAATATTGGCCTTAATTGAGCTCCAAAATAAAGATAAATGGTGAATTATTTACTCACCCAATATAAATATGTGATTTCATGGATGTATTAAGACTTGAAATTTTTTAACCAAAGGGTCATCATCCATACAACCCCATTAAAGCTAGACCATGATACGTTCAGGCAAAGTCAAAAGCTAGTCAAACCTATCTTAGAGCCTCTCATTTAAATGAAGTGGAAAAACTACTAAATGCAAAAATATTTTTCCCTATCAAACATTCTACTTGGGTTTCCAACTTATTTCTAGTCAGAAAGAAGAATATAAAAATTAGACTATATGTTGATTTTAGGAACCTAAATAAGGCTTATGAGAAAAGCAATTATCTTTTACCTTTGTTGGATGAGGTAATCCAAATAGTAAGTGGTTCCATAATGATGTCCTTCTTAGATGTATTTTTAGGATACAACCAGGGGCTAGTTGAATCTGAAGATAGAATGAAGACTAAATTTACCACAAAGTGTGGTACTTATACATATAATAAGATGCAATTTGGCCTAATTAACACAGGAAATACCTTTCAGTGGGAAATAGACCATGCATTCCAAGGAATAATTGATAAATACATAATTATTTAAATGGATAACATCATTGATTTCTCAAAGAATAGAATTGATCACATAGGCCATCTACAATCAATCTTTGAAAGATGCAAAAGTTTTAGCATCTCACTAAACCCCAAGAAGAGTATATTGTGTGTTACTAAGGGCAAGATATTAGACCACATCATCACTAAATAAGGAATTATAATCAACCCAAATAGAGTTCAAGGTATTTCAAAGATTATGTTATGAAATAATAAGGACATCAAGTCTTTCTTTAGGAAGATAAATTTCATGAGGATGTTTATTTCAGGTTTTGCATAAATCATCAGACCTTTGAATGCAATGCTCAAGAAAGATGATAAAGTGTAATGGACACTATATTCCCAAAATTCTTTTCAAGACATCAAAAATGTAATATCTCAGGCCCTAATAATAATAAGCCCAAACTTCACTAAATATTTCTTCTTGTATTCATTCACTTTAGAACATATAATTATTGTTGTGCTTGTCCAAAATAAGAATGAAAGTCAACATCCCATTGTATTCATGATAATAAACTTAAAATAAATAGAGCTCAAATATTTAATGATATATAAGCAAATATTTTCCCTTGTCAAAGTGGTAAAGAAATTTTGACTCTACATTTTAAGTAATAAAACCACCACCATTGTGCTCGACCCTACCATCAAAATTACTTTGGGGTAGAATAAATTGGGAGAGCACAAATAAAAGTGGATGGAAAAATTGTATTAGTTTGACATAGAAATCAAGGTTGCTAAAATTTTTAGAGGTCAGAGCATCATTCAACTCATGATTAAGCTTGACCCATGAATCACCATTGAGGAGGTTTGTGAAACCCATGTATCTAGAGGAGATTGGTATATTGACATCATTAAATATTTAATCATAGGTACTTGTTCATTATAACTCAATATAGAACAAATGAAAGCTTTGAGGCTCAAGGATTCTCATTACATGATTAGAAAGGGGATTATTTATAGAAGAAATTATGAAGGCATCTAATTAAGATACGTATCATGAGAAGAAGCTCAATAAATTCTAGAGAACTTACACCAGAAGATAAATAATGATAATCCCTCTAGAAACACCAAAACCCATACCACACATTTGTATGGGTTGTGAGGTTGGGGCCATCATTGTGTATGGACTGATGAAGAGTGAATGTGTTGCACATACATGATTATTATAAATTTTTTCTCTTAAAAAGATGTATTATTGAGTGGTTTTGTTTTAAACTTTTTTCTAGGAGTGTCACTTTTACCTTGTCTCATTGTGTGATTTCTTTCCCTTTCTTAGAAAGGTTATGATTGATTGATTTAATAGTTCCCTATAATAATCAAGAGAGTGTGATTGTAGGTTGGACCTAGTCCAGTTGAATGGGTCAAATTACAAGACATTGTATCAAATACAACATATAAACCCTAGAATATTGGGATGTTCTTTGATGACCCCTTTGAGAGAGGCTTGTTAATATAAATGTGTCCCCTTTTGGAACACCTATTCTTTTATTAAATTTAGTATTTGATTCATTTGAAAAATAATGAGTGATTATGTGTACCATATTGGATAGGTTAGTACCCTATTTTAGATACTCTAATTTGGTCATGACAACTTAATAATGTTATTTTTTTCCCACATTTTTCTCACTTGACTTGAGCCCTTAAATTAGTCTTACTTTTCCATCTCACTCTATTTTAAGTACTTGTATGCACCCATCCCTTTTAAATTGTTATTTTATTTCTACATAAATATTCTTAATTGCTAAAAACCTATCTAAACCTATGTACGTACATTTAAAACTTTTAAGAACTATACCTTTTCTAGGTTAGAATTGACATGCATAGGTTGAGATTTCCAGTTGAACCTAACCTTTGCAGGTCAATCTCATCTTTTATTTGTAAATGAATATTTTTCAAAATTGAACCCTTTTTTATAGACTAGTTTGTATTTTTTAGATATTTATAATGAGGTTCACCCATTTAGAATTATATAAATGCACGTCTAGACCATTTATTCTACTACTTGGAAATTTCACTATTTGGGTGTACTTATACTATTGCACATTGAGAAAAACTTCCCTATTCTTTCCAACTTTAATTTTATTCACTTAAAAAAACCCTTAGCCAAGTCATGAGTCTATTATATCTAAGTCAATCAAATCATTATCAAGTATTCAAGCTATGTCTAAATGCATACATGTAGCAAAGGAGCAATATCACACTAAACACTCTAGTTAAGAGAACTATGTGAGGACTTATTATCTATTTAGAGTACTCTAGATATGTAGGTAGTGCTCAATTATCATGAAGGTGATTAGGGTTAGCTCAACCAATTACACTGCCCCTCAATTTTTTTATGTTTTCAATTATCAAAACCCCTAATGTGGTTTCAACTTTGAGTAGGTCATTTGTAGGTCATACATGTACAACCAAAGATATAAATTCCACATATAGTGATTTTTCAAGAAGGCACATGTGACTATACCATCATTTTTTATTTTTTCTACGTAGGTCAAGATCAACCCACATGGGTCAAGATAGACTATCGATCTTTACTATTTCCGGTTGATTTTGACCCAAAATAGTGATAACTAATATTTTAGTCATACAAGCATAATCATGTCTAAGTTGATAATTTCCAACCATATTTTAGTAGAACACATCCAAACTAACAAATAATAATCAACTAAGTTTTCTTATCCTCTTTGTGATTTTCATAGTTATATTATTTTTTTCATTCGAACTTCATCTATTTCAATAATTTACTTTCATTTTTCTTGTTACAAGTCATTTAAACATTTGTTACCCTTCAATTAATTTTATTTTAATTAAATTTAATATTCAAATTAATTCCAAATTATGATAAAAAACCAACATTGTTCATGAATTTCATGAACAATAGATTAGAAAATCTTCTCAATCACCTTAGATCAATCATCCTTGGTGATAATTAGACCTTTTACATTATAATAAAATCACAAGGTCAACTTGCATTATGTGTTGAGGGTGTTGTGTGAGCACAAGATGCTACTCACCCATCAAGGTGGGCACCTCATTGACAATGATATTTTTCATTGGGAACATTAATTTATAGGGAGGGGATCCTGATAGACCCCATATAGATTGATACTATGATTTTGTGGTTGGAAACCTCCTCATAGTGGATTAATGTAGTATGAGATGTTAGTGGATTATACCATATTTGGATTAATTATTTGTAGATATATATTACACACATAAATTTAGCAAAAGGGAAGATATTTTTTTGGAGTTAACATATAATAGACCTTACAGATAGATTATAATTTCTAATTATCTAGTGACAACAACATAATTCCTTTGAGTGGAGTTATATTTAATATGATGATAAATGAAGTGTTCTTTTTGATTAGATCTATTTACATTTTGTACTAATTTGACTACATTCCTTAGCCTTGGTAGGATAAATGCCTATTCTTTGTGTGGGATGGAGAGGTTGTGTAGCTGAAGTGGCATGATGCCTCCATGTGTTTTTAACCTTTTCTCATGTTAGGGAAAACTTGTTATGATATTTGTCACTTACATGTTCGTAAGCATGTGGTAGTCTTAAAAAATACAAGTTAATATGCATACTTCATACCATTCAAATATATTGGATATTTATGTTTCTAGTTTATTGATACTTTACTTCCCTCCCCCCACTTGTGGTCTTTTAGAGCCATACTATTTAGTAATATTGTATTTGGAATTGTGAAAATTTCCACTTGTTATAGAATATATGAAAATGTTTTAGTTATTGATTGAGATTTATAAGTTGAATTTGAATCATATTTTTATGGTTTTCCTTATAAGATTTGAGGTTATTTATCCATTTATTATTTTGATATTTTATTAAATTTTGGAGCTCCTAATTTATTCATTTTATTATGTTTTGATTGGATTTGGATCTTTAACATTTTTTTGCTTTCATTATTCTTTAGATTCAATTAAATTATTGTCCTTTTTTAATTGTTCACCTTTTGGGATTAAGATGGGTTACTTAGATAATTTAATTTTTCTCCTTTATTGGATTGGGAAATTTTAACCTTTTTAATGTGTTATTTTGATGACCCATTTTTTGAAACCTTTCACCTTGTGTGAGTGTGGGAGTAGTAGGCGAGAAGTATATTTTTTGTATTAGCTTATAATAAAAGTAAAGGACATGCTGAGTAGCTTGTTGAGCAAGTTGGGATATGTTTATCTTGTATGTTTTATTCTCAAAAGGATATAAGGATAATGTGAGCCTTAGTCTTTGTTGTACCCAACACCCCCTTTTTCTTCTCGAAGAGATGGGGACCCACTTTTTTCAGATTTTGGCCTTGTCATTGAGCCTTTCTTCCATATGTTTGTATCTTTTATCAATAAAATTGATTATTAGTTTTAATACTTAGAAGAATTTGGCATATGGTATTGCATATTTTATGAGCTAACTCTATTAATGCCTTTTTGGGAAGTTTTGACATATGCAGGTTCTCAAGAATTTTTTATTCAGGACTTTGTTTAATCAAAGAAAATCATCCAGAGAATTATTCATCAGGATTTTTGTTCTAATAATTTGTCTAACAGGTTTGGATTTTAGTTTTTTTTTGTTTTAGGTATTTGTATAGAAACTTCTTTGACACTTATTTTTTTTGTACTTTGTTTATTCAGGACTTTTTCAGGTCTTCAAAACTTTTGTTCAGATAGTAGGTCTTCAAATTTTTTGTTCAAACATTTTATCTGATGGACTTTTTAGGTCTTTGGGAATTTTACCATGGACATTTTGTTTGATAGATCCTAAAAACTTTATGTATATGCTTCAGACTTTTTGTTTGGATATTTTGTTTGATGAGAATTAGGTTTTCATGGTTTTTATTTGGGTCTTTTGTAAAGATTGATCCCAACAAAAAGATTGAATACCCAATTATTTAAAGCCAAAAAACCTATTATACTTAGCCAAATAAAGTCAAAATACTTCCTAATATCATACTAAAGTCACCTACCAACTAGAACTAATGAATTTTAAACTAAACAAAAAATATAAAGTGTTGAATGTTGGGAATTTATATCACATGAATTGGTATTAAATGCTAAAGATATATACATGAAGTGCATCCATTGAATCCTTAATTACTTACAAACAAACTTTAAATCAAAGTCTACTACTATCTTATATGACCAAAAGCCCTAGATACTACCTGTGAGAATACTACATGAAAAACTAGTGACTAGTGGAAGCAATAATTGTTCATAAAATATGTAGAGAACATAAAAAAGACGATAATAAATATAATTACATGTAAAGAGTAATGGCATCTTCATGTAGACCATTCAAGGGAGTATTTCCACCGTTTCCATACTCAATCAAGGATTTAACAAAGTTTATGGATACAGTCTTTGATGTCACCATATTCAATAATAGGTACATGAATTATTCAAAATTTTGGGACATTATTGAATATATGGATATATTTTCATAAGATGGAAACATCACTCCATCTGAGTGACTATTTATCAAGGATTTGTTAGCACTAAAGAGACAAGGATTGTACTTTGCTACTGCCAAGCCTAAGGTGATGCCATGCTTCAACCTCTTATATGACTTGTTATTCATAGGCAAGGTCATGTAAGATACTTTATTGAATCATATTAGTAACACAATGGTTGTATCATTCATTACATGAGCTGATTTATAGAGATATTTATCATTGCCCACACCTGATACTTACTTTGACAAGTACAAGCTATTTTAGTGGAATCAAGAGAACATAATGGAGAAGGTTTTATATTCATGGCTTATCACCAATGAGACCATTAAATTCAAAGGGAAGAATATAAAGGGTCCTACTCCCATCAACAAGTTTAGAATGGGAGTGTGTATAGGTATGGCACTACTAAATATACTTTATGACATGCCTAACATTCATTTTCTCCATTTAGATTGGGTGTCATTACTATACATGATGCTAACCAATGATGCGACATTCACATTGGGAGAGATTATTAGTTTTCATCTGAGGCAGGAGGTAATATCTAAGGATAAGTATCCCACTCTTGCAAGCCATTTTTACATGATGTCATATTTTTTGGATGCTATTATGGGTACTATTTATAAAGTTCTTAGTGACTTGTGGATCCCAACCACTAGTTGTATTAAAAATAGGATCTACGACCATTTTAAATTCATGCACGTCTATGCTTACATGAAGATTATGGTGAAGATTTCCAAGGATGTGTATCCTCAAGTTTGGTAGGCTATCCATGGTTCACCAATGCCCAGGATTGGGGATAACATTGTGAAAACACTTTTTACAAGAGGGGACTATTTCCTATACCCAACTTTCACTATTATTATGATTTGGGGAAATAAGGTTCACCTCATATGCCTCCAAAAGTATTTACTTGATAATTTGGCCAAAAAATAAATTTCATTCCAATTATGGTGGAATATAGAGGAGGATTTATCCAAGACAAAGAAAAGCTCATTCTTTGACCACCACATAGTTATTGGCCAAATGGTGTATACAATGAGAAAACACTTTAGAGAGGTTAGTGGTAATAGAAAAAGCTATCACTTCCCCATACTTACACATAGGGATTGGGATCCCCATAGATCCTTTCAAAAGCATATATAGGGCTTCAATATCTATTACAACCACGTGCATTATCCCTATGATTTCATGTTAATGAGTGTAATGAATGATAAGGAAGTTTTGGAGAGGGAAAAAAATGTTGGATTGAAATAGGATCACTTAAGGATGATCTAATAGGATCCTAAAATCTCTATGAGGTAATTAGATAGTAGGAAGTCACTCTTTCGAGTGTGGACACATTCAAACTTTTGGAAGGGCTAGTCCATAGATAAATCAAATTATCAAACATGCTCCTCATCATAAGGACTCCCTCTAAAACTAAAGGCTATCAAGAAGGAACCTGAGGTAATTGAACTAGACCCTATGGGAGCACAATTAAGAGACCCCATATATTTGGATTCTAATGGGGAAGAACAAGTACATGAAGAACCAAAATTTATAACAATTCAAATGCCTAGAGCTATTCCCCAAGCATAAGATTCTACATCTACAGGGGTAATAATAGATGAAACAACTACATTAGGCCACCTAGGATATTCCTCACAACCAGAGATCACACTTTTCTACACATGAAAGCCCAATACTCCCACATGTAGTCTTACAGTTAAACAATCTCAAGTCTTGCCTATAGTTCCCTAACAAAACACATGTGGTAAAAGGAGATGCAGTTGACTTGGAGGAAGATGAAAAGGATTCTGATGAAGAAACTAAATTGGAAAAGGATAAGGAATTGAGCCTTGAATCTAACAAGGTTAAAGAACTAGTTGAGGAAGACACCCTAAGTACCTAGGTTCTTGAGACCACTTCTTTTTCTTCTACTTTTATTCTTATGTTTGGGACTGTATCTATTTGTTTTGTGTTGAGAACCCCTAAGGGGGAAGTTATGACTTCTACATTCATTGATCCATTTGCTATTAATTCTTTCATATAGTTCCCCTTGCTCACCTCAAAGGTTGAGAAGGTTGTTTCTTCTAGTATTACTTATACCACCTCCATTGATCCACTTTTCACCTCCATTCCATCCACTTCCATCATGGCTACCTCTAGCATTCCTTTTGGTAGTACCACTATTAGATAACTAAAAAAGAAGGAATCTAGGAAGGTAAAAAAATCCATGGCCACCCCATAACTATGTGTTCAATCTATATAAACATAATATTTTCAAACTTTTATTGATTATTGACACTTTGTATCTTACAAGAACCTATTGAGTCTCAATCTCTCTAGTGCATGCCTTAAGGGGTGCGCTGAGAAAGGGGTGGGTGGACCATTGATGTTTCATAATATTATTTTCCCTTTTTCCACTTGCCATCTACACACTTGTATCCTAAAACTATTTACCCTAATCTTGTTCTTCTTAGTCCTACCTATTCTAGTCTTTTCTTCCTTTTATTCCTCTTTTTCTTGCTTTAAAATCCTTTTTGACTATTGCTTGTACTGGGTCGACTAGGTCGACCCAATAATATTTAAGGGTATTCTTTAATTTCTTGGTTTGTTAGATTTTTGGTTGACCTAGCATAGACCTAGTAAATTATCCCTGAAATCACACTGGGTCAACCTTGTATAGCTAACATTATCGAATGGATTTAGGGTAAGATCCACCTATATATACAAGGAAGAATTATAAGAAAATAAGTGTGAGTGAACATCTGCTTATTGACCATTCTACTTGAGGAATAAAGCTCAAGGTTTCATAATTTCTTTGGAGATACAGATATTGTCTTATGGAGAAGTCTTTTGGATGCTTAAATAGATTTTTTTATCCTAGAGCTGGTTTATTTTGGTGATCCTTACATACCATAACAATCTCTTGTGAAGCACCTTAGCCAAGGGAGAGATTGAGGCTTGATGGGTTCATCTTCAAAGGTAAGTATTCCTAACTTTATTTCTCCTTTGTAAGAGTAGATAGATAATGCATTTGTATGCTTCTCTCCATGTATTACGATTATGTATACATTGATGTGAGTATACGTCTTCTAATACATGTTTAGTTTAGTTGTTTTTTATATTTCTTTTAACCCCCACTTTTTGCCACAAGCTTTGGTGAGCACTAGATTAGATTTTAGTTTCTTGTTATTAGAATAGAGTGAACATTTAAAACCTTCAGGCTCCATTAAGGTTATTGTGTTATTGTGTTAGAATGTAGGCTTTGAAACCCTTCCTAGCATGATGTATAGTGACAAGTGATACAAGTGATCCCCTAATCAGGTCTACTAGATCCCTATATTGGTCATGCTCTTTCTTAACAATTGTATCCCAACTAGAAGTGTAGGTGTGATCTATCTTATCCAATCTAGGATTAATTCATAAACATGATGCATTTTCAATTGCATACATTCTTGTAAACCTAATGTGAACTAGTCCTTGTAGGATTTGTTCACCTTTTTCCTTTATTTATTTCATTTATTTTGATCATCATTTTGATCATATATTTTTGACATTCTAGATCGATTCTATCAACTTAGCTATTTTTCTCTGTGTGTAGGTTTGAGGAATAGGCAACTGGATCGACCTATTCAACATAGTATAGGTTTCTATCCTTTTAGACATCTAGTTTAACTTACTAGGTAGACCTAGTTGACCCTTTATAGTTTCAACACTTTTTAGTAGGTCCCTATACAACTTGATTGATTCGGTCGACCTAGTTTTCATGTTTTTCAAGCATAATTCCAAGTTCTAGACCAATAGTCTCCTTCATTTCATCTATGATCTACCAAGGTTCCTCTCTACTTATCTATTCTATCTTTATGGTCTTTTCTTTCATAGTTTGTAGTCTTCAAAATTGCCCTTGTATAGTCAACTAGATTGACACTATTTACCTAGTTCTATGTTCTGTGTGCTATCTAAAATAATTGGATCAACACTAATGACCTAATTAATTTTAAAAATTTACTTCCATAATATAAGTTTGACCCTATCGACCTTATTTTGTATTTTGTGCATATAATGTCCACATTATACCTTGTCTTAAAGTTAGAATTAACATCTTGTCTACTAGTAATTAGTTCACACTTTCTTTTCATGTTAATTTCATGCTTAGAATAGTACACAAAGTCTACTTAGGGGATTTTTAATTAATATCTTACTTTCTCTATTTCTATTTTATGCACACACGAATAAATCACAAAAACATAAACAAGCACTTTAAACATTTATCTACCCTAGGCCAACCTACTTGGATTTTATCACCAAGGGGGAAGCTAACTTGATGCTCTAGTTAAGTATAAAGCGTGGTTAATAGTGTATTATAGATAATCACCTAACATCCTTATCATTATAGTGTGTGAAGTGAGGGGGTAAGCCCTAATACCAAGCCCGTATCATTGCCACTATAGTCCCTTTCAACCCAAACTACTTGAAACCATCTTTAGATTGATATCTAGTACCTTACTTATAGCCAACTTCCCATCACATTAAAATCATATCTTAATAATATAACTAACATTCAAGTTGATCAATTAGTTAGCTTTACTTTTCAAGTTGATTTCTTGCTCTTTGCTCAATTGTGTGTGTAAAACCTTGCATTAGCTAGATTTGGTGCAAGATTTTGTTTTATGTGTTTCAATTGGATTGGCAAACATTAATCCAATTGATTATCTATTTCATTTTAGTACTTATTGATTTTAAATACTTGTAAAGTCAGCTTGTTTCATTTTACAATCTTTTTTTAGGCTTCTTAAGTTCCCTATTTTTTGTACTAGATCGACCCAGTTGACTTAATACTTTTTCTGCCTTCTGTATACTATATTGGATAAACCTAGTCAACCCTATAGATTTTTAGTTACTTATTTTGACCTTTTTTTTCCCACCTCTCTTATTTTCCCTTCATCATGGACTTTCTATGGAATAATAAAAATAAATCACAATCAATAGACATGATGAATTTTACCAATCCTAATAGGGTTTCCCATGGATAGAGCAGGTCTCCTCTTTTAGATGTTAGTAATGTTCATATTACCACTCACATAATGAACTATGGGACCCCTCCTCATACCTCTTCATAGCATAATCCTCCTTTCTCATTAGAAGACCAACCTAAGTTAGAGTATACTCCCAAAATGCTTTTCTTTATTTCTGAATTTCCTTAACATAAAGGAAAGTATCCTTATACAATTTATAACCTCATGATTAGTAGTAAAGCCAAAGATCCTCACTCACCTACTCCTACATTCTCAATAATATTTAGAGGTACCACTATCTTTGGTTCTTAACCTCTTCCTTCAATTTCAATTCCTTCTTATGCCATGACTTCTTCTTCTCTAACCTATTCTACATCCATGCCTAGTATCTTAATAACATGATAGGTTCTACATCTAGTGGGCCTCTCATAAGGTTCACCATAGTTAATCCTTCCATTAGCTCATCAATTTATACCCAAGGTAATCATGATTTTAGTGCCTTTTCCTCTCAACTATTTACTAGTCCATCTTTTGCTTCACAAGCAAATTTTTCCACTAGTGCTTCACATTCTCATAGTTCTTCTCAAGCTCATATCAACACTAATAGTGGTACCCAAGCCATTAATACCAATTATAATTCTTCTAATGTTAACCAAACATATCAAATTTTATTTCAAACTCTTAATCAAATGAATACCTTTCAAGTGCATAATATGAATCAAATGATGAGAATGCAAAACCACCTCCTTAATCTTTAATATCATCTACAACCAATGGCTTGGGGAACACATAAACAAAATGTTCCCCCTCCTCCTCTTAGATATTCTCAAGGCAATCTAATTCCTAAACCTCCTTTAGTCAATAAAACCATTAAGCATCTCCAAAATGAACCTTTTACTACTCAAATTTCCAACATTGATATAAGAGGTATAACACCTAAAATTTCTTATAATGGGTCAGCCGATCCTACTCTTCACCTTAAAAAATTTGGAAATATTTATGAGGATTGGGTCAAATTAAACACCTTTATTTATACCAAGATCCTAGCCAAAACCCTCACGAGTGATGCCTTGGATTGGTATAATCAACTTAGAGCTCATTCCATTTATAGTTTGAAGGACTTAGTAAATGCTTTAGTTTAAGAATTCCAAGCTAATGATCTTCTTGAAAACACTTTGGTCCATTTCATTAATTACAAATAACATGAGAATGAAACTACTCAAGCCTTTTTTAAGATATGGAAGACTTTGTCAAAAAAATGTGAGCATTACATGGTGGATGATAATCTTTTTCATCTCTTTACAAATGCTCTTTCCTAAACTTTAATATCAAGCCTACACTCTCTCTCCACGTACCTTGGAGGAGGATATTGACCAAGATAAAAGACAAGATTTCTTAATGTATCAATTTGAGCCACCCCAACCTTCTACAAGTCCTCCTATCTTACTAAAAAATAAAAACCACAATATCACCAATGATGGTGTTACCGATTCTTATGACACCATTCACAATGTTTAAGCTATCATTCTTAACCCTTCTTTAGAACCTGTTCTTTCTTATCAACAATATAACAATCCTTATTTATCTTCACCCATTAACATCAATGTTCATAAACCTCCATCCTCATCTTAATTACTTAAGCATCTACCTATGCCTCTTCCATGAGAACTTGATCCTACTCGTCCTATGAAATCCTAGTATTATCTTAAGAAGTTTTGTTGGTTTCATGCTAGTTGAGGTCATTCTCATGAGACTTGTAGAGAACTTCATAAGTTATCTATGGATTTTATTCTTGGACCTAATTTTGATTATGATTCCATTATCTATAAATGTCAACAAGCTTATAAGATTACTTTCAAGGACTATAAATCAAATGACAAAACTCAAGCCTTGAATCAAGAAAATGTTGATTTGGCTATCTATAAAAATCCTTACCTAATCATCAAATGATTCAAGATACTCAAGACAATCCCACTCTTTCCACCAATAATGTATAAAGTCTTGTTGAACCAACTTTTAAATAGAATATGGTTAGCATGACTAATATATAAAGGATGGTGGCTTTCATTTATTCCCAATCCATCTACACTTCTTCACATAAGACATGTCATGTTATCCAGGATTCTTCTCTAACTCATTTAAATGAGTTGGGGAAAGAAGATCTTATCACTTTTGATTATCCAATTTATGATTCTCCCTTAGATAACACATCCCATTCTATTTATACCACTCTTTTATCATCTTCTAGTGCTAATGATAATCAAGAATCTACTAAAGTTTCTTTTTCTCCTTCTTAAAATAAACTTAAACCAACTACTTCTTCATCTCAACATGATTTACCACCTTGTTCTAAACCTTCCTCTTCTTATTATCAACACAAATTCCAATGTTCTTTAGCTCCTCCTTTTGAGGACCTCCTTAACCATTACACACCTTTATCTAACAACCTTCTTATGGGCTATGATGGGTGGGATCCCATTTTGGAACTCACTAATCTCCCATCCCAAATTCCATTTATTGAGATTATGAGGACTTATCCACATCATCAAAACTACCTCATGCAACTCTTATTCAAGATGAATATCCCTCACCCTCCCCTATCAAGATAAGAGGAGGCTTTATCCACTTCCAAAGATAGTATTTTACAATAATGTGAAGAGATGTCTATCAACGTTGATGAAACTATAGACACTTATCTTTCCCTAAAATATCCAATAGTTTTTATGATTCTTGATGATATTCTACTTTGTTAAAATGATCCTCCTTTATTCATTAGCATCCAAATCGATGATGTCCAAGACAAGCATGCATTGATTGATGAGGGTTCTGACACTTGTGTCACTTCTCTTGACTTCATTAAGACTCTTGGGTATTCCAAATATAATGTCAAGTCTACACATAACACATGCCAAGGATACAATCGAAGGCAAATACCTCCTTTGGGTTGTGTGTGGCTTCTTATTAATATTCTACCTTTCACCATCACACATGAAGGTGATGATCCTTAACTTCCCCCTTTCGTATAACATCTTTCTTGTTAGGTTGTGGACTCACCGTATGAGAGTTATCACTTCTTTCACCTGTCAATGTGTTAAATTCCCTAACAATGGAGTCTTTTATAGGATTCAAGGTGACATCAACCCTTAGAATTTTGAATAATTCCAAGATCCTGGTGTATTCAAGATTATTACTCTTGAGACTTTGCCAAGGGTTCCATTTTGTGAGTCTTAGCATCTTAACTTTTAAGTTAATTCAACCCATAGTTACAATGAGCATCTCAAGCTCATTGGTAACATTCCTCTTAATCTTCTAGATTTTGATGATGATGAGCTTGATGAGATTAACTTAAAGATCAAAATTTTTTATCTCTTACCTCATCTCATCTCATAGCTTCTTGCTTCCTTGCAGCCTCATTCTCACAAACCTCCTTGTGATGAAATTCCCATAGTCTTGACGAAGACTAAGTATTCTATCCACCATGATTCATTGGATGACAAGGTTATCCCTACCTGTGTCATTGATATTCACACCTTGGATTATCATGATGGCTATTATTTATATGATCCATTTTTAGGTGGTCTTATACAAGCCTGTGATGTCAAGATTGTTCGTTATCATTCTTCTTTACTTGAGACTTTTAGTGCATCTCATCATTTTACTTCACTTATAGTTCATAATTTTTGTATTTTTTCCCTTTATCACTGGGTAGAGATGGCATCGACACCTACAATTTTTGAGGATCCACGAAGGACTATGCTCATGGATAAAGTTATGATCAGTCCTTATCACTTTTCTAGGTTCCTTGACTCTTGTCATTAGTTTACCCCTGAGGTTAGTGTAACCCTCCTTAGACCCTTATAGATCCTACCCCTCTCTTAGTAGAGCCTACTATAGTTGAGACTCTTCTTGAGCCTATTATAGTTGATCTTATTCTTTATCATACTATTTTTGATCCTATCCCTACTTCTGATACTATCACTCCTTTCGTTAAGCCTAGTTCCATTCTTTCCTCATCATCTCCTTCCCTTAGTGATGGTTTGCTTCCCTTGCCTAAGATGGATACTCTACCCACCAAATGGGCTGATGAGTGTTTTTCAACATCTTATACTCATATTTTACCTCCTTCCATGAGTGTTTCTACTAAAACCACTCACAAACATATCTATTGCTTCCATGGAATAGATAACCATTCTTCAACCCATTATCATAAGTTGCATCAATATTTTGATACCTTGTGTCCTTCTTCCCCATCATCACATAAAGACATTCCTCCCCCAAAGGTACTTCTTAAATATTTACCCAAGTATGGTGAGGTGTATTGTCTATGGCATCTATGTGATACCCATCACACTAATCATTATCGCATCCTTAACAACATCTCAAATATCACCTTATGTCATTCTCAAACCTTCTACCACTCTTCCCATAGGTCATTCCCACAAGAAATATCCTCCTCCTTCTCTTATGGCTCCACCTTTAGTAGTTCCATCACCTCCTATGGTCCCTTCACCACCTTTTGTGCCTCCACCTATGATCCTTTCACTTGTAGACCTTCCCTCACCTATGGATCCTTCTCCACCCATGAGTCCTTCACCCGTGGATCCTTCTCCCTCAGTGATTCCTTATTCTCATGTAGATCCTATTTCCATGCATTATCCAGGCCAACCTTTGCCTAATTTTCCTCTTTAGTATGATCCTTTGAGAATTCCTACTTTTTTAGTTGAGGAAATCAAAAAAGAAGTATATGCCTAGTATTCATTGAAGATTGATGAAACCCTAGTAGCAGTTCAATTACAACTTCTTAGAGACCTATCCAATGTAATGGATAATGTGTGTTGATAGATTTACTAATCTTTATGAGCACATGCATGGTGATTTCACATTTATATTTGGATTGGATGTGTGCTCCAATCTCATTTCTATCTATTATATCATTTAACACTATGTCAAAATTTTGCTTATCTTATATCACAATTTCTTACTTGTACTATGTCCTGCTTATCTTACATTTTATATGTTTGAATATGCTTATCTTTGCTTTATCATTGATTTCTCTTTCCTTTTTCCTATAATTTTTCTCAAAACTCTCTTTCTTATATCTTTATAATTATTTTTCTTTCATATCCTTGTTTTTCATAGATAATTTGTCATGGTGATTTGGTTATACTTACCTTATTACCCTTGGTTATTATCCCCCTTTTACCATGTGATCAGTTAGCAAATAATCTATCTCATTACTATCTCCTTTTACCGGTCCACCTATGGATTTACTTTTTCCTTCTTCCTTTTCCCACACACTAAGAATATACATGATTGAGACTTGAGATCACATACTAGTTCATTGTCAAGCATAAGTGTCCTAGTCAATATTTGTCTTTGGTTACTTAGATTCCTTTAGCCTTAACCTATAGCTCATTCATGTGTATCACTATCTATCTCATGATTGGTCATTCCAAATCTGTATGGAGGAGGAATCTTAAAAATCCTTCAAAAGAAAGTTAAAAGCTAAATCATTTAAATAAAAGGTAATGATATCAAAAGGAAAAATTATTCTTAAAAGTTAAATCACACTAAAAGGCATGATTCAAAGCACATCTCCTTCTTCTAATCGAATCTCAAATTCCATAGTTGGCCTCATAGTAGAGCTAAGGTTCTTTAGGGTGCTGTAGGTTAATAGATTAGAAAAGAAGAATAAAAAAATATTTTAGTGATACCTACTTTCTCACGCAAGTACCCAATCTTTGTAGTAGACCAAAAACTCTGTAAGGGGTCCTAAAGAGTGGGGAACACATCATGGGAAGGTAGGTCCAATTTTCTTTTCTTTTACCAATCTACCTTCATGATTTGATCTTAGTAGCACACCTATTTTCCTATAAAGCTTTGTGTCTATAGCCAATAGGCTTCCTTTGTAAATAGATAACCACTAGTCACTTAGTGTCTTCTCATGTCCTTAGTATGCCTCTTGCCTCCTAAGGTATTTTCATAAGATGCTTAAGTCTTGATTTTTACACTTTTTCATTCCTTATGTTCCTTATATTTCCTCTTGATATTTTTTGTTTGGTGTACTAATCACTCCCCTTGGGATTTCATTTATGATTTTATTTGTAAGACTGTGGATAGGACCTAACCATCCTCACAAATTACCATATTTTCCTTCTTATTACTCACACCCTTGATTACTTGATTTACCTATTTATTCCACCCTAGTGGTGTTTTTTTTTGAGTTGTAGTGTAAGACCGTGGATAGGATCTGGTCCTCCTCACAAAATTTTCCAATACCCAAGTCACCATCCAAATTACATGTGTCAAATTTGAGATAAGATTCGATTGATTATGAAGTTACACATCATTTTAAATACTTCCCATCTTGATAATTAGTATGTTTTATGCTTCATTTTTATTTCACCTTTTTTTATCTTCTTATTTTCTGAGTTCGTGTAAGATTTTAACTTTTTTCTTGAATTTTTCATACTTCCCAGCTTGAATTAGTATGACCAATTTAAGACCAATCTTTTACAATTTTGTTTTTCTTTCATATTTCCTGGCATGATTTAGTATGATTGATTGGATTAAATAATTTGTTTTTTATTACCATTTGTGCCCTTTTATATACCTTTCATTTTATTATTTTGTTTGTCATACTTACAAACATGATATTAGTATGATTTTACTTGTTTTAATTTAGTGTAAACATCTTTCACATTAGTTCAAAATCAAATTCCTTTTTTACTATCTTGTTTTTCCTTTCTATCATTGTTTATACTTAGTCATTTCTTGTTATTACACATTTTCCATCTTGAAATAATGTGTAGTACATTTTATTTATTGATTATATTTTTCTAAGTCCTTTTTCCTATTTGTTTTTAACCATGAATGTGTTTTACATACTGTTAGAAAATAAACCACATCTCATATATTTCCTATAGCATATAAAACAAAACTAAATACATGTGCTAGAAATAAATATGTCCTAAGCAGCCACAACCTCAACCATAATAAACAACCAAAATAACTCATGATGACAACATACACATCTAACACCACTATGCCAAAATGATACACACACACACACACACACACACACACACACACACACACACACACACACACACACACACACACACACACACACACACACACACACACACACACACACACATGTATATCATGAGTTTTATACAACAAATGCAACCAATATACAATGCCCTAGATCTATGGCTGGGTCCCATCCTATCTATCTCATGACTTGGCCATGCTACCTACTGAAGCCTCAGTTTGACTCCTTCGAATGGTATGATGTAAAGAGTCCATATGAGATCTCAATCCCTCTACTTGACCTTATGCTATCTACATCTCTGAATCCATTAGCTAGGTCCAGATTTTTATTATCTATGATAATGTAGATAGATGTGCAACTCTCTCATCTACTAGGGCCTATCATGCCTATCATTCACCTACACCCATCACTATTTGTGGTTTCATCCTCTCCCTCTATTCCCATATCTACCTCATTGCCTCTCTAGCTAATTTGAACTAGCTTACCTAAATTAGGGTAGATGGTACACTTGGATCCTCTAGTGTCATGGGGTTGTATGGTTGTAAAATCTTATCTAGGATGTCATGGAGTGATCCCCTCATTAGGGACCCCCATATCTCCTCCTCACCATCACCTACACCTACAAAATCACACAAGATGGATATTAGATCACTATCATATCTCATAATATCTATCTAAAAAAAACTTAAGCAATAAATTAATCATCTTTTAACTATTTGTATTTTGGCTACCATGGTCTTACCATTTGTGTGAATGCCTATCACAATCTCCCCATATTCATGGCCTCTTTGTACCTCCTCTTTAGGTTTCCTCCTCATCTCAAACCTAACTGTCATGGCTCATGTTAGTCTCAGCCTATGTCTGAGTGGTCTCTCTATCATCTCTTCTATCTCATCTATGGGGTTATTTGGGATGGTAATATTCTCCACTCTTTCCTCTACCTCTTACCTCCATCGATGCTATTGTATAAAATTCCACTAGATTATCTTCTGTGCTTAGTCATTTGTTTAGGTATCAAGAAAAGTTGGTTCTAAACTTGGTGGGGCTAAGCACAAGCATAGTAGGGTCTAGTGCACAAAATTTTACACACTATTGCACTGGCATCAATTTCACACAAGATGCAATACATTTGTGCTCACCCAAAGTATAATAGGAAGGGGATCAGGCTCACATTGGGTTAGTTGCAACAAGGTAAAACTTGGGTTTCAATGAGGAGTGCACATTGGTAAGAGGGGTTCAGGTGGCTTATCGATGTTAGGCTATTCATGGGAAGTTCATTAGGCATAAGCCTTCTCAAAGACACAAGCCCTAAGGTACAAGTTCTTAATTGGTTAGACTAAGCTCTCAATGGGACATGGTGTTGAATAATAGGTTAAGGATCATTCAAGAACCTAGTTGAGTCATGGGGATGGCTTGGCTTCAATGGCTCATCCTTCAAGGTAGTACTCTAGGCATGGGTCATAGGGTCTCAATGCATTTAATTTATAATACTTAGTCTATTTATAGGTAGGCCAAAGTCACTACATAGCAAAAGGATGCCATTAGAAACCAATGATAGACCTCCACATCACAATACATTCAAATAAAGAACTATCTCATTATTATTACAAAACTAAGTCATAACATAACACTGCATTATCAATATTTGAAAGAATCACACACTAGTTCTTTCACCACATTCTTCATTTAATTCATATTTATCATACAAGGTTCAAGATATAAAATAGAGTATATTAAGTTCAAGACATAAAATAAAGCACATGCTCTTCCCTTTCATTACTCATGCTTAAAGGCTCACATGCAAGCTTGGGCTATAAATTTGAATGCCTAAACTATCTTATATAGGATATAAATACTTAGGTTGGATATTTATTTTTATATATATTTTATACCTTATTTGATTTTCTTTATCTTCAAATGTGAGCCTTATTTTATAGGCAAATGGGCATCTCCTTTCCAGGCTAGACAAACACATGCCAAATGATGAGATGTCATGAGTCTATCAGCTCTACTATGCTTCCTAGGTTGGATGAGCACATGTCGTATGATGAGCTATCATTAGGGGATCATAATACCACCTTCCCCACTCTTTTGACATCCATGTTTCTTGTGATACCATGTACAAGTTCTAGTTGGTGCCATGTAACTACCTACTAACTAGCACGAGATCCTCAGGGACTCCTCCAGCTGGTGCCAAAAGGTACAAAAAGGGAGTAACCAATCCGAAGGTTGCCTTGTGCTAAGATAGGTCCATTTGGCATGGTCCATGTATTTTTTACAAAAGGGGGTCCAATATTACCCCATACAAAATTGTTAGTCCACCCTAGACTAGTCTTTTATCACTTTAGATGTGCAAAAATTAGGTGCACCCTACTCTAAGTCTACCTTAAAAATTTCAAATCCCTATATATCACCCCTTATTTATTCCATGATTCCATCTACTTCAATGGATGTAGCCTCAAGAGCAAGCATATATATGCTTTCTCATTCCTTTCTAAAGGCTTTAAGCCTTTATTTTTCATGCTTTACCTCACCATCTAGGATCTCCTCCTACTTACTAGCCTTTATTTAGAAGGCACAAAAGACCACCTCCAGGTCTTGATCTCAAGTTTTCAGTTGAGTGCTTAAAGATTTGACCTTTGCCATTACTTGAATGCACTTGGTCCTGGTTACCATGAAGGATTGTTAGAACAAACAATCCTTTTTCTCCTTTACCTTTTTAAGGCATGCATCAATGACTGTTGCTTAATTGGAAAAGTTGAAAAATATAACATCTGATTCCTCTATGCCTTCCTCAAGTTTGGAAAAGAGGTCCTCCACCACATCCATTTTTTTTTTAGATCCCTTCTTAAGACCTCACAAGGTTTATTTGCTCCTCGAGCACTAAACTTATCTTAGGGAGCATCTACTCCACAAGCACATAGACTTGGTCAACTTCATTTCCAAGGTATCCACATCATCTAGGAGGGATGGCTCTACATCTTCTATTTGCTTAACTAGATGTTAGAGCTTGGGCTTGGTTTCCTTAAACTCTTTCTCAATGTTTTTCACTATCTTCTTCTAGTTATATGTGTGAACATTATTGATGATGTTATTTCATTATACTATAGAGGACATCTTGATCAAAGCATTGGTTGAGTGCATGGGGTTCATGTCATGAAGATTGAAAAGTTGGTATTCATACCCTTCCTCTAGGATTTTGGCACTCTAAGTGGCTTTTGTCAAAACCTCAAATTCAAGCTTATCCATGTAATAGTCTAATACCCAAAAAACTTGGTGATACATCAACGTCATGATAGTATTTAGTGGAATACACTCCATCATGTATAAGTCCTCATCTTCCTTGAATTCCTATTGTGCTCATTCCTTGTTACTTGGTTCATATTCCTCATCTTCACCTAGCTCTTCTTCCTCATTGGCACTGGTACTTGTGCTAATGCCTTCTTCTTCTCCTCCTTCTTCTCCTTCTTCTTCTTATTTTATTTCTTTGGTGATTGATTTGTTGTCATGTTATTCCTCTCATAGGGTTTCTTTCATGGATGTTTCTTCCTTGTCCATTTTTTCTCATAGAGGCTCTTTACCATGAGCATCCATTTCACCACCAATTTGATCATCTTACCCTAATGGGGCCTCTATCTAATTCTCTATTTGCTTCTCCAAGGCACTAGTATTACCTTCTTTATCTTTAGGTTCCCATTCAAAACTAGGGCACACCTATTGTGTAGCTTCTTCTACTATTCTAGTGGAGGTGCTAGGTGCCTTTTCTAGCATTTCTTCCTTTCTTGGTTCTGTGCTTATGGCAACCTTATTTTCCTCTCTCTTCTTAACATATGTCCCTTTATACCTAAGACACCTCTTCCTCTCTTTCCTTTCTCCTGGCCTTCTCCTCTTTGGCCTTTCTCTCTACCTCCTCTCTTTAGGCATTTTATTTCTCAACCTTCCTTTATATGGTTTGTGTTGTACATTTATTCTCTCTCTCTCTCTCTCTCTCTCTCTCTCTCTCTCTCTCTCTCTCTCTCTCTCTCTCTCTCTCTCTCTCTCTCTCTCTCTCTCTCTCTCTCTCTCTCTCAATTCCTTAGCCTTTGATTGATTGATCTTAACTTGGGACATTCCCTTAGATTTCATTTCCTTGCACTTTAAATGCAAACTTGACACCATGTCAATATGTCCTTAGTCAAGGCTCATGTCCTTCCACTAGCACTGTAGTTCTTCAATTAATGTACATGAATGAGTTACCTCCTCAGGCTCTTTTCCTGTCTGTCTTTCCCTACTTCCTTCTTCTATTTTTGCCTTGAGTTCCTCCTCTTTTCTTTGCTTTTAAACTTCCAACATTTCAATGACTTATTTTATCACCCCTACCTTATTCATTTCTTCCTTTTGTTCTCTCAATTCTTATACCCTCTATATTTTGGCTTCACTAAATCCAAGTTTCCTCAATATCTAACTTCACTTCTCTTGTTCAGTTTGAGGTGGAAGGGAGGGGGTTCATTCACTTTATGAGGAATATTCATCCTTAGATATAATATAGGTTCCCATCCCACCTTCTTCTTCCTCTAACTCTTCTTCCTCTTCTTCCTCATCTTCTTTAGAGAAGATTATCTTTTGTGCCACAAGAGGAGCTTTCTTCTTCTTCTTTTTCCTATGTTAGGGGAATTATTTGGCATCAATTTCACACTGTTCAGTACAGAGGTCAAAGGAGATGTTTTTACTTCTAAATTAATCTTTAGCTTGAGTTGTTCTTCTATTTCCTCCAAAGTCTCCTCTTTATTCTTCTTTGGAGACTTTTTATTTTTGGCAGGCACTGGGGTTCTTTCATCCCCAATCTAGAGTAGGGGGTCTTCTTTGTACTTGACACTTGACCCAATGTTGAAAGCATTCTTTTGTAGATTCATCTCATAGTAAAGTCTATGGATGAAGCCAAGGATGGTGATATATTTAATAGGATTAATTTTTTTTTGATTTGAGGCATCTTATTTATCTTCTATAGCTCTTCCATCTGTGTGGGGAAAACTACATCTCAACCTTTGCCTTTATATATATAGTTCTTTAATTTTAATGCCTATCTTTTACATGTTTGAGATTTAGTGTAGCACATCCCTAAATTAGTCTACCAAGAATGTGAAGGGGAGCTTTAACCATCCTATTTTCATCCTTTAATTTCAAGTGCATGATGTAGTAGTGCTACATTATGGCAAAAGTTACCATCCCAAACATGCTCTAGGGAAGATCCTGAGGAATACACCACTTCAGTCTAAAGGCTTCTATATAGTTTTCACACTAGTGCATTACACACATATTATATTTTAGGCTAAAACTAGTGGGGTAAGTGTAGTCCTTATACATATATTCGAGGGATTCATGGTATTCTAGGAACACCCATAGATTGTCTTCACTCCCATTTGGGATCCTGATTTCCTCCATCATGATCAAGATGAGGATGGACCCCCACTTGAAGGTCCCTTTGGTGATATGGAATTATAGTGTATTCTTGATCAAATCCTCTACAATGAACTTGGTGATATTAAATTATATGCCATGTGCCAAGTGATATGTAACATAGAGGTATGCCTTTGATATATCTATCCACTAGCCACTAGAACACAACTTAGAGCTCACAAGGTGTGTCATCAACCTCATGCTAGGGTCCTCACACTTGTTAATTGGGAATGCAAAACCCCCTTGAAGTAGTTGATGAGATTGGTGATGTTCTCAACTTCTTCATTATCATCCATCAGTTGATGGATGTCTCTACTGGTGTCTAGGAGCCTTGTTATTCTTTTGATTATCCACATAGAGATCTTCATGCACCATCCTACAAAATATATGTGGTCCTCATGAATGCACAAGAGGAGGAATTGGACAAGTTACTCTATAATTTTAAAGGAAAATAACTCATAAAGTTGGGTTACATTAGAAGTGTTCAACTTATCTCAAATTGAGACATCAAACAAGGTATCACCCTTTAATGTCTTGTACTTTATGTCTACCATCTAGTCCTACGCTAAGTCTTAGAAGTGACTTGACATCTAATAGTTGTATTCTTTGAGCTAGTAATTATGTAAAAATGAGCACCAAATTTCCCCCACTTGAACCTCCAAGGGATATTACATGTATTGGTATGACATATTTTTTAGCACCTTGGTATCTACCTCGGTGATGCTAATAGCTTCGATCAACTATGCTTTGGTCTTGGTAACCATCATCTCCTCTATGATTTTCACCCTCTTGGGTTCTAACTATGCTGACATAGAGATTGATGAGTTCCTCTTCTTCACCATTATGAATCATCTTGTATTTAATCTAGGGAGGTGTGGTTTCCTGAAGCCTTAAATGGTGGCTGGCACTTTTATAATCACAAGATCTACAACATGCTCTCAGCTCTGAGCTTCATTGGCCATTAATGGTGGCATGGGTGACACCACCTCGTTTTAACTTGATTCTCTACATAAATCTATCTTTTCAACCATTCACACTAGCCTTATTGTGAATGTAATCCTTCTCATTGTGCTTCCATTCACTCTAGGTGCCCAAATCACTTAATTTCTCACTACGATAGGGTTCTTTTTCTTTAGATTTTTGGTTCTTAATTAGGGTTGCTCTAAGTATAATTTAACATAAACTTTATAACTTAAATAAGTTTATCATTAATAATTTTATACCCTTCTCATGTCAACTACCATTATTAATATAGGCTTAATGTTGTAGGCACCTTAATTTCTTGAAAAACACAAAAATCTATGAAATCCTTGAAAATATCGTGTCTTGTATGCATTAAATGCATATCTTTGTGCCACCTTCACTACCTTATTAAATGCTCCTAATAAATTTTTTGGTGAAGTTACATGTGGTTCAAATGGTCATTTCTCACTCATTTTTGGGTAGGTTATAGCTGTCTTAGATGACTTTCTTCTATGTGTGTATCCTTGGCACAAACTTCACCTTTCTTATGGAAACCTAGGTGTAACACCTCACATACATGAAATTCAACCTAATCATTTCCGATTTTTTAATCTATGCTCCTATTTCAATCATGCTTCTCTACCTTGGTCAATTTTTTGTGCATCATCTTGCCTTGGACTAGCTTAACCCATACAAATACCTTATGTTATCCCTCTAGTGCTTTGATTCTCTTCAAGTTCTCTTGTGCACTATTAGATAGTGCATTTTCATTATCTACCTTTCACTCAACCAAGTTAAGCATCTTTAATTCCTACCATGTACTCAACTATGTTTAATGTATTCACTTACCTCTTAGGTCTCTGGTGTTAGATCAATTGATGCACTTTCATGTAATTTTGGCACAAAATTAGCACTAAAGTGGTTCATTCTTGGGCCTTCAAGTAAACTACAGAGTTAATCTTACATACATGTTTATTTTGATGCTTCTTCTTATACTTGGTAAGCTTCACACACCCACTACTTAGATGTCTAGCCTCATGCATTGCAAGTGCTCAACTCACCTAATTGGAATTATGCATGAAGTGTTAACACATAAGTTTTTGTGGTTTTTGCACATTACTCACTACCTCTATACACTATACAAAAGACAAAAAATAATAATTAAAAAATATTTCTTCTTGTGCCAAACAATATCCTAGTCAGCTTACTCCCAACTAATTTGTGAGCATAAAGTCAGTGTTTCCATGACACGAGTTCCATCCTGCTACCTATATGGATTTAATCGGTTGCCATTGAAATGCCTAGAGAGAATTTTAATGATCAACATGCACAATTTACATGCAACTATTTCTAAGATATGGTGGATGATATAGGGGTCCATCCACCATATTTTTAGCTTTCTTAGGTGCTTAATACTTAGAATCATAGAGCAACACCAATGCTCCTTCACTTAGTTCATTGTGCTTGATATTATTATCATGTTAGCATTTCTGGCACACCTTCTCAATCTATTGACTTTACTTGGATTGGGTGCACTTCTCATCTAAGAACTCCAAGTATTTCAACCTTGTACTTAAAGATTATTAGTCATCTAAGTGACCAATCCATATAATATGTAAAGAGGGAACCATCAATTCCATGGGTAGAACTACTTCAGCACCAAATACTAATTAAAATGGTGTATCCTTATTCAGGTGCTTATAAGTCATGTGATACACCCATAATACTATTGATACATGATCATCCCAATCCTTGTAACCAATGTTGTATATATTTGTTAGGCATGTTCGTAAGATCTTGTTGAATGCTTCAACTATGATATTGGCTTAGGGATGATAGGGGGTGGTTTTGTGATGCACCACCATGTATTCAATCAAAAGGATGTGCACTATCTCATTGATGAAATGAGTGCATCTATCGCTAGTCAGAATTAATGGGCACCCATATTAGCTTATGATATTTTCCCATATAAAGTGCATGGACATCATGATTGTGCAATCTTTGGTCAACATGGCTTTAGCTCACTTGGTGAAATAGTCAGTGGTCAAAAAAATGTATCGTGCACTTGTGCATCATGTTATGGGAATTTTTAGCCCAACAAAGTTAATGGCCCATTTTTTAAATGACATCTGAGTAAGAATGAGAATGAGAGGAATCTCATCTTGGTAGTTAGGATTTTCAATGCATTGGCATACATCATATGCCTTAGTGTACTTCTTAGTGTCTTAGAATAGGCTTGCCCACCACAATCCTAATTGTAATACCTTATGTGCCTTTGCATCTCTAGTACAATGACCCTATGATCCCTTCATGTGATTCTTATAGAATGGATTCTCATTCATGATCCAAAATACACCAGTGTAAGACTTCATCTCTACTCAATTTGTACATATCCCCCTCAATGAGCTTGAAGGGGCTGACATAGATCATAAGTTATTTCTTATCCTTAGTTGACAAAGTCTAGGGCATAAGCCTAGACATTAAGAAAGTATAAATCTTTGCTAATTCTTTAGGGATGTGCTAGACTCTATATAGATACACATCTGACATGTCATCCTCAATCAATGCCATTATAGCACCATAATTTATGTAAGACAAATGGTTTGGCCCCAAGTTCTACGTCTCAAGTTTAATGACTATGAAGAATTAAAACTCCTAAAAAATAACAATCCATTGAAATATGCACCCACGTAAAATAGGCTTGTTCATGAGGTACTTGAGTGCCCCATGATCTATGACAAAGATGAATGGGGTTACCAGTTCATATTGCTTAAATTTTTTGAAAGGAATAAACCATTTTCAGTGCCTTGTGCTTAGTGGTGGTGTAATTCTACTCTGCTTGGGTTAATTTCCTACTTGTGAAGGATATGAGTTGGTGCATCTTTCCTTCACTTGATTACACCAATATGGTACCAATGGTAGAGCTTAAAGAATAGATGTGGACATGGAAATGAGTAGTCTAGTCTAGAAATTATAGAATTGACATGATATCTAACTTTGGATTTAGTATTTTAAAGGCTTCCTCTTATGATTCACCCTAATAGAATGGGCCATATTTGTGCAAGAGCTCTTCTAGAGGTACTGCAATCTTTGCATAGATCCAAATGAGCTTCTTGTAGTAGCCACAATAGCCTAGAAAGGCATTAATGTCCTTTTACATTGAGGGAGTCTAGAGCTAGATTATGATGGATATCTTCACTAGATCAAAAATCAAATCATCCTTTTAGATGATGTGCTTGAGAAATATCCTTAATGGAGTTGCAAATATACTCTTCTTTAGATTCAAAGAGATCTATAGTTGCCTACACCTCTCGAACATGAGGTGAAGATTGTTATAGTGATATTTTACAAGACCATACATAGTCCAATTATTGAGATACAGTTGGAGGAACTTATGGATAAAGTCTTTAAAAGTAGTGATCACTACCTTGGAGAATATATATGGTACATTCTTGAGTCAAAGGGCATCACATTGTAAGTGAAACAATCCCATTTATTTGTAAAGGTTGTTTTGGGATTATAGTCCTCCTTGATCTAAACCTAATGGTAGCCTAAAAATCCATCAATGAAAGTATAGATTTCATAGCCTACAACTCCGTCCAAGACCTCATAAATGAATGGGGTTGAGAATGGATTATTAATGTAAGCATCATTTAATATCCTATAGCTAACATGTATCCATATGCATGCATTATTATTGATGCTGATGACCATCAGGCTCATCCATTCATATTCTTGAACTAGGTAGATGATGCTAACTTCTAGCATTCCATTAATCTCCATTTTTATCATGGTATGGATATTGGGATTCATTCAATATGGGTGTTTCTTGACTGGGCTCATGTCATACACCAGCTTGATGCTAATTTTACCAAGGGAAGGGTGAGTGCCTTTCATGTCCTGGTAGCTGTGTAAGAATAAGTCCTAAAATTCCTTCAAGAGGTGTAAAATTCATGCCATCTCTACCTCATACTAGTAAACACCTATAGTGGTAATCTTTGGCTCACCTTGTACACTAATATCTACTTTAGTGGTATTGAGTGGCATATGGTAGTGTTTATTTCTCTTTTGATGAGATCACTCAACTTAACATATCCCCTCAGTTGATGCATTATATCATCTTCTTCTAGGGCATTATCATCCATAAGGAGCACATGTTTTTACCTTCTTGTTAAAGCCTTCCAATTGCATTACTTCCAAGTCCATCATCTTCTTCATTGGAGTCACTATTGAACACTATCTCTTCAAAGAATGTTAGGAGTGTTAGTCCTTTCTCTTTAATTATTTCCATAAGGTACTCTTCTAGGATGGTAGTGTCCTCAAACACTACCTTAAGGATGACTTGTAGTGGCTTGAGTAGCTATAAGTTTTATGAAGAAAAGGAGAAGGTGTGTATGAACCTCTCCTTGAGTATTTCCTAGTTTCCTATCTCATGATGCATCTCATTAAAAATGTACCATGCTCGTACCCATGTTTTAGGGGTACTATAAAATGCATGTACCCATAGGCCTCTTGGTGCATTTTTTCCATAGACAGTCCAATTTTCTTCACATAGATACACATGCATGATTGGGTCAAAATCACCAAACTAAATAGGTATGTCCAAGTCCTCATTACTCTTTCCAAACCTAGTGCATATTCTTGACTTCACATCTCTCCATGTGGGCAAGCTAAGTCTTTATACTACCCACAAGGAAGCTGTAGTGCTCTTCAAGGTGTGTACTATTGTACCCATTTTATCTATTTATTTGAGGATGTAAGCTTCAATGTCATGGACACACCATTATATGGGTTGGCTCCCTTCATACTTGGGGAGCACTACAAGCTTCCCTTTACTTAACCAAAACACCCTTTTTTCCACTTTTTAGGCATGGTGAAGCCACCTCTTCTTTTTATTCTCAATCCTAACTAGTCCCATTTTGGATAGCCTTGGCTTAGTTTCATGCACTAGGTGGCACCTTCGATTAGTGACCTCATAGGCCTATTTGATCCATCATTCATAGGCTACATCAATTGTATCAGAGGCTAATTATCCATACTCCCATTTGAGCATGCCTTGGTCATTAGGGTTGAGCTTTTCAATGCCTTACACCATGATGTTATAAACATGGTTGATCTCACCCTCGAGATCAATGATTTATACATATGAGGGCCCTTGATCACTTAATAGAGGGATCACCACCCTTTATTTTCCATTCTCAAAAGTCATGTAACACTTCTTAAAGTGCATATTTATGTTTCTAGCATAACACCACAACCTTCCCAAGAGCACTAGATATTTATCCTACTCTGCCAACTTGATGACCTTGAAGTCAGCTTGGAAATTGGCACCCATGATATCTACAATGGTTGCTTTCAAGTTCCTAATAGGTTTTGCTCAGGTTTTATTATCCATGAACAACATGTGAGGTGAAGGCCTCAAGGGTGGCCACCCCATCTTTTCCTAGGTGGTTTGGGTTAGAGTATTGACCTCTATGCCTATATCAACTAGTACTTCACAAATTGACTACCCAATAATGGTGGCATATATAAATAACTCTTGGTTATACTCAACATTTTGAGTATGCCTTACTTCACATGCCCACTCCATGTGTGGCATAAAAACCTTAATCAGTTGAAGCATAGCCTCTACTTTTGGTTTCTTCCATGTGTACTTCAAAAATAAATTTTTAACAAGGGCAACATCCCTTTAGCTTGTAGGAGGCATATGATCTCGATCAACTCCTATACTTCAGCTTCCTAGTTGTCTTGTCTTATATGTAAATTGGTGGCCTATGCCTCTAGATCTCTAGCCAATTAGAATCTGACCTACAAATTTTGTATCACACTCATGGATTATTTTAGGACATCCTTCTAACACATAGGGTTAAGATAGGGCACATATTTTGGATCAAACCACATTATGCACTTAGTATGGCTTAACTCACCATATTCCAAGCATAGATTTTGGGTCATCTTTGGTAAAACCACTTTGGGTCATGGAATACACCTTATGAATCTCCTTATAATTTTATTATGGCTTGGGATCCCACCTTTTTTCTTTTAACTCATGTCTCACCATTGCTTCTCATATGTCTGTGTTAGGCTAACCTTGAGTCAATTTTTTATACAAGTCTGGGTATTCCTTGATTACATGTGGTCCTTGACAATACCCACACATTGGGTACATGGGATAGTCACACTGATAATACTCAGTTGACCCACACTTGTATCATGATCTTGGTGAGAATATTCCTCTACCATGTCCTCCTCCTCACCTAAATGTGCCTTGCTAGTTTCTATAACCCATATTAATCTAGCCATAGCCTTCATTGACTTGACCCACCTAACCACTAACTAAGGTCATTGCCTACCTCATGCCTCTCTCAATGTTTTGGTTCATCTTGTTGATGACTCAATATTTTTCTATAGAATGCATATAGGCATCACACATTTTATAGTAAATGATGGTGTTTACTTGATTAATGCACTGCAATATAGGATAGTTTCGAGAGTTATATGGTCCATGACAAAATTCATAGTTGAGGAGTATAACATGAACATTTTTTCATGGGAAATTATTATTGTTATGTCCCTCTATCTCATATTTGGTGCACCATAACCCACTATGAGTGTCATGTGCTAAACCAACCATCAACTTCTATAGCTGAGAAGCCATTGATGTAATTTGTGCCTCCATGAATTGGTTGATCCTAATATCAGTGTTGCTAGCTACCTCAACCCAAAGTGTGGTTTCAAAAAATTCATGAGGGTGCATGAAGGTCTTCATGGACAATGCTCATCTGAAAGGTACTAGTAATCCTCTAAAAAACCATTTCACATGTTGGGAGGGGTGAATGTCATATGAAAGCTTAGAGAGAAGAGTTTTAAACTATGCATCAAATAGGCACATGCTCTTAGATAAACCTTGGATAATTTATTTGAGTGTTTTAATGCTCTATTTCTCAAATTTAGGGATATCAAACTCTTTCAAGAAGGCTTCCTTTAGCATATTGTAGTCAACCATAACCTAGTTTGGATCAAATTTTTGATACTAGGTATGGGCATCATCCAACAAAGTGGTTGAAAATTGGGTCACCTTGCACTTAGGATGAGTGATTCCCTAAGCATGCCATTATAACTCACACTTCAATACATTTTCCATGACATTCTTGATGCCATGATAATTGGGAAAGTCTAATAATATCTCATAGTAGATCTCCTAAAGGGGTGGTGCTAGGTTTTAAGGTGCCTATCCCCATTATTTATATGTTAGGGGTGTCCCTCCAGTGACTCCAATTAGGTTAGGGAGTTGATCTTGATGTTATCAGCTATGCCATCGAGCTTGTCAGTGTAATACTACTTAGGTATGGCACCATGCCACTTCTTATGGGTTGTTTCCTAGTCATCATAGCTGACATCCTCTACATGAGAATGCTTGTGCCTATGTTCATGCTTCTTAGTTTGGTGCTTGATAAATTCTCCATATTCTCACTTAGTTCTTCATAGGGAATCACTTGCTCAATAAAAAACTCTCGATCCAAATGTTAAATCTTATCAAATTCAATGTTGATAAGAGGTTTAGTTACCATTATTTTATCTTCTAATGGGGAATCTAATGTATGAGCTTATCCTTTAAGTTCAAAGGGATTAAGTTATTTTGGTACTTTTTCAAGTGCCACATCCTATAGGAACCCACTACATCTTACACCTAACTATTGAGTTTGGTCTCTTGTTCCTTCCTCTCTCTCTCTTCACACTATTGTAATTTAAGGGATCCTTCCTCATACCCTTCTTACTCATTATGGGTCCTCTTGGCACTTTCAAGTTCTATATCCTCCATAAAATTGTACCTTCACTTACTATAGTTCAACCTCTAGAGCTCTCGAGTGTTAGGTTGTCCTTTTTCCATCGTACCTTACCTACACTTTCCCTTCTCACATTTTGTTCTTGATCATACATGTAAGGATTTTAACCTATTATTATTATGATTTCTATACCATAATCCATCATGATATTTTTTAGTTTGGTGCCAAGCACTCTTATTAATGAACCCCTTGGCTCATGAAAAAACTCATACTCTACTTCTTCTAGGCATGAGAAGGTCGACATTGCAAACTCTAACATGTAGCTATTCAACATGTCCTTTCACCACTTATCCACAATGGACATTTAAACTTCATCCAGCCTCTCTAGCCTCTTTATGAACTCTATGGTATACTTAACACACTAGTTATAACTTTACCTTATAGTAATGGTTTATGCAACCAACAATCGATATACATGCTTAGGTAGTTCACAAAAGAACACCTCATACAGAGCATCATACAGGTTGAATTTCAGCCATTTTCTTGGCTCTTATCCTTTGTATGTGGGATGCTTCTACATGAAACTATTTTACACTTGCTTAATCAATACTTGATATTCTTGAGTGATAGAGCATCACTCTATTTCACCATTGTAGCAGCAAAATTCAACATGGGTCCTGGCAACAGAACCAAAACATTATAGTAAAGTCCACTCTATTAAATTTTGTTCTTAGTCATACACTTAGCTATCAATCCAAGTTAGTTATAGACTTGGTGGGGCTAGGTGTGAGTATAATAGGGTCTAATGCACAACATTTTATACATTATTTCACTAGCATCAGTTTCACACAAGACAGAAGCCTTGTGTTCTCACCTAAGCACAACAAGGGGACTAGGCCCACATTGGGATAGTTATAATAAGGTGTAACTTGGGTTTCAATGAGGAGTGTACATTAAAAAGAGGGGTTTAGGTGGCCTACTAGTGCTAGGATATTCATGGGAAGTTCATTATATGCAATCCTTATCCAAGACATAAGCCCTAAGGTTCAAGCTCATAACTAGCTAGATCAAGCTCTCAATGGTGCAAGATATTGAATAATGAGTTAAGGATAATTGAGGTGCCTATTCAAGTCATGGGGATGGCTAGGGTTAAATAGCTCATCCTTCAAGGTAGTGTTCTAGGCATGGGTTTTAGGGTCTCAATGCATTCAAGTTCCAGCACTTGGTCTATTTATAGGTAGCCAAAGTTGCTATATGGCACAAGGATGCCATTAGTGACCAAGGATAGACCTCCATATCACAATACATTAAAATAAAGAACTATCTAATTATTATTACAAAACTAAGTCATAACATAACACTACACTATCTATATTTTCAAGAATAACACATTAGTTCTTCAACCACATTCTTTATTTACTTCATGTTTCAACATACAAGGTTCAAGATATAAAATAGAGCATATTAAGTTCAAAACATAAAATAAAGCACATGCTCTTCCCTTTCACTACTCATGCCTAGAGGCTCATAGGCAAGCTTGGGATATATATTTGAAGGCCTAAACTATCTTATATAAAATATAAATAATTAAGTTGGATCTCTATTTCACCAAATTTTTGATGCCTTAATTTATTCTATTTATCTTTAAATACAAGCCTTCTTTTATAGGAAAATGGGCATCTCCTTGCTAGGTTGGATGGGTACGTGCCAAGTGATGAGCTATCATGAATCTATCAAATCCACTACATTAACCAAATTATATGAGCACATGTTGTATATTGAGCTATCATTGGGGCATCACAATCCCACCTACTTCACTCTTCTGACATCTATACTTCTCGAAGTACCACAAACAAGTTTTGGTAGGGACGTCTTTTGAAAGTCAATGCCATGCAACTACCTACCAGCTAGTGTAAGATCCTTGGGGACTCCTCCAACTGGCACCAAAATATTAAAAAAAGGAGAAACCACTACAAATTTTGCCTCATGCTGAGATAGGTCTAGTTGGCATGGTCCATGTAGTTACTACAAAAGGGGCCCCAATAGATGCCATGTCCTTGATGGCCACTATTCATCTCAATATGAGGTTGGTAGTGTTACTTCTGGTATCTCTACCTTTGCATCCCTATATTACTCAGCTCCTCATCATGCCCAAGTAATTCATGGTCACTCTCGATGTAGCCCCAGTGTCGACCTCACTACTAGTGGCCCCAGTCCTCTCCTCCTCTATGGCTAACTCACATGTCAAGCTCACTACTCAAGAATCAATATCAGTGTCACTAGATGAGGTAGGCCCATCTATCCTAGAACCCATGCCACTAGAGGTGGTTCTCTCTACCAGAAGTAGTTTTTAATCACCTCTATTCTCTTTGTTGCTAGTGCAACTATGTCTCAGCTAGCTCATGTAGCTTCTATGTGTTCATATGGATGCCACATCATGTCTACACATCTCATTGAGTGTAACATTAGAACATGGGTCATGGCCCACACTGCCTAGTCCTCTCTCCATCTATACACCTGAGATAACCTTTCATCGATCACATGGGGTAACCCAACTAGATGGTATATAGGAAATTTTTTGTAGATCCAAACTATCAATAATATGATCAATCCCATGGTCTTATACCCTCTAACTAGCATTTGTACATATCACGTACTAGTTGGACTCAAATGATTGAGCCTAGATCATATAACACTTGATATTCTAATATCATCTTGCTCAAGGATACAATGAGTAGTGGTAGCTTACCATCTAAATTATGACATAACACCTACTTCATCACAAGGATTATCACAAATTTCCAAATTTATAGAATATATGATATATAGACATCAAACATACTCACCCTCCTACTTGGTAGTATCATCTTTGAGCCTATAGCCCACATGGCTAAGGTTCTCCTCTCCTATAGAATATCTGGTATCTCTACAGTCACCTGCATTCTTACTATAGTAGACCTAAGAGGGCATGGACATCCTCCAACATGATAACCACCTCTACTATATCCCCATCTACCTCCCATCTAAAGGTTTTAGTCAATCATTCCCAACAACTAAGGAACATGACTAATAAGTTAGTATTGAGGGGGATTTGACACATCTCTATTATCTTTCCTAGACCTATAGATCCTAATCTAGCCTATATCCTTCTGATGGCCTATCTAATAAATTTGGTAACCATGATGCATCCACAAGTCTCTAAAATATCCATCATCCTTACACCCAAGAAACAACAAAGGATGTATCATTTCCTCTATGTCATGTATTGTCATAATACATTCTTTATACATTAAAAACAAGCCTACATTACCTTATTTTATTCACTTTTATCCTTCTTGGTCCTTCTTGACCTTAGTCATTTCATGCCATTCTAGCCCTCTTTCATCATTTTGCATACTTTTTTGTATCTTTTTATCTCTTTGGTTAAACTAGTTTGACCAAAATTTTCCTATCTTTTTACTTGATTGACTCAAAAATTTGAGTCAACCCCCTTATCTTTCTCTCCCTAGTGTTGAGTTTCCATTCTAGACCTTTCAAACCACCTATCAACTCCAAACTAAGCCTTCAACTTGTAGAATATATAGGGTCAACCCATACCTACTAGGTCAACATTATGGATTCTACCTATTTTCCAGCCTACTGGGTCGACTGGGTCAACTCAATGCCTTTTACCTATCGATCCCATGTATTTTCTAAAAAAAGTGTAATTTTCTTGATTTTTACCTAAATCCTTCAAATCCATTTACTGTCTTCCTATTTTCTACCCCTAGAATCTGATTTTGCTTCATTTTGACATTTAAAAATACTTAAAATTAAAAATTACTAAAGATTTACTTAATTTAATATAAATTTTAAAAATTTATTTGAGATTCTTAGTTGCATACCTGTAGTGCACTTGCTACCACCTCTAGAGCCTCTCCCTATCTAGCATGTTGTCTCCTCACCATCCTATCTTTTTTTCTCTCCAGAGCTCTTTTTCCTTTCTTTCACAAGTTAAAATAATAAATGACTTGTATTTTCCCCTATTTTAAAACACTTTTTCAAAATGCAAATCTTTCAATTATTGTCTTATAGATTTCTTGTTTTGCTTATATCTTTATTTCTACTCATCCATTTTACAAATCATAGAATGCATTAGATTCATGATGACATAGACATTATTTTCCACTTTCATATGCTTATATTCTAAAAATTTCAATTTTTGGCTATTTTTGCACTAACTTTTACATGTTCATTTAGTATTCTCTTTATTGGATAACTTCACATTTATTATAGTCTCCTTCTTTATCTACATCGCTAAGGTAAGTTAAAGGTACACATTTTTTAATTCAATCCTTTTATTTATCTTATTTTCTACTTATTACACTTTACTTAACATCAACATTGTGTGTTATCATATTTTATCTCAAAGCACCATCCCGTGTTGCACTTACATGACATGTGATGAGCTTCGAGTGGGGCATATGTATACACATGAAATTTTCAAAATTTTATTGATTACAAATATTTTATATCTTGAAAGAATTTATCAAGTCTCAATATCTATAAATGCATGACTTAAGGGGTGCACTGAGAAAGGGGTGGGTAGACCATCAGTGCTTCGTAAGATTATTGTCCCTTTTTCCACTTGCCATCTGCACATTTATCTCCTAAAATCATTTACCCTAAGCTTGTTATTCTTAGTCCTACCTATTATAGTCTTTTCCTCCTTCATTCATCCTTTTCTTTATTTAACATACTTTTTAATTATCAATTGAACTAGGTCAACCTAGTACAGTTTAGGGTTATTCTTTACTTTCTTGGTTTGTTAGCCTTTTGGCTAACCTAGCATAAACCTAGTAAATTGTCCCCAAAAGCACACTAGGTTGACTAGGTCAACCTTGTATAATTAACATTTTAAGAAGGATTTAGGGAAAGATCCACCTATATATAAAATTTAATTTCCCACCATTTCATAAGAGAATAATTGTAAGCAAAGAAGTGTAAGCAAACATCTACTTATTGACCATTCTACATGAGGATTAAAGCTTAGGGTTCCATACTTTTTTTGAAGATATAGATCTTGTCTTGTGGAAAAATCTTTTGGATGCTTGGATAGGTTGTGTAACCTAGAGCTTATTTATCTAGGTTATCCTTAGATATAAAAACAATCTCTAACAAAGCACCTTGGCTAAGGGAGAGATTGAGGCTCAGTGGGTTTATCTTCAAAGGTAAGTATTCCCAACTTTATTTCTCCTTTGTAAGAGTAGATATATAATAAATTTATATTCTTTTCTCCATATATTATAATTATGTATATATTGACATGAGTATATGTCTTCAAATACATGTTTAGTTTAGTTGTTTATTTTATTTCTTCTAACCCCCACTTTGTGCCACAAGCTTTGGTGAGCACTATATTAGATTTTGTTTTTTTGTTATTAAAATAGAGTGAATATTTAAAACCTTAGGACTCCATTATGATTATTGTGTGATTGTATTATATTGTAGGCTTTGGAACCCTTCCTATCATGATGTGTTGTGACAAGTGATATAAATGATCCCATAATTAGGTTTAGAGGATCCCCATATTGGTCATGCTCCTACTTAACAAGTGTATCCCAATCAAAAGTGTAGGTGTGATCTATCCTATCCAAACTAGGATTAATTCATAGACATGATGCATTTCCAATTGCATACACAATCTACTCAAATCACCCTTCTCATGCCATCAACTACTCCAGTTGAAGAAACTATTATGACAAGTTCAAGAAAAGGTAAAAGGGCAAAGCCAAAAATAGTCACAGTCCATTCACTCCTCAGTATGGAGGAGTGGAATGGTCTAAAATTATCTAGCCCTTCTTTCCTAACACCCTTATAAAGGCATCCAAGAAATAATAAGTATTTGAGGAGGCTGAAGAAGAGGTTATAGTCATAACCTCAGAAGAAATAGATGTCAATCAATTGATAATTACTCCCTAGGGCATGGATTTAAGGACTAAGACCTCATATATGCCTAATTTAAAAATCGATAATCTCCCTTATATCACCGCCTTGTTTGATAAACCATTTGGGAGCATTTAGAGGGTGTGGAAGAGGAAACTAGAAGATGACAAAGGTAGAGAATTGATTCTTGAGGAGAGACAAGAGGTCTTCTCCCTCAAAAAGAGACAAAATATGTAGCCAAGGCAATCTCCCCATGTTGAATACTTTAAAGCTCTAGCTGAAGCATAGAAGGATGCCATGGTGGAAATCTATGAGGGTACCAAAATGTCAAGACAAGAGTTAGAGGTTGAGATAGAACAATTAAAGGAACAAGCCAAGATTGTGCATATACTAATAGGTACTGAGGCTACAGTTCAAGATGCAACCTCTAAATGTTATAATTCATTGGAAGCATTAGAATTTATGTGGGCTAAATTAGCCCCACACATTAATAAGACTAATAAATTATTTAATTCTTTGAAGAGCGATAGTAATAAATTGAAGATGCTAATTATATACATAGGTAATAAGGTTTATAGCCACTTAGACCTCATGACACCACTAGAGGCATCTAACCCTTAACGTGATAATCATAAGGATAGAAGAAGCTTAGGAATGGATGATATAATTTGGGTATTTACTCCCCAAACATCAAGAGCATGAGGCTCTCATTCTTCAAAATTTTAATGATATAAAGTTATCCAAGGTCAAGGATGCTATAGGGAAATTGATTAGTAAGATAGATTTTGATCAACTCATACAAGAGGCCACTAATAAATTAAGCAAAGTTTATAGGGGATGCCATTGGAGGATATAGGGGTTGAATTGATCTTTTCTAGGAAGAAGGTCACTAAAGTGGAGATCTTCAAGATCAATTTCTAGAGGAACAAATTAGAGCATGTAAAACTCATAGGTCAAGTCAATAAGATACACAAACCACCTCTACTAAACTTAGACATCATTTAGTAGTAGCATGATGCTTCTCATAAGTATTACCTGGATATTAAAGCAAAGAAAAAGTAAGCTCAAGTTTTTACTTCTAGTGTTGCATCGACATCAATAGTCTCCATATCAACTACCTTGGCCATAATACCAACTAAAGTCCATATGGATATTTAGATAATACAAACCTTGAAAGGCTAGGATTTTTTACATGGACATTTTGTAATGGTGTGTGTGTATGTTATATATATTTGTAGTTTTATTGTAGTTCGATCTATAATTATAAAGTTTCCTTTTTATTTATACACATTCACACATTGCATAGTTTTTTGTAAAGGCTAACTTAGACTAATTGACAACTTTAAGTAAACAATATATGGTTTTGATTGTAGTTAGAACTTAAGTTCTAACTATCACATGTAATGAATTTTTCATGAACTTGGAGGATGAGGCGACTCCTTACCCAAGTCAATTTAAAACAATTATAATCCATAGTTTGGATTCATCAAATAATATTTCAATATACTCGAGCAAAAAACAATTTTGATTATCCACTCATGTGTTTGTGTATTTTATTTCCACTATTTGTGTAATCAATTTTATTTATTTGGTTATTTGAATTAATAATTCTTAGTGTGCAAAACCTATGAATGGTTTCTTGGTTGTCTTAATTGATTTACTAATCTTAGATGTGAAACAACTATTGAATGATTAGTAAAATACATTGATTATGATAGTTAAGTTTATTGATTCATATTTATAAGTGAATAGAAGTGCTTTCTTTTGATATAGTTTTCTGTGTGTGTACAATAGCTACCTCAGATTCCTCACTAGTTTGAGCCATAATTTTTTGATTAAGAGTGTGTAACAGCTGCCCTAAAAGGAACAACCTTTGATTGAGGCTCATGAGTTTCTTATGTTGGTATCCCTTTATACTTCTTAGCCATGTCTAACTATTTGTGTGCAAAAACTACTAGAAATAGGAATAGGTTTTGAAATTTATTTTCCACTTAGAAACTAGCCAAAGAAGTGATTTTTGAAGACCATAGAGCCTTCTTTTATTCCTTACTCTTTCCTCTATTTTTTGAGTTTGTTTTAAGACCTACCCACTTTAGATTAATAACCACCCATCCAACTCATATAGATTTTAATTTCTTATAAAATCCACTCCTCCATTCACAAAACATTGTTAACAACTTATATGCTTTGCTTGCTATTCCATCACCTGGTTGTTAAAACTATATACTTACAACTCATGCCCTAAAGTGGAGTTCATCTCCATTGAGATCCTAAAATGTTAGAGGCTACCCCATTGTCTGTGGTGTACATAAAAACTACATTAATAGATAATTGGTACTATAAGGAGGGCTTGAACCTCTAATAAAAGAGGTTAGTTTCTACATAGAGTTATACTAGAGTTATCTAGGAGAGTGACTACATCTAATTCCTAGTCTAGCCTTCTAGTCTCACCCTTATCAAATCATAAGAGACCTAGAATTGTATCAACTATCCCTACTAGACCTAAGACCCCTTCTACAATAAGGAAACCTTTACTTGTTAATCATCTAATGGCCTAGCCACCTTGGTTAGTTGGATCTGCTATTTCCATCCCAAGAGATGTAAATAATTTACTTAGGAATCTTGAAAAGTATCTTCTCTCTTTCTCTCCTTTATAAAAAAAGATAATAGAAGAACATATTAAGTTTTTTAAAGATGATTTGAGATTAATAAATGTTATAAATGAAGATGTCACATGTATGCTATTGCCTTTTACACTAATGGATGTTGCTTATGATTGGTATCTTAATCTAACAAAAAATTCCATCACTTCATGGGATGCATGTCAATCAAATTTTCTTTCATATTTTGGATAGGTCACTAGCTCCATTTTAATACACTAACACTTAAATACCATGAACAAAGATCCCAATGAGCCTATCCATGATTTTAATATAAGATTTCAAAAGATGTATAACTATTTAAGCCTAAGGTATAAGCTAGAAGAAGCATTAACATTAGAGATGTACAAGAATGCATTGGAACAAATCACTATGATGTTCCTGATAAGAGAAGTTACTACCAACACATTGGCATTAGAATATGAGGAGGCTATCAACATTGATAGGCAGCTCAATCCTCATGTATCTAGTGTACTTAACATCCATAATGACTTTCTAGTGTTTAATCTAGTCCCACATGTAAAATAAAATGTCTTGACATTCAATAAAAAATAGTTATACATGCTATCTCCTTTGACATAAGAAACATAATTGAATTATAGTTTCTTGAACAATCATGCACAAAGTAATGGTTACCAAATAAATCAATAATTGGCCACATCTTCTAGTATTGATCTATAAGGCACTGAATCTACAAAGGTAGAGCTAGAGTCTATTCAAAAGATGGTTCAAAATTTGAGTAATGACACCTTAGGCATGAAAAGAAAGATGGATAATGATAATACCCCAAATGGTAATTAGAATCCTATATTTTAGTGGTACAATAAACGATTCAATAGGCTTGTAAACAATATGGAGTAGCCTGGTAAACTTTAGAGATCAACATGGTAGAAATGGATATGCCTAATTCATAATAATTCTCAACATGGTGAGCTCAACTACATTTAATTTTGTGTATAATTTGAAATATTTCAAAGGGAGGTGGTAAGATAGGATTAGATGCATAATCCACCAAAATCCCATCAAGATCCTAGCCATCCAAGCACTACTATGAGTAAGATAGACATAGATTTAATGTGGTTCACCCAATATGAGCTACATCCACATAAAAATAACCAATCCTTCTTATTATTTACCCCAATAAATGAAGGTGAAAACCTATAATACAACCACTACAATATCCTCTTTATTCACACACAGTACGCCACTGTGATTACAATGCCCTCATATCAAAGGAGGGTTACATATTAAGAAAAAAATGCACAAACATAATTTCTACCATTAGATCTATGATGTAATAATAATTGGTCCAAATTTACTATGAAATTACATCATTTTAAAATGCATTTTTAACAAAATTTTTCTTCAAGGGTACTACCCCCAAACCCCCATCAGGAGGGTTTCCAAGTAGGTCACCACCCTTCTAGACCCCCATGGCGACCATAGTGGGGGGTGTTTCCCCCTAACACCCCTTGTCAAGAACCAGACATTATAATAATATCAAACTCCACCATCCAAAAGGCAAAGATGTTCTGTTAATGATTTGTTTTATAACCATACTAGCTCACTGGGGTTCCAACTCTCCTCTTTTCATAAAATAAAAAAAGAAGAAAATAAATTATGATTTCAAAAGAGAAATCAAGCCAAAATAATATCTAAATAAAATCAAAAGGCTCATATGATGAAATAAGTTTAATGTACTACACATCATGATTAAGAAACTAAAGGAAAGGTAAGAGAGGGAACCCAAAGTATCTCTACTAAGGCTATGGACACCTGACTAATAGTAGAGTAATGCCTAAAATTCCATTATTTTAAATGATTTTAAAAACAAATTATAAAAAAACCTACATCTCCATCAAGACCTTGAAAAATCATTACAATAAGGGTCAAATGAACTTCACACTTAACACACACATATCCAAGGGTAAGAAGGCAAGTACGTTGTGTGGATCTACTTAGGAAGCTCTTTCATATTTATAATTTTAGTATTTTATTATGGCATGGTTCATGTTTTATTTGAGGTTACTAACTAAAATTTTGGGTTCTCAAATACTTAAGAGTATTCCCTCTATAAGTCACCATTTGTTCTACCCAACACCCCCTTTTTATTTTTGAAGAGATGGGGACCCACTTTTTTTAGATTTTGGCCTCGTCATTGAGCCTTTCTTCTATATATTTGTAACATTTATTGAGAAAATTGATTATTGGTTTTCATACTTATAATAATTTAGCAATATAGCATGGTATTGCATATTTTATGAGCTAACTCTATTAATGCCTTTTTGAGAAGTTTTGAACTATGCAAGTTCTCAGGACTCTTTTTTTTAGGATTTTATTTATTTAGAGACTTATTCATTAAGATTTTTGTTTGGTCATTTTTTTTGGACATTTTGTCTAATATGTTTAGCTTTCAAGTTTTTTTCTTTCAAATATTTGTCTAAGAACTTTGGTACATGTTTTTTCTACACTTTGTTTGTTCGAGACTTTTTTGGGTCTTTAAAACTTTTGTTTTGATAATAGGTCTTCAAAATTTTTGCTCGAAAATTTTGTCCATTGAAATTTTTGGGTCTTCAATTGTTTTTACCATGGACATTTTATCTGATAGATCATAAGAGCTTTATGCAAATGCTTTGGACTTTTTATTTGGATATTTTGGTCGATGGGAATTAGGTTATCAAAGTTTTTATTTGGATCTTTTATAAAGACTAGTCCTAACACAAACTTTGAATACCTGATTCTTGAAAGCCAAAACACTTGTTATACTTAGCCAAATAAAGCCAAAATACTTCCTAATAACATACTAAAGTCACCCACCAACTAGAACTAATGAATTTTAAACTATGTAGAAAATACAAAATAAATGAATGTTGGGCATTTATATCATACAAATTGGTATTCAATGCTAAAGCTATATACATGATGTGTAACCATTGAAGCCTTCATTACTTACAAACAAGCTTGCAATCTAAGTATACTACTATCCTACATGACTAAAATCCCTAGTTACTACCTGTGAGAATACTGCATGAAAAACTAGTGACTAGTGGAAGCGATAATTGTTCATAGAACACACAGAGCACATAAAATTTTATATTATAGAGCCTATTTCTAGATTAAAATGTATTTCAAATACTGTACATTTAAAATATATTGTACACTCTTTATGCATTAAAATTTTTATAGACCTCTTTAATGAGGAATCATTTTGGGTTGACTTGACCCATGGTTTTGGTACCCATTATTTTGTAAAAATGCTATGTGATTACCTATTAATGAATTATATATGTAGTAGGTAATACATCAGATGTAGAACTAGGTTTGAGAGAGAAGAACATAGTGTGTGAATCTAGGTGAGGTGCAAATTCAATAAATTTTATAGAGCATAGCTCTAAATAATATTTATGAATTATAATTGTGAGAAGATTGATTTGAGAGTGGATTGTACTCTTGTGTCTTGTAATAAAATTTGATCAAGTGTTTCTTGGTGGATGTATCCCACATTGGGTGAAACATGTTAAATTTAGTCTTTTTATTGTACATTTTTTATTTCTATTCTTTATGCATATCTATTCATATCTATTAATTATTATGATTCTATGAAATTGTTATACATTAATTTCTAATTTAATCTTAACATAAAAGAGACTGTAAGAAATCTAATTGTACATAACAAACAATCACATCTTCATCGAGACCATTTAGGGGAGTATTTCCACCATCACCATACTTAATCAAGGATTTAACATAGTTTATAGATACAATCTTCGATCTCACCATATTTTATAATAGGTACATGAACTATTCAAAATTTTGGGACATTGTTGACTCTATGGATATATTTTTGTTGGACAAAAACATCTCTCTATTTGAGAGACTACTTATCAATAATTTATTAGCACTAACAAGACAAGGATTGCACTTTGTTGCTACCAAGCTTGAGGTGATGCCATGCATCGACCTCCTTTAAGACTTTTTATTCATAGGAAAGGTCATACAAGATGCTTTCCTACATCATATCAACATCCTAATGGTTATAGCATAGATTGAGGGAGCTAATTTCTAGAGATATTTGTTATTGATCGCGATTGATGCTTACTTCAATAAGCACAAGCTAGTCTATTAGAATCAAGAAAACATAATGGAGAAGGTTTTATCTTCATGGATTCAACCAAAAAGACCATTAAATTTAAAGGGAAGAATCCCAAGGGTCCTACTCCCATCAATAAGTTCAAGATGGGAGTGCAGACACTACTGATTAGACTTTACAACGTGCCCAACATTCATTTTCTCCCTTTGGATTAGGTGTCATTACTGCACATGATGCTAACCAGTGATGCCACATTCACATTAGGAGAGATTATTATTTTTCATTTGAGGGAGAAGGTCATCTCCAAGGGTAAGTTACCCACTCTTATAGGTAATTTATACATGATGTCATATTTGTTGGATGTTATTATGGGGACTATTTACAAAGTTCTCAATTATCTACAAGCCTAGCCACCAATTGTATCAAAAATAGGATCTATAACCATTTTTAATTCATGAACATCTATGCTTATATGAATAATATGGTGATGATTGTTGAGGTTGTGTATCCTCAAGTTTGGCAGGCTATCCATGGTTCACTAATTCCTAGGATTGGGGCCAACAATGTGAAAATACTTTCTACAAGAGGGGACTATTTTTGTACCCAAATTTCACTATTATTATGATCTAGGGAAATAAGGTTCACCCCTTATACCTCCTAAAGTATGTACTTGATAAGTTGGTCAAGTAATAAATTACATTCTAATTATAGTAGAGCATAGAGGATGATTTATCCAAGATGAAGAAAAGCTCATTATTTGGCCACCCCATAGTTATTGGATGAATGGTGTATACACTGAGAAAACAATTTAGAGAGGTTGGTGGTAAGAGAAAAAGAAATAACTTCCCCCACACTTACACATAGGGATTAGGATCCCTAAAGATCTTTTCAAAAGTATATACAGGGCTTCAATATCCCTTACATCCATGTGCATTATCCTTATGACTTATTATTCATGAATGCACAAAATGATGAGGAAGTTTTGGAGAGGGCACAGATTGATGGATTGAATTAAGATCACTTAAGGATGATCTAATATGAGCCTACAATCTCTGTGAAGGAATTTTATAGTAGGAAGTCACTCTTTCAAGGGTGGACACATTCAGACTTCTAGAAGGGCTAGTCCATAGAGAAATCAGAGCACCAAGTAGGCTTCTCATCAAAAGGACTCCCTCTAAAACTAAAGTCTATAAAGAAAGAACCTGGGGTAACTAAACCAGACCTTAGGGGAGCATAATCAGGAGACCCCATCAATTTATATTTTGATAGGGAAGATAAAGTACATGAATAACCAACAACTAGCATAGTTTAAATTCTTATAACTATTCCCCAAGCATAAGATTCTACATCTTTAGGGGTAGAAATATATCAAAAAATTTCATTAGGCCAACTGGGCTCCTCCTCATAGCCAAAGACCACCATTTTCTACATGTAGAAGCCTAAGACTCCCAAAAGTAGTCCTAAAATTGAAAAATATCAAGTCTTACATACAGTGTCCCAATAAAAATAGGTGGCAGAAAGAGAGACAGTTGACTTGGAGGAAGATGAAGAAGATTTTGATGAAGAAACCAAATTAGAAAAGGCTAAGGAATTGAGATTTTAAGCTAACAAGGGTAAATAACTAGTTATGAAAGACACCCAGGTACCCAAGTTATTGAGACCACTTCTTTGTCTCTACTTTTGTTCCTATGATTAGTAATGTAACTATTTCTTATATTTTGAGAACCCCCAAGGTGGAAGTTCCCACTTCCACCTTCATTGATATATTTGATACTACTTATTTCATACAGTTTCTTTTCATCACTCCAAAGGTTGAGAAGGTTATTTCTTATACTATTACTTCTACCACCTCCATTGATCCACTTTTCATCTCCATTCCATCTAGTTTCATCATGTCTACCTCCAACATTATTTTTAGTACTATCATTGTTAGATCACTAAAAAAGAAGGAATCTAGGAAGGTAGAGACAACCATGGCCACCCCAAAAATCCATGTTAAATCCACTCAAATCACCCTTCTCATGCCATCAATCACTCTATTTGAAGAAACTATTATGATAAATTTAGGCAAAGGTAAAAGGGCCAAGCAATAAATAGTCATAATTCATCCACTCCCTCAGTATGAAGGAGTGTATTGGTCTAAAATTATCTAGCCCTCCTTGCTTGATACCCTTGTTAAGGCATCCAAGAAGCAACAAGTAGTTGAGGAGGCTGAAAAAGAGGTTGTAGTCACAACCTTAGAATAAATAGATGTCAATAAATTAACAATTCCTCCCTGGGATGTGCATTTAAGGACTAAGACCTCACATATGCCCAATTTCAAAATCACTAAGCTCCCTTCTATCACCACCTTGTTTGCCAAACCATCTGGGAGTATTCAAAGGGTGAAGAAGAGGAAGATGGAAGATGATAGAGGTAGGGAATTGATTATTGAGGAGAGATAAGAGGTCTTCTCCCTCACTAAGAGATATAATAAGCATCTAGGGAAATCCCCCTATGTTGAAGACTTTAAAGCACTAGCTAAAGCATAAAAGGATACCATGGTTGCAATCCAAAAGGGTAACAAAATGTTTAGACAAGAGTTAGAAGTTGAGCTAGAACAATTAAATGAATAAGACAAGACTGTGCATATACTAACAAGCACTGAGGCTGAGGTTTAAGATGCAGCTGCTAAATGTTATAATTCATTGGAAGCATTGGAATCTATGATTTGAATTTACCCCACACATTAATAAGACTAATGAATTATTTATTTCTTTGAAGAGTGACAGTAATAAATTGAAGATGCTAATTGTATACATAGATAATAAGTCTTATATCCACTTAGACCTCATGACACCACTAGAGGCATCTAATGCCCTCAACCTAGTAGTCATAAGGATAGAAGAAGCTTGGGAATGATGATAATAGTTGGGGTTTTACTCCTAAAATATAAAGAGCATGAGGCTCTCATTATTCAAATTTTGAACGATCTAAAGTTGTCCAAGGTTAAGGGTGTTATAGGGAAATTGATCAGTAAGATTAATTTTTATCAAATCATACAAGAGGCCATTGATAACTTTAAGCAGAGTTTATAGGGGTTATATTGGAGGATATATAATTTTAATCGAGATTCACTAAGAAGAAGGTCACTAAAGTGGAGATATTCAATATCAACTTATAGATGACCAAATTAGAGCATGTAAAACTCTTGGGTCAAGTCAAAAAGATACACATACTACCTCTAATAAACTTAGACATTATTCAGTAGCAACATGATTCTTCTCACAAGTGTTACTTGGATATTGAAGTAAAGAAAAATCAATCTCAAGTTGTTACTTCTAGTGCCACATTAAAATCAATAGTCTTTACATCAACAACCTTAGCCACAACACCAACTAAGGTCTCTGCAACTATTTAGACAATGTAGCCTTGAAAGCCTAGGTTTTTTTTCATGGACATTTTCTAACGGTTCACATATATTATATATATTTTTAGTTTTCTTGTAGTTTGAGCTATAATTATAAAATTTTATTTTTCTTTGTAAACATGCACATATTACATGGTTTTTTGTAAGGGATAACATAGACTAAGTGACAACTATAAGTAAACTCTATACGGTTTTGTCCACAATTAGAACTTACGTTATAACTATCACATATAATGAATTTTGCATGAACTTGGAGGATGATGTGACCCCTTTACCAAGTCTATTTAAAACAATTGTAATCCATAGTTTGGAACCATTAGATAATTTTTAAATATACATGAGCAAAAAGTAATTTTGATTGTCCACTCATGTGTTTGCATATTTAATTTCCACTATTTGTGTAATTAATTTTATTTCTTTGGTTGTATGAATTGATAATTCTTAGTGTGCAAAAGTTGTGAATGGGTTATTGATTATCTTAATTGATGTACTAATCTTAGATGTGTAACAACTATTGAATTATTGGTAAAATACATTGGTTATGATAGTTAAGTTGATTGATTCATAATTCTGAGTGTGTAGAAGTGCTTTCTTTTGATAAAGTATTCTATGTGTGTGAAAAAACTACCTTAGATACCTCACTAGCCCAAACCATAATCTCTTGATTAAGAGTGTGTAATATCTGACCTAAAATGATAAAACTTTGACTAAGGCTTGTGAGTTTTCTGTCAGTATCCCTTTAGACTTCTTAGCCATGTCTGACTATTTATGTGCAACATTTGCTAACAAAAAACATAGGTTTTGAAATTACTTGTCCATTTAACCAGAGAAGTGGTTTTTGAAGACCACAAAGCCTTATTTTCTACCTTACCATTTTCTCCTTTTTTTGAGTTTATTTTGAGACCTACCCACTTTAGATTAGTAACCACCCATCCAAATCATATAGAATCTAATTTATTATATAGGCCACTTCTCCATTCATTAAACCTTGTTAACAAATTGTATGCTTTTCCCACTATTTCATCACCTGGTTGTTAAGACCACATACCTAAAACTTGTGCCTTGAAGTGGAGTTCATATCCATTAAGATCCTAAAACATTAGAGGATACATCATTGTCTCTAACATGCATAAAAACTGTATCAACAATCTTATTTTAATTTTGTTGATAGTATGTATTTCCTCATAACTTTGAGGAGTGATGGAGGTGAGTTGTGTTGCATTATTAGATAAAACTTATTGTGGACTGATTGATTAGGGTTGGGCATCGAGATGAAAGTCTAAATTCCTCTTACTAAATTTATTGATTAGGGTTTAAAATCAGGATGATTATCTAAAGTCCCACTAATAAATTAAGTGATTAAGGTTTGGGCATCAATATGTGTGTCTAAATTCTTAATATATTTAATTATTAGGGTTTGGGTGTCAAGCCAAGTGTCAAATTTCTTCCTAATAGATTATGGAAATAGGATTTAGGCAAAGGTAATGTAATATTCAAAGTCCTCCTATTGTACCTAAGAGAAAGGTTTGGGAAACAATGATAAAGTAAACTCTTAAAGTCCTACTTCTAGGTTCCCATTGATTAGAAAGTAGACATCCTTGTCTATATAGTGACTAGAACCTCTTAAGGTTTTATACAATCTCTTATTGTTAATCATGTGGGTTCCATGTGATTGGATAATTTTATTCATTATTGATATAATAATAATGAGGAAATAAATAAATTAAAAAATATCTTAGTCCTCTAAGATAAAATAAATAAAGAAATATTTATATTTTATTTGGACATGATAATTGACACATTGTTATACATGCCCTTACAATTAACTAATATGATCCCATATATTCAGAACCAAAGATGTATAAAATAGACTTAAAATTATGCTTTGGACTCACCCTTTGGTGGATTTAATCTATCTTTTGCCTTAGATATTTTAGGACATTTCTTGTTACACTTTGTGATTTGTTACTTGAGATCTAAGATCATTGGCTTAGAGAGACCATTGAGTTGAGTCAATAAGATTCTTATAAATTATTTAACATCTTTGAAACTATAATTCAAACATTTTAGCAACTAATAAGAGGGAGTATAATAAGGGGAGGGAAATTTAAGGCCCAATTTATACCTTTCCTATTTAATTATTATTTTTAATAATATTATACCAATATCATGTCATTAATAAAATGCACACTTAAAACATTTAAAATTAATTGGCATGATATGTTGAGATATTATGATCCATATAATGTTTTTGTATATACTTACGAGAATATATATAACATTGTTTATAATCTATTTAATTAGTTTCTTAGGCTATCATAGGTAAATAATGTTTTGATATGTGTGTTTGAGGGCATAGTTAATAGGGATACTAAGTGATGGAAATTGAACTACACAAATAATATATTAACCATTGTTTTTCCCTAGGGTGTTAAATGTGTTTTTATTTTGTTGAGTCTTGTTCAATTTATTGAACTTATTGTTAATTTGGAATTATGTAAATTTTTAATCTATTTATTCTTATTTCCAACCTCTTCCCATTTGAATTTTGACCCTTAGCTATTTTTAGATGAATTTTAGGATATGTTTTGGTGTTTATTAATGGATGGCCATTTGTAAAAATTTAATTTTAATAATGAAGGCCATTTATGGATGGGTGTTGGATAATTTTTGGCTTTTTTAGGTGATTAATTAGGCCTATAAACTTTGTATATAGGTTAGATAATATTCTTGGCATCTTGTTGAATTTTTTTTATTAAGGGTAAAGTTGAATTTTCATTTAGGGACCTGATCCTATACAAGAAATGAGAATATTAGGCCTTCAAGGCCAAGATAAACAATAAAGTCTATTAAAGATGAATAAAAAATAAGATCAAACAAAAAGAAACAAGAGATCATCCCAAGAATAACCAAAAAACAACTAAATATTACAGCCTCCTAAGGCCTCTTCCCAGCTTCTAATACTTATTTTTAGGTCTAAGTGCATTTGTTGAAACATTTGGGGAGACAATCTATTTTCTTTATTACACTCACTACACTTTAAAAATTGTGAAGATCAAGGCCCAAATCCTTTCTACATACTACTCAGTAGAGTTCTAAGGGTATCAAGACTAATAATGATATCCTTTACTGATGCCTTTATAACCTCCACAAGATCTTTCAAATTATCCTTAAGTCTTGTATTTTCCTATTTCAGGCTTGAAACCCTATTACTCAACCTCTTTAATTGGGTTTTTATCTCATTTTGCTTATCCACATGATTCAATTGGGATACAAAATTAGTAAGAGACTTTGTCTACTCCTTCTATGTAGTGAGTTCACATATAAACCACCTAAGCATAGATTTTTGAAGATGCAATTCCTCCTCTATGTAATCCAATTTACATTGTCTAGTAAGGAAATCAACCACTTTGTTTAACCCTTTTTGCTAATTGGAAGGCATGTGATTTAGATTCTCATCTTCTTCCACATTAACCTTTGAAGCTTCAAAACCAACTAGAATTTTCCATTTCTTCTTGGACTAAAAAGCTTCAATATTTAACAAATGTATTCCTTCCAATATCTCTTCCTCATCCACGATAAATAGGACTTCCTTAGAGGCATCCTTTTCAAATAGATTTACCCCTTTATTTATAGATTTAATCTTGACCTTAAAAAATATCCTTAGCTTATGTTTATAATTCTCCGATTGAGGGCTTGAAGTAACACAAATTTTTCGAATACCCTATTTTCTAAAAGTGGGGTTCTTTGATTCACTATTTTTACCAATCCATTTCATAGAAGATTTTCTACCAAAACTCTTTAAATTAGAGGGAGGGAAGCATAGGGGATCTTATTTATCCCTTTGAAATATTTTTAAATCATAAAAATAACAACATGATGCAATGGTTCACTCTTCTTACATTGTTTGACATTGAGAATGAAACTTTCAAGAGAGTGTAAGATATAAAAATCCAAACTCAGAGAAGCATTATGCCAAAAGTAATTCAAAAAAATAAAATGAGACTAATGCAAAACATTATACCTACATTCCAAAGTGATATAGAACATAAATTGATTTGCTACATCACCAAAAAGAGAAGGAAATGTCTCCCGATCAAACCCATTTTGCATTGGATGAAACACCTCCCCTTCAAGCAAGAACTTTTATTTTTCCTCATAATTTATTCCTATTTAAAAATTTTTAGTGGCCTCCATTTTCAATGCAGTCACCTAAGTAATCAATAATTCCATAATTTCTATAGAAATACCATTGAAAACCACCTCTCTATAATTCTAATCCTTGAAAAACTATTTAGATCTATGTTTATCATACCCTTCCACCCTTTGCATAAAATTGGCCATAGCCCTAATTTGTAAAATATCCCATAGCTTAGTATCTTCCTTCAAACCCACATCTAAAATATGCTCAATCCATCTAGGTTTCTCGCTAACCATAACTAATTTCTTGGTGACACAATTTATTACCACAATGTTTCCAATGCTGGCTTGCTTGAAGATAATTCACATATATACAGTCACTTTAGATAATGATTGGAATCAAGTTGTAACATGGATATCAATAAAACTACATGCATTGGGATAACCATTTTATATTTCCAACATAATTGTAACATCCCCTTTAGGAAACTAAATGATGTGACCAATACTCAAAACTACAAAATGAAAAATAGAGGCTAAGTTAACACCACTATTAAAAATTATAGTTTTAATACACCCCCTTCATTTAATCATATTAATATAGAAAAAACTAAAAAGAATAATAAATAAAAAAACATAACATGTGCCTATGGTTAGTCATTACATAATGTTTCTTCCACCTATATTATTTGAATAATCAACCTAGAAAGATTTTTCAATGAAATCCATCTTCTTAGGTCTGTAGACACCACTCCATTAGAAAACTAGTCTATTCCCTGATCCCCTTCTCTATATACATGTTGGATGGAAACTTCATGAAAAGAATTAATAAGAAGGTAGGCTTCCTCTATGATGTGATTAATGCTACAACTAGCCAAATTAATTTTTAACAAATAATTTACAATACTAAAAAAATCACCTTCTATATACATTCTATTAATTATAAGTTCTTTTGACAATATCAGATGCGAAAGTGATACTAAGAATTTTTTCTAATTATTGGTCTAAGTGGCCATGCCTCCCACATACACAAGAATTAAATTACCTTTGTAATCCCTAAGAATACCCCCACCTCCTAATACACCTGGGTTCCCTTTTGAGGCCCCATTGAGGTTCAATTTCACCCATCTCAAAGAGGGGTCTCTCCATTTAACTATTTTCTTAGCTTAAATTTTGGGATCTAAAGTGCTTCTAACTTGTACCTAAATCTACCAAAGGGATGTTATCCTTTCTTCCTCTTCATTCATGCCTTTAGACTTACTAGTAGGGACAATTTTAATATTTTCAATAATACTAATTTGGATTTTATTAGCCATAATTCTGCTAGGAAGTGATTTATCTATAAAGATCCTATTGTTTTATTCCTTCCAAAGACCCCAAATGATATGCATAATCATAATTGTATCATTATTATATGGAGTATTCTAAGCCATATATGCTTATAAAATAATTTGAGATTGAACCCAAATAATCAATAATTTTTTCAAAAAAGAAACTCCACACATCAATGGAATAAGAACACCATATAAGTAGATGCACAAATAATTCATTCTCATTTTTACAGAGAGACATATATTAATTAAATGCATCCCTCTTTACTTAGGTTTTCAATATTTAGAATATTATTTTGAGCATAAATCCACAAGAAAATATTAATCTTAGGAATCAAGTTTTTATTCCAAATTCTAGACCAACGAATATCTTCCCCAAAATCTTGAAAGATTAACATATAACTAGATTTGATACTATAAGATCCATCAAATGAATCCTTCCAATTAAAATAATCATCCTTGAGAAGCTGAGGAATATGAATGGTGTTAAGGAGAACCTGAAGGTCCTCTAAAAAAGTATTCTCTTTAGTAGATAGATTACTACTAGATAACACTTTCTAGCTCATAATAGCATATATAAATTCTGTATAATCAAATACTTTGCATCCATAAGAACATTTTATTTATACACCAATCTATGACCATGGTTCTAATGAAATTATATGTTTATCTAGTAAAAAATATCCTCATAGAATTTAACCTAATGACCATTGACAATCTTCCATTTGGTTCCCTCTATAAAGAGTTCTTTGCTAGAAATCAAAAAATTCTTGAAAGAGGATCCTCTAACAAACTGATCCTTTGCCAAGAAGGTAATCAAAAGTCTAGAGCTCAAGTATTTATCCTATAAAATTTTAGACTAGATGGTCTTACTAGTGATGAATATTCAGACCAATTCAGTATAAGTGCCAAATTCATCCACTTTATTTTTTTTAGGCCAAGTCCTCCATAGCTCTTCGAAGAACAAACTCTATCCCATGCAACTAAAGAGAATTTATTCTTTTCCTTAGTTTTATATCAGATGAACCTTCTCTAAATATTTTTTGTCCTTTCCCTAACTATTCTTATAATTTTGAACATAAACATAAAATATACATGAAGGCTTTAAAAAACACTTTTAATAAGAACTAATTTCCATATTAGAGAAATAAGTTTGAAATCTCTCCAAAAGAGAGTTCCAATCCACCAAAGAGAGTTTTATTATGCTCATAGGCATTCCTAGATATGAGTCAGGCAACTTCTTTACCTAGCAACCTAAGATAGACACTATTCTGAAATGCCTATCCATAGGTGTATTATAAAAATTCAATAAACTCTTCTTAAAACTTAATTTTTGATGAGAGGTTGCTTCATAGGACAATATCACATTTTTTAATTCTTTTTCTTCTCACACCAATGCTTCAACCATCAAAATAGTGTCATCCATGAATTTTTGGTGAAGAGAAGGTTCTAAATTTTGGACAGGTCTAAAACCTTTGCACCTACCTTCTTTGAGGTATGCCAAAAGAGATCTACTAAGAGATTCTACCATTATAATGAAGATGAAAGGGGATATTAGGTCACCCTACACAATACCTATTTTATGACTAAAATAACAAGTAGGGAATCCATTCACAAGGATAGAAAACATAGCAATATAAATGCAAGCTTTGATAAGATCCCTAAATCTGACATTAAAACTAAATTGAATCATAACCCTGCCCAAATTTTTTTAATCCATACTATCATACACCTTATCATATCTAGCTTCAAAATCATCCTTGCTTTATTGATTTTATCCATGGAATGAATGGTTTCATGGAAAACTATAATACCATCTTGAATTTATCTTCCCAGAATAAAACTTTGCTGCTGAAAACTAATGATTTTATCCATTAACAACTATATTCTCAATGAAAACACTTTAGTAATGATATTTTAGGTACCATTACAAAGGTTAATAGATCTAAAATCTAATACATTGGAAGCTCCCTTATTTTTAGGAATTAGAGAAATAAACATGTTATTTAACTCTTTCATAATTTGACCCGAGGAAATAAACTCATTAACTACATCCACCAGATATTTCTCAATGATTTCTAAGAAAATTTGAAAGAAATCATTGGGGTACCCATTTGGGCTTGGCACCTTATCCTTGTTCATAAGAAACACTATAAATTTTAACTTCATCCATTGAAGTAGGCTTAATAAGACTCAAATTATCTTCATGAGAAATAAGATGTGGGATTTCATGGATCAATTCTTGCTTCATTCTAACAATACTTATATTTTCTACAAATAAATTTTTGAAATAAGAAATACTTTCCTCTTTAATAAAGTTCTTATCCAAGCAAGAGACCCCATTTGAATTTATAATGTATCTAATATAATTATGTGCTCGATTCTTCAAAATTTGTCATATAAAAGAACTTAGTGTTCTTATCCCCTTATTTAATACAAATAGCATGATATTTCTACATCTAAAGACTTTCCTCCTTGGAAGCCACCTAATGATAATCATAGAGCAATTATTTTTCCTTATAACTAGATTGAAAAGATAAAATCCATTGGTTGTTGTGGTTTACTCCAGTCTATATAATTTCATCCCTTAATTTTTTTTTATAAATGAAGACATTTACAAATACCTCTTTGTTATAAACCCTTTTTGGTTTTTAAAAATTTCATTTTGGAGACCGACCGAAACATCATTGATCCATAAATCAAATTATCCAACCATTCAATAACTCTTCCTTAATTACTGGGTGTTGCAACCACATGTGCTCCATCTGAAAAGGGCTCTTTTCTTTTTTTGCTTTAGCTTCAATAATGAACTCCAAATAATTATTGTCTGAACCAATCCTTGGAAATGAGAAAGTAGAAAGTCTTTTTTAGAGAACCAATCCATAGAAATCAAAACCTTATCAAGTCTAACTTGGATGAAAGTCTCACCCATCTACCTACTTGTCCAAGTAAAAGGAGGTCATCTTAGCTCAACATTAATAAGACTGCAATCATATAATAAGGAGGTAAGGTCTTCTAGTTTATCAAACATAACTTGATTCCATCCATTTTTTTCCTCTAAAAATAAAGGATTACTAAAATATTTAGCAACCACCCATGGTAGCTCCTTACAAGTTTATCTAAAGTTAGATAACTCATCCCATAAAAGTCTTATAGCAACAAGGAAAGTTAGGGGCATATATATTTGAAAATATCCATATAAAACCATCTTCTTTATTGATAAAAACACTAACTAAATGATACATGGATTTAAATAAAAGATGACCTTAAAGAAACTTATAATTCCAAAACTTAACTATTTTGCTAGAAGCTCCAATGGAGATCACATATTCTCCATCAACATCCTTCTATAATAAATTTTTATTTTTAGTGAAGCTTTTCTCATCCAACTTTATCTTTTTAATTGCCAAAACATCCAGATTATGGTTAAATCTAAAATCTCTAAAAACCCTATGCTTGTTAAAACTATTCATCCCTCTAATATTCCATGAAAGTATTTTCATCTAATACTTATTCTTGAAGAGTTTACCCCTTTTTTAAGGGAGTATAGTTTGAAATCTATCGGTATTATCTACTTCTACCACCTTCTTAAGAGTCTCCTTTTTATTTAATTTACCTACCTTAGTAGGGGGAGTTATTGTAGGATCTTTCCCCTATGCCTGGTAACCATTGATGGGGTTTGTACTTACTTAACCTTACTATAGCTAGGGGAGAAGAATGGGGAGGATCCACCATCTTTCTTTTCCTCAATGGAACCACTTTTATTGAGAAAAAAATTATGGCCTTGCTTAAAGTTGATCAATTTCTAAAATTAACCAAAGATGAAATAAGATTGTGTCACCATAAAGGAGGTCTAAAATTGAATCTTCTTATAGGGATTGAAATCATTCAAATTTATTTTTAGATAGTGGGGGTTTTAGAATATGTACAAATGTATGATGATCTACAATATTTATCACTTAATAAATACCCCCAATCTTAAAATGATCCCCTAGGGGTCCCTTTGAAAATAAATCCCCTACCTTAACATATCCTCCAATAATTAGATATATATTACAATATTTAGAGGTGTATTTGAGCTAAAATATGAGACTAGGTCTATCTTCCACATTCACAAAACAAGACTCATCTTCCACAAGTTCTTTAGGACCCTTATTTACTTCTAAGTAGGATAGCTCCCTGACTTTTAAGTGTCCTTAGAAATTAAGATAAATTAAATGAAGTAGAATAGTAGATGAAAGTGTATGATGAAAATGGTTCCCATGTGTCTTTTAAGATATATTTATTATATGTAAGTGAGATTTCTGGGTGAAAAAGACTTGAGGGGCAAGTCTTGGGAGAAGAGAGAAACAAATGTGAATTTTTAATTTGGTAAAATTTTGGGAGTATTCTCTATAAGTATGAAAGCCATTCACTTGTGAGGAACTTAGTTTTTTCCTTATTTTATTCCATCCTTATATGGTTAGCCTTAGCTCTTATTTTTTAATAAAAATTTAGCTTTTGGGATTCTGCAACTTTGATATTGGTGTTTGAGGGGAGAAGCATAAAGCAAGGATATCCATGCTCTTTAAACTAATGAATTTAAGGTAGGATCATAGCCACAAAAATCTCTCATGTTTGGCTTAAATTTTTATGGTTTTATTCCCATGTCTTATCCATTTGTTGGATATATTTTTTTTTTATCATGATGCCATTTTTGGGCTCATGGACCTCTTGATTTTTGAATATTTTGTGAATTTTTGGTCACACGTTGTATTACCCTTTTTAAAAAGTTTTGAGAGTATGTTAAAACCCATTTTATGGTAAAGTATTTTAGAGTTTTTACAATGTATTTATTGAGAGTGGTAAGGTCTTGTTACCACTTAAACCTAAGATTTTTATATATTTTGGATTATTTCTTTGAACATGGTTTTTAAAAGTAGGGGTTGACTAATGTAAATTCCCCTTATTATGACAAGGAAATTGGAATGATTATTTATTGTTAAAATAGTAAAGTTGAATATTGATTATAACCCTGGGGTAAATTTCTAAATAAACATCCTTGTGTTATTGTGATTTTTTTGTGGTTTAACAACTTGATAAAAATGTATTTTCCCTTAAGTGGACAATTATGTGTGTCGTTGAATATATCCTACACCCTTTCCTTTGATTAGACAACTTTATTTCCTTTTAAAACATGATTTGATACATAAAATTGGTTATGTGATGCTTAGGGTTGGGTTTTCTCAGAAGTACCAAGGTTAGCTCCCTGATGATGGAAATAGGATGAGATATGAGCCCCTAAATTTTATCTAATGGATTTCTATGGAACATTAAGTTGGAGACTAGTTTTAAAATTATTTTTATTAGTTTTGTATAAATTTTTTATTGGATGTTAGAATGCATGTAGATATAATTTGTTTCAGTTTATAAGCTCTGAGAAGGAGAAAGTGATGTTTAAATTATTGATCTTGCAAAGCATTGTAACACTTCTTGTAACCTTGTTGAAATAAGGTTAAACTATAGATAATAGACTTTAGTATTGAAATAGGTTAATTGAATTTTAAATATTATGTGAAAAAAAAAATATTTATAGTTATAATATATTAGTGTAAAGAAAGGATTCAAATTTATTTTTAATTTATTAAAATGACTTACAAAATTTTAGGATCTAAAGGGCTAGTTTGATTTCCTCAAATTTTGTTATAATTAAATCTCACCTAAAACATCCAAAAATTATTATTTTTTGCATCTACCATGATCTTGTAGCATTCATAGAATAATTTTAGGAGATAAGGTTTAATTTTAATGAAAAATTGAAGATAAACTTGAAATTCTAGCCCTTTTTCCTTAAAAAAATCTCAAGTTCAATAAATTATTGGACATATTTTTTGAGGTAAAAGCTAGCTAAAACAATTTTAGAATGAAATTGAGACTTTTTTGAACCCTTCAATTTTTATTTCAAAATTTTAAGAGTAGCGAGATGTTTGTTATGAATTTTTAAAATCATGTTTTATGTAGGGATAAACATATGATATGGCCTTCAAATTGTAGGGCAATGGCCCTTGCATTGGGCAGTGCTCAAAATCTTAGTGGGCAAGTCACCTATGTGACAAACCATGATGTTAATGTATGATGATGATGATGATGATGATGATGATGATGATAATAATAATAATAATAATAATAATAATAATAATAATAATAATAATAATAATAATAATAATAATAATAATAATAATAATAAAAGGTTGGTGACTTTTTTAACCACTATAAGTCTTGTTTGTAGGCTGCACGTGTGACATGGGAGAAGTCTTGGGTTTTATTTCGATAGGCATGTATCCCATTTTTTGACTTGAATGTAGTTGCATGTTATTTTGACTTAACTCATATTGAAATTAAATAATTGGTTTAACTTTTATTTTAAAATATAATAGTTGGCCATTTTGTTTTATTATGGTAATATTTGTTTTATATATCTATATTTATATTTATAAAGTAAGTTATTTAATGTATTTTATATTTATTTAAAACTAGAAATATTTCAATGACATGTGCTTTTTTGTGCAACTAAATCATGAAATTATATGTCTATGGGGTGGGATGAATTGAAATCCCCCTCCCTCCCTATTTTAAATTTTCATCTTTTGCATGAAAGTGTTTTCATGATCTATAACCTTGTGTTTTTCAAATATAACATGTTTATTGAAGTGGGGCCATTTTAGTTTTTTTGGATTTTATGGCTCTTGATAGCCCTGTGACAAGTTGAAATAAAAAGGAAACCCCATTAGTTTTCCACCATCATATGAGAACAATTTACATACCTTAAACTAAAAATATTTTTTCATACTAAAACTAGATATTAACAATCATTGATAACTATGGAGGAGCTTGAATCTCCCAAACATCATTTTAAAAACTATGAGAGCTTGAAACATCTTAGAGACATTATGAGAATATGGTTACTTAAAACATCTACCCAACCAACTTTTTATTGAGTCAAAAAATGTAAATAAAATAAAATAATTTCTTGACAAAAGCTTCAAGGCCCCATTAATGACAGTCATACAAAGGTGAGGAAGGTGGAGAGGGATGAATATGGATAAGTCATCCTCTAAACCCTCCTTCACAAAATATAAATTTTAAAATTTAAAAGTGAAAATAAAACCTTTTATTAGTTCCCATAAAGATTAATAGGGTTTATTCAACCTTTCTTAATATTTCGATTGATATTGAAGAGATATAACAATTGAGATGTAATGATCTATCCTTAAAGAGATAAGAAAAGATATTTTAGACACTTTTTAATATCACATAAAGACTAAAATATTTTCACTAAGCACTTTTCATAGAGGTAATTCAACTTGAAAATATAGTTATTTTTAAATTACAGTGCAAATCAAGCTCTGTGATTGGCTAAATTTTTTTGGGATCCATTTTAACACCTGTTAAGAGTTAGGAATAATTATTTGAACATGTTGTTGATTTAATCTACCTATTTTTTTTTAGTTTTAGTTTGAGAGTTTGGGATATGGGGGCCTTTAGGTTTTCATAATTAGTTGTAAGCTAGTTGAAGGCTTGTAGGCTCATTAGAGCAAACAAGACTGGCATGCTTATGTAATAACCAAGTAACCACTTACACATTGTAATACATGACATTTAGGAATGTAAGTTTTATTCAAGATAATATCTCATGCCACAAAGTGATTATCCCATTGGTGATTGGATGTGTAGAATGTGCATTGTACATTTAAAAAATGGTATGTTCTTTTATGGATTTTATCATATGAAAATTTATACATGAAACTGAATAAAATATTCATGCATTTTATCTATGTAAAATTATCATGCTTTATACATACATTGCTCATATATTTCCAATCTAGGGGCCAAATCATATCAACATTAAAAAAATAAAAATATTCATATAAAAATTTAAATTTAAAAAACATTGCTTTATACATGTTACATGTTCACCTATGCTAGATATTTTCATTATCCATGATTCACACATATGGTTCTCAAATTATTTTATTTAATGGGTACTATTAGAACAATTAATGGTTAAGTGGTGTTATTTATGTACCTTTAATACATTAAATTACATTAGTTAAATAATAATATATTTTATTATTTACCATGATTTTATCTTCATGTAAGTAAACAATAAAATATATTAAATAACCTTTGGAGAGGTTAGACCCATTAATGTGATGGTTGAAAAAGGTCACATTATAATAGTCAGATTACCTTGCCTATATAATAAAAGTTTATATTGTAAGATGCAATGGGAAAAAGGAGAGTTGAGACAAATGAGGAAATGTGGAGAACACATTTACAAGTTGTGTGAAGATTAACTGAGAAAAAGTGAGAGAAACTAACAAGCACCCAATACAGTCTTTCTTTCTCTCACTTCTTCTAAATTAATTTTCACATAACTTGGAAATGTGTTCTCCACATTACTTCATTTGTCTCAACTCTACTTTTTTTCCATTGCATCTTACAATATAAACTCTTTATTAAATATGAAAGATAATTTGATCATTTTAATGTGACCTTTTTCAACCACCACATTAATGGGTCTAACCTCTCCCAAGGTCATTTAGTATATTTTATTATTTATTTACATGAAAATAAACTCATGGTAAATAATAAAACATATTATTATTTAATAAATATAATTTAATGTATTAATGGTACATAAATAACACCACTTAACCATTAATTACTAAAATACTCTTCCTTAATGTTAAGTGGAGATACATGCCATAATCACCTTTATAACAATGAATTTTTACTCCTTAAACCATCCATATGATGAGTTTTAAGAGGTAATAATTAAAAAAAACATCCTTCATCATGCTATAGTCATCTTTAAAGGAATTATACTATGTAAACATAATCACCCAAAGGTATTAAACTATTTAAGTATATATACTCAAAGTTATTACACTATGTAACCATAATCACATAGTCACCTTTAAAAGAATTACATTATACAACAATAGATAGCCAAAGGTATTACTCTATGTAACTATAATAACATAATCACCTTTAAAGTAATTACACTATATAACCATAGATGCCCAAAGGTATTGTACTATGTACTCATAGGCACCTTTAAAGGAGTTAAACTATATTATCCTAAACCACTTAGAGTGATTTTAGACTAGCATGATCATGAGACTACATCCCATAGTGAGAATACATCCCACAATTTCTCAAGAATAATCAACCAAGCATATTGGAGTCTTTTATAACATAAGGACTTCCATACTACTATGTTTTGGGTATAATGTAGACTTCCATATAAAATTTAGCAAAATCATGTAAAGTGATATATTACAATACTTTACAATGAGAATAAGTATAAATAGATAGAAAGAAACACATGACCCACATGGCTGTTAAGAAGTGACAATGTCATACACACTCCCCCTCAATGGTAAATTTGATAAGCTTTAGATTAAATGATATTCAATAGGCTTTAGTTTGTTGGTGTTACATTGAATTTTTCACCAAAGCTATACAACTTTGAATATTAGCAAGAAGGTTGGTATAATGAGGAACTTCCACACGATGTTCTTCTATCATCTTTCATAGCCACAAGGCTTATTTAATAACTTCTACATGGAGTGATCCAAGTGATGACATCTACACTAAATATAAATATATATCTAAAAGTAGACTCATCATAGTATGGTTACGATCACAATAATCAAATAAATTAGCATAATCAAAAGAAGAATAATTTACACAGTTTACAGTTCCTTTTATATATCAAAGTATCTACTTTGTTAAAATCCAATGATCCAAGTATGGATCCTACATGAATTTGGAATCACCACCCATAACTTATGAAATATCTATCCTAGTAATGGTTAGATAAAACAAATTACTAATAATATATTTGTAAATAGGGATTAGCTTTATCACATAGTTTTTGGGTCAAACTTTAACACAACCTTCAATAGGAGTATTTGCAAGATTGAAATCAAGCATGTTAAATTTAACAAGAAAGTTATGTGATGCATATATAATAAATTCACTAATATTCTGATACTAAGTTATCCAAATATTAGATATCTTTATTAGGAATAATTCATATTATAGTTTGAGTTATAAATATTTCTTCCTTTTAAAGTTGATACTAAAAGTTTGAATTTTGTACTAAATTGATAAAAAAAGGTTTAGAAAGTAAACTTTTTAATGTGTTTTATACTTAGTTTTATAATAAAAATAAGGGCAAAAATTTAAAGTGTCATAAAAGTGGTTACAAGTGTCATAAATAGTGTCACAAATTAGACTATTTAATCAAATTATTGTAAAAAAAAGTAAGAGATTTCAAATAAAACAAACAACCTTCTTAATGTGTTTGGAACGTGCCAAAACCTAAAAATCAACTAGTTGGAAGACTGTGGTCAACAAGAAGTTGATAGGTTTAAGTGTCAAACAAAGTTGTCAAAATATGACACAAGTTCTTACATGAAAGAACATGTAATTAAAAAAAAAATGTTTTTTTAAATATCAAATTAAATTTGATCAAAAAGAAGAATTTAGAGGATTTGAACATAAGACCTAACTCATTTGAGTATACTAGCAAAGCTAGGCTAGCCAACCCATAACCAAGCCTTGTTAGCAAAATAAATTTGTTAGTTTGATTTTAATCCTTTTTAAGTTCTATTTTTTTTAAATAAATAAAATAAAAATTAAATAAATGCATTAAAGTAATAATATGCAATAAAATATTTTAAATTTCAACAAAGGGATTTTGAAAAGCATAGGTGGAGTCGATAGACTTAGGTGGAAAATAAAAAATTAAATAAAAATTTATTTTTTAAATACTTGATTTAAAAACTATACGAACCATTTAATTTTCCATTTGCATAGGTAGAATAATGGCACAGGTGGAAATCAAGGATGATGGATGGATCTCCAAGTGATTATTTTTGAAGATTTAAAGCTTGAAACTTCCTAGAAACAAACTTCCAATGCTTTTAAGATACCCATATCTAGGTTTTAATGACTAGAAAATGATATTTTCTGCTCGTGCTATAGCTATGGCACCTATGGATGAAGATAATTTTCTATATTTTGAAGGAATACTCCTAGTGACACTTCAAATGGTTTTTAAAGACTAAAAAGGTGAGAAATCATCATTTAAATCTTAGGAAGAGACAACAAAAGATCATGAGCAAATGTTTTTCTAATTTGTTCTTTAGAGGGGCATACTAGTCCATTCAATGGCACATAGGAGGTGAGAGAAAAAAGATTTACAATCTTTCCCAGGGTCAATAGAGGCTTTGGAATACCTAATCTACCTAATTTATCCCTTTTAATGATATAAAATCAAAGAAATATATAATAATTAATTTTTGGAAGTTTTTTACCTCTCACATGGTGTATATAAATATTTAGGAGGAGAGAGAAAAAATAAATCAGCTATAGATGTCCAAATCTATCAAAGTAAAGGTGAAAACTACTTGGAAATAGCCAAACTAAGCCAATAGAGTGACCAGAATGGAGATTTACTGATTAGAATCTATTTTTTTAAGGAGGGCCATACAAGGCCATATAAGAACATTCAAAAGATGATTTTCTTACTTGTTAATTCTCTTGAAGCTTGTAACTACCTTTATGTGTTAGATTTGCAAATAGAGAACTTAAAGCACCTACATACAAATTATTAGCTAAAAAGAAAAAAAAAGATTTTTAATGCTCAAAAAAGCATTTTAAACCCATTTTAACATTAAGGGGGAGTATTAGAATAATTAATGTTTAAGTGGTGTTATTTGTGTACCCTTAATATATTAAATTATATTGATTAAATAATAATATTTTTATTATTTACCATGAGTTTATCTTTGTGTAAATAAATAATAAAATATATTAAATGACCTTTGGAGAGGTTAGACCCATTTATGTGGATATTGAAAATTGTCACATTATAATGGTAAGATTACCTTGCCTATATAATAAAGAGTTTATATTTTAAGATGCAATGAAAAAAAAGAGAGAATTAAGACAAATGAGGAAATGTGGAGACAACATTTCTAAGTTATGTGAAGATTGATTGAGAAGAACTGAGAGAAAGAAAGACCGTATTGGGTACTTGTTAGTTTCTCATAATATGAATAATCTTTGTGAGTTTTTTTTACCTCTTGGAGGTTTTCCCATGTATATCTAGTGTTTCATGATGAGTGTCTTTGCTATTGATCTCACATCTATATCTAGTGTTCATATGCAATTGTATTGCTTATTCTCTGAGGTAATATGTAGATTCAAAGGTCACATGATATTAGATATCAAACTATGCACCCACATCTTAAAGGGGGAATTTTATAGACTTTACTATTTCAAATAATTTTTTTCATGATGATATTTGTTAGTCTCAATTTGTGACCCACTTAGAATTTAACTATGGAATAAACTGATCTAATATAATAAAATGAGTCTATAACTAATGGGATAAATGTCCCTTCATTTTTAATATTTTACTTGGGATCTAAGGGTCAAAAATTTTCTAGAACATTTATCTAAGTGAGCAAAAACTATTATCACCATAGGTTTAAATGATATTTTACTTGAATTAAAATTGTTGAATATTATGGGCTTGTTGAAACCATATGTTTAATATATTCTTTTATGATATAACACAATTATAATCTACTGATTAGGACATATCATAAAAAATGTAAAAGAGAGGGAAAGAGTAAGGTGGAAAGGGATGATTCTTTGACTGAGATAAGATATTTTAGTATAGAAAAATAGAAATTATGAGTAGCTATAATTATATCATTGGGAATCAAGTTTAACTATTGCACAATTCTTATAATTCAATGAAAAAGACTTAAAAGGAAAATGTACACATATAATTGATAATTTCTATCAAAGGAAAGAAAAACACAAGTCTATAGCTATAGCACATGAATTAATGAAAGCTTCAAAATAAACATAATGAGAATTTAGAATCAATTAAATTAGTAATTTCATAATTTGATTGCATGTCCATTTTCAAAACCAACATTCAAATAACTTCTTGGCATGTATTAATTATCTAGAATTAATATCATTTGCAAACAATCATGACAAAATAAAGGATAATGGAAGGTGTAATCCTAGCATAATTCTAACATAGTTTTAGTATAAAAATAGTTGACCATTATAATGGCAAACATTATTGCTTATATATGCAAGGTAGTCAAACCCATTTACTTGATGTAAAATTAAATCTAGGAACTAATTATAGCTCAATTTATTTAGGTAACACATCAAGAAAAGAAGAGATAAGGACTAAGTCATGGCACAACTCCTAGATTACATCAGGTTCCAAAAATCTTAAATGAACATGACCAAGTATTAAATGCAATTTAATCTTCAAGTGACCAAATGGTTACACATATTTAATTATTTTCACTAGGTAATCAATGGCCTAAATAGGAAAAGCCACATCATGGTAATTAGATATTAATGATGGGGTAATTGGTCTATGTTTTGAATTGTCTATTATCAATGTCTTATGTTTGTATTCAAGATAAAAAATTTACTTCTAGATGCATCCTTTTCCCATTAAATGTTAATGATATGAAAACATTGGAAAAATTCATTGTTTCAATTTATAAATACCAAAGCTCATACTATAAACATATTTTAAAATCTCATTTTCCTCTCAATCTAGATTCAACTTTTGTCTACTGTGACTCTCACTTAGTTATGCCAATGGTGTTGTGGAAATGGATCTTGATGCAATATTTTATAAAAATGATTATATGTTTTGGGTAGCCTACAAGAATGCTTGGGTTCATATATTTTAGCCAATTTCTCTCCTTTGACTGTATATTCTGTATACCAATAAAATTCTCCCTCTATCCAATTTTGGCTATCACTCTAGTTTTTATACTCAAATGAATTTGATTAACTTGTGAGACTACTCAGGTATATTTTAGCCTTTCTCCATTTGTGTTTTTTGTATAACAACTTACAATTATAGTTGGGATGAAACTGTTATTTTCCCATCTCCCTAGTCTCTTCTTGACTATCAAATATTACATGAATTTCAAGGTTGTGTCTTATATATTATGATATTTGTCACAATATCACTTTCAAAGAATTTAAGCCTTGTCATGTTGGTGTTGTATACTATGCAAGCTATAAATCCCCAAGATCATGCCACTTGACACAATCTTAAGAATTCGAAGAGTCTTTGACTATTGAATTGATTTGTTTTGAAAAGTAATACACATTATATCTCCCATAAGGGTTCCATGTGCCATCATCATAAAGCTTAGGGTCTTTAAGGTTTTATTATTTGAATTATTTATTCCACTAGCTAAGTATTTGAGATCATGTCATGTGGTATTATATCAAGACTCTAGGAGATCATTGATCGAACACTTTATACCCACCCTTCTAAAATTTGACTCCTTGAGATGTGACTATGTGTCTTAATCTTAAAACTTTAGGCTTAGACTATCTATCAAGTATATTTTCTTATATAACCCTTAATGCTTGAGATTATGCCACTATCTATCAAGTATATTTTCTTATATAACCCTTAATGCTTGAGATCATGCCATGTGGCATGATCTCTAGATTCAAAATTATTCATCACTTAGCCATTTTTACAATAATTGATTTTTTATAATTGAATAAGATCATGCCACATGGCATGATCTTAGGATTCTTCTACATTTGACACTTAGTCAATTTTAAAATTATGCCTCTTTGTATTTTGGGGTGAGCTTCAAACCATTGATGAAACTACCATGTGGCACTTTCATGTTGAATCTTCCATCAGAGGCTTATACTATTCTAATTAATCCTCCAAGTCCTTAATTTTCATGATGATGCCATGTGGTGTCATCATGGACCTTTTGTCATCAAATTATGCACCCTAGGACACTCTATGAAGCTCCTTAAATTTGATGCAACATTGAATCATCTCTCAAGTTTGTGGGAACTTGTAAGAGAGATGAATCTCTAGGATTGAAAGGGATAGCTCCTTGAATTCTTCTCTAAGTTCCTATCATATAATCTAGTGCTTGTTCATGAAAAGAGTTAAAAGTTTGCATAAAATTAAAACTATACTAGAGAGGTGATCCACCAAGATATATCCCATAGAATATCATAATTTTACTAAAAAACAATTCTTTTTAAGATGAATTCCATGGATTGAAGGATCCAACATAGTGTTTCAATGTGAAGGTAGCATACTTGGGGCAATCAACAAGATACTTGACCTAGGGGAAGATTTCACACCATAGAGATAATTTAATACTTGAAAGAGGACTTAGTACATTCAACACACTTCACATAACTTGTTAACATTATAAATCTTCCTTAAACATGAAGGATAGAGGGAGTAAGGATGATATTATCACTTAGCTCCACTATACATCACTCACACACTTAGAAAAATGAGGAAGAGAGAGAGAAGGGGAGTCCAAAAGGCACAAGGATAAGTGTCCAAAAGATAAAATTAGTTGAAATGCATTTGTATGAGTAGATAGGGTGATAAATGTAATATTAAGAGAAAAAAGTGTCATTTAAAATCATTTAGGACCTATAAAATGTCAAGAAACTCCTTTTACACAAAAAATTACCTTCCATGATTAGCCTTCTAAAACTACCTTATAACTACAACTGATCAGCTCTGATGATGGATTTCGGTAAGAGGGGTTAGAAAAAAATTCCTCACATGCATTGGTGATGTCCTAAACCACTCATGATCATATGGACATTCATAATCATCTTTGGAAATCCCAAAATAGGCCTTTTCCCTACACCTTTCACACTTGACACCTAAAAAATATTCAAACCTAAAATCTAATCCATACAAAAAGAGGAATGAAATGTGTACCAAGTTTCCATGGAATCAATTACAAGAAATAATCCTTAAAAGGCATTCCAAATGAAGATTCACTATTTTCTCTAAGTCTTCCCTAACTGGCTCATTAGACTAGTTGAAATGAGAGAACTAGTAGGCACATTTGGGAGCTTAGACACTTGATCAAATGACCATGAGGACTTATAAAAAGTCTTAAAATTTCCTCCAAAAGTGATTTTGCCTCTTAAAAATTCACCATGCATGTGAAACATTAGAAATGGTCAAAATAAGCCCTATTTTTCCTTATTACATATAGGTCCATACAACAAAACCACATTGGGGGGTGCCTAGGAGAGTATTCTAAATTTTCCCAAAGTTTAATGTCATTTACATTCCATATTCATGTTTAATTTTCAATTTCTTCCTAGTCAAGTCCTTGATAAGGGTTTATAAGGGTTTTGAAGTGGTTTTCATTCCTAGCATTTGTTCATAGCCATGGCACATTGGAAATATAATAAAATTCCAATTATGGCTCCTTAAGGACCTCATTCAACTTCCTATAATGTCTCAATGTCCCATGCAAAGTTTGGTGGAAGTTCTAAGCACTTGAAGTTGACATTCGAGCTCATTTTTTGCTTCTTGGTAGGGTTTCAATGCTTCCTAAGCCAAAAATGGCTACTTAGCTACTTTATTTGTAAACAAAGGGTTGGAAAACCTCTTTATATACCCTAAAAATATATTCTAATTATTATATCTTTTCAAAATCCTAAAATGGAAATTGACCCTTGTTTGGCATTAGGCCTAGACCTTGCTAATAGGTTTACCTACCATGTTGGACTTTACCTGACCTCCAATGGTTACCTTTTCAATGTGATAGCTTTAAAACACCCAAAATACCTCTATAAACATGAACTAGTTAAGTGGAAAGCATAGATTAGGTTGAAAATGCGTATGACCTCCAATTTGGCTTCTAGCCCTAAGGCTTTCCTTCACACTTGACTGTAACCCTTATTATTTAGGGTACCCTATCTACTATCAAGCCTTATATAAAAGTTAATTAAGTTTTTTTAGGTTTAATATATCTTATCCAACCTTTATTTGGTCTTTTTTTTCCTTGAGATCATCAATTCACCACTTTTCCCTAAAACTACCATTCTTGTACATGAAGGGACTGCCCCTATTATAAGACAAAAAAGAGAGTATTATGCCTATTTGTTTATGAAAATTGAGTATTTCATAATCTCCATATGGTATTAATTACCAACTTTACCAATTTTTTTTGTCTTATTCGATGATTATGGGGTCTAACCATCTCAATCTTCTCAAAAAAGGGGTAAAACCCCTTGTTTTTTGCATGTTTTGTGCAAACCTCCTCATGGATGGTCCTTCCAAGATTATTTAATGAATACAAAGTTTCATGCATGTCATTAAACCTAATTTAATTAGTATGGAGCCTAGGTATCAAATAAAAACCTCTCTCCTAAGTGGAATCCCATACGCACCCTTTGAACCAAGGGTTGCCTTAACTTCTTTGTATAGACCGAGTCCATTTTGCTTATGGGAAAAGGGCTTGGGTGGATTGATAGTTTATTGGAAATGTTATTTACTTAATTATATATTTTAATCCACATCATATTTTTTAAAAATTTCCTTCCCTTCCTTTGGTATCAAACTCTGACCATGTTCTTGTCAAGCTTAATACCCTATCTGACTGTGACAATGAACATGGGTATTCTCTCTTATTTACCTCTCTTTGGAGGTTATAATCAAGGTTTAAAAAAATTATATACCCTATTTTAATCATATTAATATTCCAATATGATCCCATATTTTAAACCTAGCATCTTGGCCATTTAGGGCTTCTAATTGCTTTACTGTTCTTCATGGACTAAAACAATCCCAAAACCCTATCTGTAGGTTATTTTAGGGTGAGAATGGCATAAAATTGATCTTGATTGATTATTTTACAACACATTTATGTCCTCCAAGTCATTATATTTGATAATTATATCTCATTTACACTAAAAGTTCCTTAAGACTCCTCTAAGGTCCATCATCTCACTTCATTATTGTCCCAACTGTAGGTGGCTATCTTTCATTCATTTTAGGCCTGTAGGTGTCTTTAGGTGAAGAATAGACTTGTTTATGGATATTGATGATTATTTTGAGGTAGTGGTTTTCTCATAAACCATACAATTTCATCACCTTATTCATGGTTATATCTATGTCACAAACTTTGACCTTTCTACCTATAAGTGATTCCTCACAATCATGTGTATGGATAGAGGAGTATACATTAGAGATTAAGAAATTGAACTCACCTTCTCTCATAGTATTTGGGATTTTATAGCATCATTTGAAACATTTTCATCAATCCAATTTTATGGAACAACCTATAACACCATAATGAAGATCAAGGTTAACATTTTGATCAATGTCTTGTAGATAACACTGCCCTACTTCAGTGATTTTCTAGCCATCTTTGGACCTTGAAAAATCCAATCTCCACTAATCCTTTGCTTATAAAAATTGGTATAGACCTTGTGATATATTATGATTATAGGATTAAATTCTCAATGTTCCTTATGTAACTTAAGGGGCATTCTTAAATAGGTCATACAAAACCTTATGGACCTCTATTTGGTCATTTTGGAGCAAAAGGGCCTGATCACAGCCCAACTTCCCATTTGATGTTTTGACACCTTTCTTAGTCAACTAAAATTATCAAGAGGTTTTTTTTAGACCTTTGACTTGTAAAGGTATCTCAAAGGGATTGAAAAACTATTGGAACACCTCCAGAAGGCATATCTATGACATCAACTGTAGATGATCATTCCTTTTACACAGGCAGAATTGAGCCCATTCTCTAAATATGCAAGTTTGTAGCACCTACACGCCTCCATAAAAAATTTAAATGTATATTAGTGGTCCTAATAGGTTAAATAACATATCAAAACCTCAAAATTGCATTTGTGACATAAGCATGCTTCTGAAAGTAGAAATAACATACATGGGAATCATGACATGACAACAAACATGCAAGGAAGGCTTTCCAAACACCCTAAGAGAAATTTTAAACACTTATATGCTTAAAATAAATTAGTATCATCTCCAAAAAAATACAAAAACACTTTTTTTCAATGTGGAGGAAACATTTTCAAGGCAAGTGAAATGATTACAAGTGTAAACTAGGCATTTTGCAAGCCTAGAGGAGGCTTTCTCAAACAATTAAACTATAAAAAAAAAATAATAAGCAATAAAATTTATTTAAAATAATATAAAAACACCTTCAACACACAAATCCATCAATCTGAATAAATAAAATTTGAGACAAGCTCAAACAGTGACCCCCTTATGGTTACATAAGCATAAAAAGCTGTCTGGAATCAAACTGATTGATCATAAAGGGTAATGCACCAAATATAAAGATATTTTTATGAAAATTAAGTTCAACATATTAATATCCACCCCTAGAATCACTCTTCTCAATTCCACTTATATGGCCCATGCCAAGTGCTTAAAGTTGACATTTCTTTGCTTGCCAAAGGAAAATGGAGGAAAAGAAGTTACAGATGAAGATTTTTTTATTATACTTGAAAAATAGGCATTTAAATATATTATTAGAGGTGAATATTTACTTTACCCATGTTTTTAGCTAATGATGGACTCAAGAAGTCTGTATAAGTGCCCAAAAGCTCCTAAAATCAAGGAGAAACTACCATCCACTGAACATAAATACTTATTGTCTAACATATAACTATTCCTAACATGATTATAACATCTTAAATGTTTCAACTCACCTTTGTGTCAAATTTTATTGCATGAATGTTCATACAAGTCATTAAATGGGTTAAAATATGACCAAAAGGCCCCTTTTTCCACATGAGACATAACCTATGATCAATTTATGACTTGTAAACATATTAAAACATGTCAAGGAACACCTTAGGATATTTTAAACATAATTTTACCCTTTTACTAACTTTAACTAGGGTTTACCAACCTTTAACTTTAGTTGACTAGCCTAACACAAAGAGGGTGGACTTCAACAAGGACTAGGGAGAGGATGAGTATGATAATAGACCAACATGACACCTTATAAGACACATGGGAACCTTATTAAAAATTAAAAATATTATGGATTGACCCAAATTTTACTTAGGGTCAAATTTAGTCAACAATATTAGTGATTTCTAGGGGTAGCATGCCAACTATGCCTAAGACTAGTTGCCTAATCCTTCCATTAGGCATGGAGTCATGCATATGAGTACTCAGATTGACGTGAACAGACCTTGAATTGACCACAATAAAATTGACATTAAAAAAATGCACAAATAAATAATAACACACACAAGACAAAAGCAAAACATAAAATAAAGACACATGTGTGCTACTAAGCAATTAGGGAACACAAAGCACAATTGAAAAAAAACTAGTATGCACATCCATCTTGATCATACTCCCTTCCTAGATCAAAAATGGAGTATCTTGAATATCCCTCCTTATTATATGAATGGGGATTCCATGTATGCTTCCTTTTGGGTGTGATGATAAATGACTCATGTTTTCTTTTTGTTCCTTGACTTGTCATGCCACTTGATGAAGTCATCTCAAACAGGTGTCCCAAGTAGCTGAAGTCATCTTAGTTTTGGAAAAATGTCTCACATTGTTTCCTTCTTGTCTCCTTATATAAAATTTTCATGTCTATATATAGGATAACTTGTTTCAAGTTCATGTCTCCTTGATAGATCTCATCTTCTTTTTCAATTGTCACACCTTCTTCAAACTCTCTAAGAATTATTACATCATGGAAATTTAGAAGCATATATTGCTTAAATTCCTCTTTGATGATGGTGGAGGTATGTATATTCATGAGTGATTTTAGGATAAATCTTCAAATCACCTTCATAGGCCCAAGATCATCATATATTTTTCCATCATGATCCAAACTCTCTTGGTGATAATACTCCTCAACACATACCTACTTTCCAACTTCTAGCTTATCATGGATTGTGGTAAGTTCTATAGGACTTGTAGGTCCATTTTGGCTTTCCAATTCATTTCATATGTCTTCAAACATCTACCATAATCCATCATATTTTGATTGATTTGCATCATGGAAAGGAACAATGAGAGAAAACATTTTTTCTTCAAGATTCAATAGAAGTCCTTCTAAGGCATCCTTTTCAACAAAAGGATCATCACTTTCATGAGGAATTAGATATTTTTCATCATTCAACTAATTGAAAACCTCTCTTCTTTCCTCATAATACTATCCACATAAGTTTACTTGTTCCACCATGATGTCTTACCTCTTTTGGTTACTCTCTTGGATGGATTCCCAAGAAGAGAAATTTTGGGAAATGGATAGGGAACTTGGGGCATCTTGAGACTACCAAGATGGATTTGTTTCATGGGCTCTCAATTTTTCCTCTAGACTGAAAATTAGGCTACAAACCTCTAGTAATTCATAGGTAGAATTTGACTAATTATCCCCCTCTATAGGTACCCACTCTTTTTTGACTTTTTCCAACTCATTCCTTACAATCCTAATACAAACTCTAGGAATGAGTTGATCACCACCATATCTAGTATCAATCTCTATCATGTATTCTTGGTGTCTAATAAGAGATTATTTGAAACTAGCAATGAGATGACTAGGAGGAAAACCAGGTGGACTAAGTGAAACACAAGATGGAGATGACTGATTATTGGCAACATAGGACTCATTACAATCTTAGAAAAATAATTTCTCATCTTGAGGAGGAATAGGAAAATTAAGACATACCTCTTCTACTTTATGATCTTCATTTATAAGTGGGGATATAGGAGTATCTTCCTCATGTACAAAATAAGTCCCCAAATCAATCTCTTCCATGTATGCATAAGGATCATGCTCATATGTTTTAGTACCATACTCATCAAGGAAATGGTTTAAAATATCTTCAAGAGGAGAGGATGTTTCACCTTCCATGACACCTTCTTCTTCTTTACTAATCACATAATTATGATTTGAACTTGACTCCACATATGGTTCAATATGAAACCTTGCTAAAGGTTGTGTTTTTACGGTTACCTTAGTCCCATATCTTGTTCTCAAAGTTATAAAAGTCCAATCAGTATAAATTTATCCTCTTATTTTAACTGTGAAGTCCCTTAACAAGAAAATAAAAAAGTGAGCTAGGAGGTCTACCACCATAATGTCTTACATAATGGGGAAGCTTAGACAATCATGTAGAGAAAATTTCAACCCTTTAACCAATCCCACTATCTTTGATGGAGTTCCATCAAGTTGAAACACACCCTTACTATGTGGTTCATACTTTAAACCCAACTTATCTGTAACCACCTTAGGCATAATTGTGGTACTAGCTCCACTATCCACAATACAATTGTGAACCAATTTTTCTCCTATAAAGAGTGTGAAGTCAAAAGGTGGAGGCTTTTCAGATTTGGTGGAGGTTTCTAGGACATGACTTAGTGTATTGGAAAGGGCTACACTATTGTGTGTTGGGGTTTGAGGGGTTACATTGATGTTCAAAATTTGCTCTTGTAGGAGTTCCTTTTGACCAAGCATTTACAAGACTTCCCAAAGAGATGCTAGTCTTGGTATTCTTCAAAGAATCAATAATGTTCAAAGGGGAAGTATTCACCTATTTTTTAATTCTTGAAGGAAATGAGGGATCTTGAATTTGATGCATTGTAGGCTTGACAACCTTGCTCACATTCTAACTTTGATAAAGAGTGTGACTAGTAGGAGGTATTACATTAGGATTCACACCTTGTGGCCTTGCAGAGGCATTACTTGGAGTCACATGTACTTCTGGAACATCTCCCAAAGATCTCTTTTTGGATCTTATGTTGGCTATAACTGATGTACTTTGGTTCAAAACATAGTTATCCTCCTTTTAAAAATTCATAAGAATGGTACCTTGGCTACTATCTTCTTCATGAGTATCCCTTTGCATGATATGTGCTTCTTCTAATGTGAGGCAAGGAGCTCCTTATTGTGCTACTAAGGCTTGATAACCTTCTTCACCATCATACCCAAACTAACATTGAGATTTCCCCCATTGATCCAAATGTTCCTCTCCTTGGACTAGATTAGTATGGATTGGAAAAACAACCCTTGTGGATGGAATGGAATTAGGATTATAGGTATTGGGCTGTCTATTGAAACCTTATTGACCTTGTCCTCTTCCTTGGTAATTGTATTGGGATGGAGGTCTATAGGTTTGTTAAGTATAGTATTGGGGATTGGGTAGAACACTTACATGCAATTTAACTTGTTTGAGTTGAGCTTGTAATGACCAAATCATTTCATCTTTGTCTATAATACTATCCACCTTCTTAAGATTGGTTTTGGGCTTGACATTGGTTTTGGGAACTTATGATATACTTGGAGATTCAACTTGATTATGAGACAATAAGGGCATGGAAACTCTTTTGGGTAATATCCCAACTTGTATCAAATTATTCTCAACTTCAATAGCTATCTCATATGCCTTAGGTAGAGTAAATCCTCCCATTGATTGCAACATTATTTCCACATCAGTACCAATTACCTTAAGATATGTGGGGAATACAAAGCTTAGAGGAGGCCTCATGACAGGTGGAAATTTATACCATGTCCTTTGGAACCTTTCATTAAAATCTCCCATGGACTCATTAGGACCTCTCTTTATCAAATTCAACTGGTGAATTAGTGAATTATGGTCACTTTTATTCTCAAACCTATTCACCAAAAACTCTGTAAATTCATCCCAATTAGTGATACAACCACCTTCCAATGTCCTATACAAATCAAGTGCCTTACCCTTTAGATACATGGCAATTAGTCTAATAGATATGTTAGCTTGGTGATATTTTGGAAATTTCAAAAGTTTAAAATATACCTAATGTGCTCAGATGGGGTAATAGGACCTTCTCCATTGAAACTAGAGAGAGTTTTGGAAGCATTAGGAGGAATATGATCATATGAAAGAAGGTTAATTAGATTTTGGGTGTTGAAGGCTAGGAAAGGATGTCTTATAGCCATCTCTTCTTCTTCTTGATCTCCTATCTCCTCAAATTCTTCTTCTTCTTCAAAACCTTCTTGTTTGGGATCTCTAAATGTTAAGAATGGTTTAGGATGTTATTCTTCAAGAGGATATTTAGATAAAGGGACTTGATTGAATGCTCTACTATAAGATGATCTAGTGAAGAACATCAAGTATAATGTGAAGAACTTGATCTACAACTAGATATTTTGACCTTTTTAAGTCACCAAATGCTAGATTAGAAAAACTTCTACAACCTTGGGCTTGTCAAGACCAAAATTCACCTTGACATGGAAATAATTAGGACCAACTATCCACTGAGTGTGCAAGAACTATTTTCATAAAATTGTACACCCTAAGACACTCTATTAAGCTCCTTAAATTTGATACAACATTCAATCATCTCTAAATTTTGTGGGAAATTGTAAGAGAGATGAATCTCTAGGATTGAAAGGGCTAGCTCCCTGAATTCTTCTCTAAGTGTCTATCACCTAATCTAATGCTTGTTCACAAAAAGAGTTAAAAGTTTTCAAAAAATGAAAAATATACTAGAGAGGTGATCCACCAAGATATATCCCATAGAATATCATACTTATACTAAGCAATAATGATTTTCAAGACCAATTCCATGCATTGAAGGATCCTAACATAGTGCTTCAATGTGAAAGTAGAATACTTTGGAAAATCAACAATATACTTGACCTAGGGTAATATTTCACACCATAGAGACAATTTCATACTTGAAATAGAGCTTAGTACATTCTACACACTTCACATGACATGTTAACATTAGAAATCTTGCTTAAACATGAAGGATAAAGGGAGTAAGGATGATATTATCACTTAGCTCCACTATACATCACTCACACACTTAGACAAAATGTTCATAACTTAGAATTAGACTTTTATTCAATGTTCAAAATAAAAGTGTAATGTCATCTTAGTAGGGCTTTTCCATATAAACTATGCTTTTTTTATAAAAACTTTGAGGAAGAGAGAGAGAAGGGGAGTCCAAGAGGCATAAGGACAAGTGTAAAAAAGATAAAATTAGTTAAATAAATGTATATGAAGATATGTGGTGATCCATACAACATAAAGATCAAAAAGTGTCATTTCCAATCACTTAGGACCTACAAAATCTCAAGAAACTCCTTTTTCATAGAAAAATGCCTTCCATGATTAGCCTTCTAAAACTACCTTATAAATACAATTGATCAGGTTTGCTGATGGATTTGAGTAAGATGGGTTACAAAAAAGTCCTCACATGCATTGGTGAGGTCCTAAACCACTCATGATCATCTGGCCATGCATAATCATCTTTGATAGTCCCAAAATAGCCCTTTTCCCTACACTTGTCACACTTGGCACCTAAAATCTTTTAAATCTATAATCTGATCCATACAATAAGAGGAATGACATGTTTCCCAAGTGTCTATGGAATTATTTACAAGAAACAATCCTTAAAAGGCTTTCCAAATGAAGATTCACTATTTTCTCTAATTCTTCCCTAGTTGGCTCATTAGATTGGCTGAAATGAGAGAACTAGTAAGCACATTTAGGATCTTATAAACTTGATACAATGACCATTAGGACATATAACAAGTCCTAAGCTTTCCTCCAAAAGTGATTTGGCTTCCTAAAAGTTCATCATACCTAAAAAAAGCCAAAAATGGTCAAAATAAGCCCTATTTGCCCTATTCTATACATGTCTATATAGTAAAATTGCATTGGGGGGTGCCTGGGAGTCTTTTACATGTTCCCAAAGTTTCATGGAATTTCCATTCCATATTCATGTTTAATTTTTAATTTCTTCCTAGTCGAGTCCTTGAGAAGGATTTGCAAGGGTTTTAAAGTGGTTTTCATTCCTAGCATTTGTTCATAGCCATGACACATTGGAAATATAATAAAATGCCACTTATGGATCTTTAATTACCTCCTTCAACTTCCTTTAATGGCTCAAGGTCCCATGCAAAGTTTTGTGGAAGTTCCAAATACTTGAAGTTGACATTCAAGCTCATTTTTTGCTTCCTAGTAGGGTTTGAGTGCTTCCTAAGCCAAAAATGGCTTCTTGGAGACTTTATTTTCAAACCAAGGGTTGGAAAACATCTTTTTATACCCTAAAAACATCCTATAATGATTATAATATCTTGTCAAAATCTTGAAATTGAAATTGACCCTTGTTTGGCATTAGGCCTAGACCTTGCCAATAGGTATGCCTCCCATTTTGGACTCTACCTGACCATACAATGGTTAAATTTAAAATGTGATGGAATGAACACACAAAAAATACCTCTATAAACGTGAATTAGTCAAGTGAAAATCATAGATCACGTTGAAAATGCATATGACCTCCAATTTGGCTTTTAGCCCTAAGGCTTTCCTTCACACTTGATTGTAACACTTGTTGTGTAGGGTACCTTTTCTACTCTCAATAATTATATAAACATTAATTAGGTTTTTTTATGTGTCCTATATATTATCAAAACTTTATTTGGTCTTTTTTTTCCTTGAGATCATCAATTCACCACTTTTCCACAAAACTACCATTCTTGTGCATGAAGGGACTGGCCCTATTTTGAGACAAAACATAGAGTATCAGGCCTATTTTTTTATGAAAAGTAAGTATTTTTTAATCTCCATATGGTCCTAATGGCCAAATTTACCAAAGGGTTTTTTCTAATTCCATGATTATGGGGTCTAACCATCTCAATCTTCTCAAAAAGGGGTAAAAAACCTTGTTTTTTACATGTTTTATCCAAACCTCCTCATAGATTCTCCTTCCAAGATTATTTGATGGATACAAAGTGTTTATGCATGTTATTAACCCTAATTTAATTCTTATGGATCCTATGTATCCACTCAAAACATCTCTCCTAAGTGGAATCACATACTCACCCTTTGAACCAAGGGTTGCCTTAACCTACTTGTATGGACTGAGTCCCTTTTGCTTATGTGAAAAGGGCTTGGGTGGCTTGAGAGTGTCTTGGACATGTTATTTCCTTAATTTTATAATGTTAATCCACATGATATTTTTTAAAACTTTCCTTCCCTTCCTTGGGTATCAAACTCTCACCATGTTCCTCTCAAGCTTAATACCCTATCTGATTGTGATAGTAAACATGGGTATTATCTCTTAGTTACCTCTATTTTGAGGTTCTAATCAAGGTTTAAAAAAATTATATATCATATTTGACTCACATTCATATTCAAATGTGAGCCCATATTTCAAACCTATCATCTTGGCCCTTTAGGGCTTCCAATTGCTTCACTATCCTTCATGGACTTAAACTGTCCCAAGACCCTACCTATAGGTTGTTTTAGGGTGATAATGGCATGAAATTGATCTTGATTGATTATTTAAAAACATATTTAGGTCTTAAAAGTCATTATATTTGACATCGATATCTCATTTAGCCTAAAAGTGCCTTAAGACTCCTCCAAGGTCCATCATCTCACTTCACTATTGTCCCAACTGTAGGTGGCTATCTTTCATTCATTTTCGGCTTGTAGGTGTATTTAGGTAAATAATAGACTTGTTTATGGATCTTGATGATGATTTTTAGGTAGTGGTTTTCTCACAAACCATAAAATTTCCTCACCTTATTCATGGTTATATATATTTCACAAACTTTGACCTTTCTACTTGTAGGTGATTCCTCACAGTATTGTGTACCGATATAGGAGTATGAATTAGGGATTAAGAGATTGAATTCACATTCTATAAAGGTTAATTAGGTATTTAGAATTTTAAAGCATCATTTGAACCATTTTCATCATTATAATTTTATGGCACAACCTAGAACACCATAATTAAGAGGAAATTTAGCATTTTGATCAATGTCTTGTAGATAACACTACCCTACTTTAGTGATTTTATAGCCATCTTTGGACCTTGAAAAATCTGATATCCACTCATCCTTTGCTTCTCAAAATTTCCATATGACTTATACTATATGATTACTATAAGATTAAATTATAAAGGTGCCTTAGGTCACTTAATGGGCATTCTTAAATAGGTAATAAAAAACCTTATAGACCTCAATTTGGTCATTTTGGAGCAAAAGGGCCTGATCATAGCCCAACTTCCCATTTGATGTTTTGACACATTTCTTAGTCAACTATCATTATCAAGAGGTTTTTTCTAGACATTTGACATGGAAATGGATATCAAAAGGGATTGACCAACTATTGGAACACCTCCAAAAGGCATATTTATGACATTAACTGTAGATGATCATTCCTTTTACACAGGTAGAATTGAGCCCATTCTCCAAATATGCAATTTTATATCACCTACATGCCTCCATAAAACATTTAAATGTAAATTAGTAGTACCAAGAGGTTAAGGACCATATCAAACCCTCAAAATTTCATTTATGATGTCAACATGCTTCTAAAAGTGGAGCTTCTTGACCATAACATACATGGGAATCATGAAATGACAAGAAACATGAAAGGAAGGATTTAAAAACACCCTAAGATAAATTTTAAACACTTATATGATTAAAATAACTCAGTATCATCTCCAAAACAATACCAAAACACTTTTTTCTAATGTGGCAAAAACATTTCCAAGGTAAGTGAAATGACTTCAAATACAAACTAGGCATTTTACAAGCCTAGAAAAGGCTTTCTCAAATAATTAAACTCTCCAATATAAGAATAAGAATGAAAATGGCTTAAAAATCATATAAAAACACCTAAAACACACAAATCCATCAATCCAAATCAATAAAATCTGAGACAAACTCAAATAATGACCCCCTTAGTGGTTAGGGTTTGAAATTTAGTGTTTAGGTTTTAGGTTTATGGTTTTGGGTTCATTAGTTAAGGTTAGGGTTTAAGGTTTAGGATTTAAGGTTTAGTTTTTAAGGTTTTGGGTTTAGTTTTTAAGTCTTAGGGTTTATGGTTTAAAGTTTAGGGTTTTAATGTATATGATTTAGTGTTAATGGTTTAAGGTTTATGGCTTAGGGTTTGGGGTTTAGGGTTCAATACATTTAGGTTTCTTAGTTTAGTGTTTAGGGTTAATGGTATAAGTGGAAATGGAGTGTATTATGGAATTAACTACACTAATATTTGGTATGAGTGATTGTATCATGACTATAGGTAGATGTTATGAATGAGTGACAACATACCTACATGTAGTACTAAGTGCATTTGGTAGATGTACAATATATGAATGAATGTGTGTGTGTGTGTGTGTGTGTGTGTGTGTGTGTGTGTGTGTGTGTGTGTGTGTGTGTGTGTGTGTGTGTGTGTGTGTGTGTGTGTGTGTGTGTGTGTGTGTGTGTGTGTGTGTGTGATATGTCTCATGCTACATGATATTCATTTATGCATATTGATAGACCCATTTATTAAAAAACCCATAAATTATTTAGGAATTTGTCCTGAATCCACCTTCAATCCTTTCACATGATTGTCCCTAGTCACTATATGTGTGTGTGTGTGTGTGTGCTATAGGTCTCATGATACATGATAGTCATTTATGCATATTGGAAGACCCATTTATTAAAAAAGCCACAATTTATTTAGTAATTTATCTTAAATCCACCTTCAATCCTTTTACGTGATTGTCCTTAGTCACTCCTTTCTCTATATAAATGAGTATTGTTCCTCTCTTTTCAAGATATGGCTTAGTCAATGCCCCTTTTCCTAATTTTAAAGAATCCCTTGATAGTTAATCCTCTCCTTTATCCTTTGATCTAATAATGCCCCCTCTAATGATTTTCAAGCATGATAAATCCCCAAATATGTTCAAGATATGGATCTAGTATTCAATCACATATTAGGTATTTAAGATATGTCTTGATAAGATAGATATGGTAAGGATTAGATATGGGTATTCAAGATCAATATATGTCCTAGGGATTTAATTGGGTAGGGAATATTCAATTAGGTGGGGTAGACTCAAGTATGTAGGGAATAAAGATAGGTTTAGGGTTTAGGGAAATAAAGGTAGGTAGGGCATAGTTAAGATCAAGATATGGCTTAGGTATTTATGCAGGTCATACTCAAGATCAAGATATGGCTCTCAAGGTTCTCAAATATCATGGTGGAATACAATGGTATATATGGAGAGAAATGGAACTCTTCAATTTAGAAACCCTCAGTGAGGTGTACAAGTTCACAGTGAAGATTGAGTAGAAGCATGGAAGAATGAATATGAAGAGTTAGCCTTCAAAATGAAAAAGTGACAAAGAAGGTCAAAAAAAAGGCCAAAATTAGGAGAAAAAGGAAGGAAAGACTAAAAATTGGTGTGATTATCACAAATATAGAACTCACTCCAAAGAATAATGTCAAGCCATCAAGTCCCTGCTTTCTGAGTCACAATTCTCAACATCTTCTACTCTACCTCATACACATCCTGTAGTCGAAGAGGATGAAGAAGATATTGTAGATGCTAATCCCGATGACATCATTTCTTCATTATAGACCCACAAGGAGAGGCTAAATGATGAGGAAAGGTTCTTTCACTCTAAGTTATGGGTGAAAGGTAAGCCTCTACATTTCATTCTTAATAGTGGTAGTCAAAAGAATTTAATCTCTACTAATGTTGTGAAAATCCTAAATTTATCCATGAAGCCTCACCCAAATCCATATAGTATTGGATGGTTGAGTCTACGGAGAAACCTTTGTGTCACCCACCAATATCTTCTCTCATATGCAATACAACCTTTCTAAGATGAGGTCTTGTGTGATGTGGTCAATCTAGATGTTTATGATGTACTCCTTGGTCAGCCATTCATGTATGATCGACATGGAATATATGAATCAAGAACTTAAAGTATAAACCTCACTCTTGGAACATAAAATTATAGGGTACCATAGGTACCACCTTCTACATCTATCTCCCTGATTAGTACCAAGAAATTTGTTCTCATGGTGGTCAAGCCACAAAAATCCAAAAGGGATGATGTTACATCCCTAACTACACAAACAACACAACAAAAAAATAAAATATATACTAAGATGAGTAATTTCATGATATTCCATCCATATAATGATGGTTAGATAGAAATGGTGAATAATCAAACCCTGCATAACTCCACAAAGCACAGTCCATTCCAAGTATGCATTGGGAATCAAATCAAAACACAATTGCCACACATGATGACAAATATTGATGCAATGGGGACCATTTATTCTCAATGAGGGAAGAATTATTTGAACAACATTTTAGGTGAAAATTCATGTGATGGTTCTACCTCATCAATTGGTGGCAGAACTTCTGGGAGCCATAACATTTGCACCATAACTCTGTTTGACTCCCCATTTAAATCATTAGAAAGCTATGAATGAGAAAAACATGATGAGATAGAATGGAGATATGATCAATGGTTTTTTACCCTTAGAAACCTAATTAAAGTGTCCTAAATTTTAATTTTAGTAGTGTAGTCTAAAAATAGCAAGTTTCTAAAAATAATAATTTCTCGAATTCTATAATGTTTTAAATTGTGAAAGTTGAACCACTTCATCTCCCTCAATATTGGTGACCTTCCACATCCTCCTCCTACCTTAAAATTATGTATAAAAATATATGTAGCCTAAAAAGGCAATCAGACATCTGTTCCTAGAGATAGGCATATGTTGTATCTGCAATTTTGAGCAATAAAACATCTCTTCTCAGAGATAGCATTACTATTTGTGTGTTCTTGAAATATTCTTCAACCAAGACTTTTGAGTTTTGGATCAAAAGGTGTACATTATTTGTAAAGGGACTACACAATTTAAGCTTGGGACTAACCTAACTCATATTTTAAATGGATTTTTGTAAAAAAAGGTGTACGCCCTTTAAAAAAAAGTTTTATATTTTTCATTTTGTCATAGTTTTTGTCTTAAAACTTTGTGCATCCACCCCAATATTGGACTATGCATCATTTAAACTAGCATAGGTTAAATTTGAATTCTAATATTTTTTTATCAATTACTATTATATTAAATGTAGGGGCATAAGTTTTAATTTTCTAGCTGTGAACACTCCTTTTGATAATTGACTGTACATAGACACATTTTATCTTTTTGTGACTTAACTTATTTGAATCTAATGTGCATGTTACTATATAGATTATCCCATTATTTTATTTATTTTAAAATATATTTCCATGATATATTTTCATTAAGTGATAAGATATTTAATGATTAATAATATCTGATTGGATTTATAGTCTAATATCTGGATCTTGACAACCTAGATGGGTAAAATGAGCATCATGTTTATTTTTTGAGTCTATTCATGGAGGCCCATGTATATTATTCAATAAGGTCATTCCATGTATCCAATTAAAATTGCTTAAGAAAGGCCAACATGTCAATAATATATGGGGACCCTACTACATGTCAATTTCTTGCTAATTCACTACGTGTTGAGGGGCTTAATTTCCTTGACTTTTCTTTAGACATGATGTATTAGGATCTTGAAAAGTGGAAATATCCTACTCACTTATATCTCTTTTGGTCTTTGTTTATTATTCCATGCTATGACTAAACTAGAGTCCTATCATGTGGCATCATCTTGGGGATTCTCTTGATCTCTACCTTACCATATTGCTTTGTTTGAATTAGAGGTATGGATAAGCAAGATTATACCACATGTCATCATCCTATTCACCCAAAAGATCCAATGCCTACTTGTTATGTCTTAATCATGCATGATCCTAATCATACTACATGGCATGATCTTAAGAACCCAGAGGGTCGATGGGTGACCCATTTGTTTAAAGTGTGCTAGAGTTTTGGAACTCTAAGATATTGATAGGTGAAAACATCTTATAGAATCTAGACTTGCAAGACAAATAATTAATCATTAGACTTCAAATAAAGTAGTCTTTAGAGTTTAAAATAATAGACTAGACATTAGAGTTTAAACTTATAATTTCAATGAAAAAATAGATAAAAAAGTATTTAATAGAAAAAAACCTTTTTTAAATAAACAACCAAGTCCATTTAGAATATGGAACACTAAAACTTAAGATTAAATACAAGAAAAAACACAATCAATTTCAATTCTTTTTCATGAGATGAGATGAAATAGAATATTCTAATAATGTCTTTGATATCACACAGTCCATGGAACTAAAATATGTAATGAATCATTTGGTGATATAACATGTTTTTGACATAGGGGTGCCTGACTAATATCATATAAACTCATAACCCTTTCTTGATGGAAACTTTTATTACTATGGATCTTGATAAAAAAAACCTACTATTCTACCCCTTCAAGCTACCTAGAATATACATAAAATATGAATAATTTGAATAGATATAAAGAGTTTGATCCAAAGAAATAGTGATGAGTATGTCATCATGCTATTTAGCTGGTAGTTCATATCATGCAACATTCATACACTAATTTGAGGTCTAATTAGGTGTCTACTAGGGTTGATTACTTGTATGATTGTGTTATAATAAGATATTAAAACTTATCATAATTTTTTTCATCTATGACCTTGCCTAAAACTTACAAGCACATAGACCATCCTGTGGGAGTGAGGAAATATGATCATGACACATGACATGTCTTGGGAGTTTGATAGGTATAATGTTTTTTATAAATATAGAGAGGTTCCTAGGGTTGTGATGAAATGAGATAATTCCATGTGGCATGATCCCATTCATCTAGAATGTCTAAGGCCCAGACTCATAGATCTAAAGCCACATTAAAATAAGTAACTAGGATCATGACACTTATTAACATCCTAGTTGCTCATGAGCTCTATGGTCAAATAAATAAGATTAAGACTGGGTTGAGGAAGTGTGGATAAAGGATTACTCCATGTGACACAATCCCACTTACTTAAAATATCTAAATGAAATGGATAAATTAGGAAGAGACTTGAGAAATCTTAGATGACCGTTGGACTTTAAATACAATTTTTTCCCAAAATGGATAAGTGTGAAGGTAAAAGAAACAATCCTTAAAAAAAAGTCTTTTACCTAACTTAAATCCAAAGCCAATCCATTTTTGATAAAACAACTAAATTAAAGAACAAAAGTATCCAAAAATCTAGCCAATTAAACTTGGAATAATGCAAAAATGGACCAAAAACATTAGGGAAAGAATACAAACACTATACAATAATTAGATAAACTATAGAAATATGAGGTGAAATGGACCAAAAATGGGAGATTTAATTCCATTCAAAACATGATGAAAAATAGACAAAGACTTATCATATTTAAGTAATTTCATAAAGTTATATCAATCTAGACCTACTTACCAAAACTCTTATAGACTAAAAGCATATAATGGGAATTTTAAGATCAATCTTAGTTCAAAGAGTAAATATAATGCAAGATCAAAGATACAACTTTTCAAGAACCTTTTCAATTAGACCATGAATAAAAAAAGACCCAAACCTAATTAGACTAAAAGACTAAACTCAAGAAAAAAAGAGATTCAATTATTTCAATGATGAAATTAGGGCATATTGTGAAAGAAATAACAAATGGTGACTCTTCTAGAAATATTCTTGACTATTTTGAATTAAAGAAACAATTAATTAACCCAGAATATCTGGCTATCACAATGAATAAAACATGAACAAAGCTAAGAAAAGAGAAGATATGATTAACTAAATGCTCAAATTAGGCATATTTATTGACTTGGTGTGTGTAAAATGAGTTAATTTACCATTTCATAGGATCTACAAGAATTAATTTCTATGGCTCCAACCATTAGGATAGTAAGTCCTACCTTGTAGACATTTGCCTAGATATTGTTCCACTCTAGCCAAACATCTATAGCCTCAATAGAGTTGTCTCTAATCCCACTTAAGGCCTTGCTCTACTAATATACAATCATCCATATCCCTAGTATAGGTTGTCTAAAATACCCAACACTGAGTTTTTATGAAATTGATTTTATTTTCTCTTTTTTTATGCCTCAGTTTAGGTTGGGAACCACTATAGCAAATGAAAGGTAAAATTATGGATTTTTCACTCTAGGTTTTCTTCATAGCAAGCTCATATTTAGCCCTACAATATAGATATGGGGATCTAAGGTTAAGAATATATATATATTAATAAGCACAATGGTGATAAATATATTTATATTAATCTAATTAATTAGAAAAAATAGATAGAACATATATTGAATTTATTATGTTTAGATATGTTAAAATAGAAAGTATAACTATGCTAGACATTATAATGATAGTAAAAAAATGTACTTGGTTTATTTTTATGCTAATATAAATCTAGATCTAGGACAAGTAGGAAGTAAACTCAGACAATATTCTATAATAGTCATCAAATTTTGGATTTAGTGCATTTATAGCCTCAGATACTTACATTGACCTTAGAGAGTTGCATTAACACTAGTGTCTGGGTTAGACATAGGTATTTTGTATGGAATACCTCATGAAACAAGATGTGACTACCTAGATGCTTCTCAATTTTTATTCACCTTCTTTTTGGTACATTCATATTTGGGCCATGGACTGTCACTCCTTGTCAAATAGTAAAACCTTAGTTCTTCCTCCTCATAATGACTGTGAGAGAAATAGAATAGTGGGCACATGGTGTCGAGATACCCCAAAGATCCCTCTATCAATGAGTGCTACCTACATATCCAATACTCTTAAGAGAACCTTATACTTATGTAGTTCTCCCTTATGTGTTAGTTTGTATGTAAATCATATAATATGTTTAAAGCAAGTATAATAGTGACCTAGCTTGTAAATTAGAAAATAAATATTTTGGGTTACTCATTATTTAATTTAGATTTGTGTATGTGATATTCTAATTATTAATATGAGAATAGGAGAAAATAAGAAAGCTTTGATTTATCAAGTGTTTGATAGAATACTTTTGATAAGTTACCTTGGTTTATACTAGGTATAAGTTAAGAATGGGTGAAGATTGATATTTTATTTATACCAATCCCTTTGGATAAATATCTCACCTTAAAACACTTAGGCCAACATTAGGATACATTTCATTTGAAAATTAGATGACTTTAAGGGACTAAACACTTGAATTAGAGTACGTTGACATACATATCTATCTGGGATACAAGTATATAGGGAGCAAGAAAATAGGTATAGGCTCAGAACTTACAAGGGTATAAGACAAATAGGGTTTAAAGCATTTTAAGCAAGATAAAAGGCCCATGTCATTAATATAAGACTGGTCAAACTAAGAGATAGGCAAAGGGGAATAAGAGAGAGTAGATGCAAGACTTGTGAAATTAGGAAAGGTCTATAAATGAGAAAAATAACCAAGGTATAAGTTTGTTAAGTGTACAAGACTGAGGTGATATATAATTTGGAAGTAGTGTTTACATTTTCTCCCCTTTAATCTAGTAATGAAATTGATATTTTAAAGGAAAGGAATGCATACTTGGGTGTGTATGATAGACCTTGACTTTACTTGAGTCTAACTTGAGTGTTTTACTGGTAACTAACCTACAACTAATAACATGTTATATTATATAATTAATGGATATAATCTAAAATTGAAAGTATTGAAATGATTTAAATTGAAAGAGAGCAAAGTTTAGGATTACACATGTGTATCGATGCAACTATCTTTTCTCTTAGAATTTCATTTGAAAGATGTATCATTATGAATAAATGAAACTAAGATTAAGATAAATATATAAATTAGAAAGTTCATATATCTAAGGAGATAGAGAGAGATATAGATAGAAGGTCACATACCCCCAACCTTTGAGAAAATATGAATTTCTACTTGGTAGTTGAGACTAGATAAAATGTGTAACTCAATCATATCTATAACCTAGTGAGTGAGTGAACCAAGTCAATTTATACCATCAAACTGAAAATTGGTAAGAATGAGTGATTTAATCATCTTAACCATACAAAAAAGTGAACCAACTACTACAGTAGATTGGCTCAATATAGTTTGTAAAAGTCCAACCTAGTGGGTGGTGATAGTCCCTAAAATCGTTTAGAATATGAAAGTGATTTTAATTTTTAAATATTAGGTGCACATTATATATCATATTCACCTTAGATATGTTTCATGCTAAAATTGTGTATAATAATGGTACCAACATGTAGAATTCTACCACAAATGTGAATCTGAATCATATAATTGTTTACTTTGGCTAATTAAAAACTATATAAGTGTGGAGAACATTATTTAAAAGAATGCCCCCACTATACTTGGAGAAATATGGAAATTAATATAAGTGCCAATGTGGATAACATGTTTCTAAAACATGCCCCGACTATAATCTATGTATGTTGAATATTGAATAAGTGTGGACAACATGTTTCCAAAACATGCCCCCACTATATATATGAAACTTTAAATGTGTGAAATCCATGCCTCTATGACATGGCCACACTGATATGCCCCTTTGAGGTGAGGGAAGAATAGAAACTAGTAGTTACTTCAACTTAAATGGATAAGATAACCATAAAACTATGAATGAACCATATAACATATAAGAAAACATGTCTAGGTAAATGTATCATTGAAGCACATAGAGTGTGATCACATTAAGGCCTAAGATGTATGATAAATATCATGGCAACATTTATATAGTAAAAATATAATTTCAACAAGCAAATCAATCACACACACAAGATTATTCAAAATTAAGTCAAAAGACAATGGTCCAAGGAGACTACAAATAAAGGGCATGTTCAAATGCTGCATAATCGAATGGACATGATTTAGTAAAATTTATACAAAATAAAGAATGATATATTCAAATGTTTATACAACAAGTAATAACATATTCAAATCTTAAATAAGAAAACAAAGGCATGGGGTCCACAATCAATGGAGCATATTCAAATTCTTGGTAAACAAGACAATAGAAAGATAAGACACCCAAGAAAGTGCATAAATAGAATTATAAATAATCAACATAAACATATCATAGTATCCCATGGATCTAATGTGTTAGCAAAGAATGTCAAGTATATAGTATATCAAGTACACTACAAAAGATATAAGCATAGATAAAGGCATGTGTAAGTACTTATATGAGCTCAAACATGATAATTTAAAGTGACCATAGATTGATATAACTTGTAATCATCATGATAATAGAGGTGGATGCCTCCAACATCTTGGTGATGTGAGTAGAGGGAAAACCCAACACCCATAAGTGTATAAATCATGTATATATATATATATATATATCCCACTCACATAAAATCATGAAACATGTGTATGTAAAAGTACCAAATATGATATCCATAAACATGAAACTAATACATAGATTCCAAGGAGACAATAGAATATGTAGATAACAAAAATATTTTTGAATTTTTGAATGTTTTAATTTTTTTGTTATTTTTAGATTATTATAAAGCTTTTCAACCTTAAGTTGAATCTTTGACATTGTTTTCATCATGGATGGATAAGCTAAAATGTTACATAACTTGTTCCTCCTTAAGTTTTACATGTGTATTAGAAGTGATTCTATAATTTGGAATATGTATTAATTTTCCTTCATGAGAAAAAGAAATACCTTTCTAATTTGGATCAATTTTAGATTCTATTTGATGTAGCCAGAATCTTCCCAATGTAAATGAGTGTAACACAGTATGGGGTATGACCCATACTTTTGCAAGGAAAACATGGGGTCCATAATAAATAAGAATAACAAAAAAACTCAATGAATATTTATATTTTTCCTCATCACGTAGATCTATGGCATGACATCCAAGTTGTGAAAAATTCCTTCCACTAAAATAGTTTTCTTATTTCATACTATCAATGTGGTTATGACAAAAATAAGCACCACTCATGAATAAAGTAATTTTTAAATCCTCATAACATGAACACTTTTTGTATTGTTCCCCTTGGGATTCTTGCATAGGATGTGGACCTTGGATTGGTCCCATGTTAAGTAACATTTACAAATAGATAATATAAAGATTAGGAACACCACATTTTTTTCATAATGCTCATTAGGTAATTTATTTTCTTCCTTCGTGTGAGGGATAAAACATTTATATTTGGAGGGAGGTATGCTAAGTTTCTTTGAATGATTAATTATGAATGGAGCATGTCTGTGCACATCATTACATAAATGGGTAAATGACTCATATTATTTATGAAATGATCTTTTATTTAATGGGGAAAGAATCCCTCTACTAAAAATAAATTATAATTCCAAATCTTAGGGTCTAAATGCCAACTCATATGATGTACTTTTGAATTGAATAGTATAATATTGAATGGAGTCATCATCACTTTGATTGAATTTGTGAAAATATTCTAATGTTAGTTTTGACACCTAGTGGATATTGATATCCATAAAGAAAACATCTTCCAATTGTAAAAAGTGGTTAAGGAACTTTTGGGTAGGATATAGAACCAATTTTTAGCCTCATAAAAAATGCTCATGTAGAATACTTTTAGTAATAGTTTTCCATCTTTTTCCCATTGACCAAATAATGTACACAATTAATCATGTGGTTGAATGGGTCACTATGACTCAAAAAGAGAGTTAAATTTTGTATTTCAAAATCTTTTGGATAATGATATTTAAGTATACATTGTGCAATAGGTTGACTATTGAATGAAGTCACATTTGCATTAGTATTATGGAAAGACATTTACATTTGAAGTATATAAACCTATTTTTAAAGATACTAAATATTTTTCATCATAGAAATAAGATATTCCATAGGAATGGTGGTGTTTATGATAGGTGTTATCTTTGGTTTCGACCCAAAACAATTTTTAAATCTAGGCACATGAGTATCATCATCCTAATATATAGCATGTGCAAGTTCATGATCACTAAGTTTAGGATATTTTGGTAATGATATTAAATCTTTGAATTTTGGTACATTTGGTTAATAATTTGAATAACTTGGATCATTGGAGCAATTTTTTTTCATTCAATTTTGGTAATGATGTAAAAATTAGAGCTTGACGAACCTTTGGTAAAGGTACCTTTTTTTGGTATAGTAGTACTTTTTGGTGTAAATTATTTCCTTGGAAGGTAAAGATCCTTTAATTTAGATGCCTTGGTTGATATTGGTAATAGTACCATATTTGGAACATGAGGAGCCCTTTATACTTTATGTTTTTAGTGATTTATTATTCTTGATGGCTTAATGTAAATTCATAAAGATGCCATGATTCCTTAGTTAACCTTTCATAAAATTTCAATAAAAAATGAAGGTAGGAAATAGTCATCACTTTTGACAAGGGGGATATTGTTTGAAAATGTTAGAATAGGAGGTTTTTTATCAATGATCCTAAAAGAACATCCTCTTTATAAGTAATTTGAAAATACTCCATGAAACCCTTATGGAGTTGGTAGAAACTATCATGATTAAATGAACATTTTTTTCATGTGAAAACAATTTTTGTGTAGAAGGTAAAGGCAAAGGATTTTGATATTCCTTAAGGTGGACCAATTTTTTTTGAGATGGTTAGATGATGGACCTGATTATAGGGATAACATATACCACCATTAAAAATATTTACATTATATGTTTTATCACTTAGAGGAATGCAGTAATCAATTTTGATTCCTTAATTGAGGGAGAGTTGGAGAGTTTCATAATCATATTCATCAAGGTAATAGATATCATCCATGATGAGAGAGTTTAAAAAATTAGAACAAGGTAGGAGATAATCATCTAAAATAGACTGCTTATGCCACAATGATACTTAGAGATCAAGTTCACTAAATGTTTAACCCTAAAAATTCTAGAAATGGATATTTAAGGTTAAGAATAATAAATAAATAAACACAAGGGAGCTAAAAAGATCTATAATAAACCAATTAATTGTAAAACTTAGACATAACATATACTAAATTTATTATGCTAATATGATAAAAATAAAAAGTATAACTATGCTAGATATTACAATGATAATGAAATCAAGGAACTTAGCTAATTCTAATGCTAATATGGATCTAGATTTGGAACAAGCAAGAAACAGATTGTGAGAATATTTTGGAATAGTTTCCAAATCATTGATTTAGTACATCTATAGCCTTGAACACTTACATCAATCTTGGAGGGTTGTATCGATGCTACTATCTAAGTTGGATGTAGGTGTCTTATATGAAATAAGTGTTGGAATAAGATGAAACCACCTATATGATTTTGGGTTTTTCATCTTCTTTGTTGTGGTGCATTCAAATTTGGGTCGTGGACTATTGCTCCTTGTCGAGTAGAAAAACCCTAGTTCTTCTTGATCATAGTGACTTAGGAAAAATGGGTTAATGGTCACATGGTGTTGAGTTACCCAAAATACCCTCTATTAATTAACACTACCTACATATCTAATACATCAAAGAGGGCCTCAAACTTATGTAGTTCTACCCTATGTGTTGGCTTGTGTGTGAATCATGTAATATGTGTAATGTAAGTACAATAATGACCTATTTTATAACTTGAAAAATATAGATCTTGGGTTTCTCTTTCAGTAATTTAAACCTACGTATATGTTGTTCCTATGATTGATATGAGATTAGGAGAAAATAGGAAAGCTTTAATTTATCGATTGCTTGATTGAGTGCTTTTTACAAGTCCCCTTGGTATGTACTAGGTGTAGTTTAGGAATAAATTAGGATTGATATTATATTTCTACCAATCCTTTTGGATAAATAATTTGCATTAAAGTATTTAGGATGACCATTATTATACATTTCATTTTAAAATTATATGAACTTAAGGTACTTGACACTTGCATTAGAGTAGGACACATGCGTCGACATAAGTATCTATCTAGGGAGCATGAAAATAGGTAAATGCTTAAAACTTGTAAACACATAAGATAAATAGGTTTTAAATATTTTGGGAAAGATAGAAGGCCTAAGTCATCAATACAAGATTAATTAGACTAAGAGATAGTCCAAGGGGCATAAGATAAATTAGATGTAAGACTTACAAAAGTGAGAAAAATCTAGAACTAAGAAGAATAACAAAGGTCTAAGTTTTACAAATATACAGGGCTAAGGTGATATATAATTAAGAAATAGTGTCTATAGCTCACACAAGTAGATTTAGAAACCTTTAAAATTTTGAAATTTCTTCTTTGTTTAAAGTGCATACCTTCAGTAACCACCTAGTTTTACCTAAACTTACCCAAACAAGAACAAGTCTAGGACACACACAACAATCTCAACATTAAAGACTATTCCAATAACATGATCTAAGGTAAAAAAATAACTCAAGAATCACCCTTCACACAAATATCATTTATGTTACCTAATTTTATGATTTTCACTTCATCACTTTTCATTGACTAATGTGGAACCATAGGAAAAATATTTGGGAACATACCCAACAAGGAAAATAAAAAGACAAAACAAAAAAATGGACCTAAACTAAACAAAAACAACAAAAAAAACAAGCAAGGAAAGGAAATTAAGGGAAAAAAATATCAATATTTATAGGATCATCCTAAGCTACTTCAAACTTGGAAGTAAAGGTTGAGGAGACACCTTTTGACAAGAAACAAAATATCCTTACTAGTTAGACACCTAAAATATAACATAGTCATGTTTGGTATTTTGAGAAGGTTGATTGGAATCCTACCTAGGAAAGATATGTATTTTCATCTATGTTTTATTTTTCATTGAAAATCACTATCCCAAATAACCTTATTAACAATGTTTTCATGAAATTTAATGAGATTTTTGTTATAGAACTCAAATATATACTTACATTTTGTTAACATGAAGCACCTAGGATAAGGCTTAGGAAATACCTTTATCCAGACATTAAATTATGGTGAGGGATAAGGGTACACATAAATACATAACAGAGTAAATTATATAACCAACCTAACAAAGATGATTTCTTTGTGAGAACCTAGTGGTGAACTTACTATTAGTTATTTTTAGTTAATATGGGCACTTTTGTAGTATTCATATTATTATTATTTTCATCTAGAAGATGTGGAATTGTTTATTCCAAAGTCAAGGACCTTATTGATTTATAATTAATGGCTAAAGTATGTGGAGAGTTGTATGTGTCTAGGTCATTATTAGCTTCAAATCTCATTGGATTCATTATTTCATTCAAGCCAATATGTTCATGGTTTCTCATTTAAAACTTGACTATGTATGATAATGAGAGAATATCATGGCTATTACCATCCCATTATAGAGGTTGATTCATAGATTCTATGTCTTCATATGCAAGGAAAATAATTTGGATCTCTTCTATTTACTCCATCTCTAATGAAGAGATGAGGGTCAATTTACTACCACCAAGTTGTTGATCCTCTAGATATAACTTTCCAAATATAGGATTAATAATATATGATATGGGTATTTAAAATGGATAGCATACATATCCTTAATCTACTTATTCTAACTCTTTTATCTCATTTTTAAGCTGACTGAAAGATAACGTTTGATTCTTCCTCTTGTTAACACAACTCGTTTCTACTTACATATTCATATAGGAAATCACATAAAATGACTACTATGATCATAGTAATCCAAGAAGGGAGGTTAGTAATATGTTAGTTTAAGTAAGAAAACTCAAATAAAAATACACTAACATTTACACTCCAAGCCTATAACATAAGGGAGTGCTTAGCAACAAAAGACAATTGAAAACACAACTAAATTATAACAAATAATGATTCCTTTACCTTCCTTGGGAGCTCCAAAATGATTTTTTGAGTGGATTATTGATTTGTGCATCAAAGAGTCTTTGGAAAATGAAGCTTGTTGGCTCCTTCTCTCCCTGGCACCATGGCTTGTGTTGTGGCTTGGTTTAATATTTTGGCAATATAACACTACTTGAAAGTCAATTTTGGAATTATAACACTAAATAAAATGGCTTGTCTCTCTCCAAATTTTGATTATAACTTTGGATAATGAGAGCTTAAAACTTCAAGAGAAATGACATTGTATATATAGCCTAAGGATTTAACTCTCTCCCAAGATGATTCAAGGTGGAGTTTAAACATGGAATGGGTTCAAACCTAACTTAGGTGAGTCAAATATAACCCCAATAGAATTAATAGTTGTCAATTAATAATGATTTATAATTCATAGGCATGGGTCTCCAAAATTAGATATTTTAGGATATTTTCAAAGAGATTGACAACTCATAAAGACAATGATGAAAATCATGGATATTTCGAATTTAATTTTTTAGTTATTCATTAATTTCAAATGGATAATTCAACTAGGCATTTAATTTGGTTTAGATTGTTAATTAATTTTTATTATCCATTTAACCTTTTCAAGATTAAATATTTGTTCATGTGGCCCACTTAATAGGTCCATAGGCTAAATTGACTGTTGTGATACCGCAAGGTGCTTAGGGATGGATTCATGAGAGGTTATTATTGCATACATTAGGATATCCTAATTAATGACATTGATTTTTTTTTAAGCATTGAAAAATGATGTTAAAGAAAATTTGGGACATTTAGTGATTCATGGGCTTAATTTGTAATGGTTGGTAGGAATCAATTTGAAGTCTAGTTGGAAGCCAATTGTGGCAAGTTTTAGGTGTCTAAAACTAATATCTCTTCATCATAAAAATCATCATCACTAATCTCAAATATTATATCTTACCTTTTGAATGAGACATTCTTAGTAAACATGACTGATTCAACATCCATCCTATTTATGCATTCATAGACTCTAAGTTATGAACTTTGAATTCTAGTCTCATAAGTTATCCTAGGAATTGATTGTGTATAATCTCATACAAAAAATGACACTTGATTAATAAAATCACCAAAATATACTTGATTATTAACACAAGGTAAAATAACCTATTGATAAGGATTCAAACAATCATAATCACTTAAATTTAAAGCCACAATAGGGCTTTCTTTTATTACAAGAAAATTAAATTAGTTGTAAATTTTTGGAAATGATTTGTTATATAGTAACATTGATCCACATGATGAAATATAGACAAATAAGTTTGACTATTTTGGGTATGAACACCTATCTATTCTAATAAATAGAGTGGATCAACACCATAATCATGTGGCATAACTTATTGTTCAAGGATGAACACCTCTTGACAAGTGGATGCCAAGGATGTGAGTGTATATGGGGTCCTCTTAATAAACATAATAGCTAGGGGATATAATTTTATAAGATAAACTTCAATAACCACCACCTTTGTTTTTAGGAATAGGTATTTCAACCTCCTGTACAAGTGGTGGCAATGACTATTGAATGAAATTATGAGTTCATTAGGCTCCCTCAAAGCTATAGTAAAATGGTAATACAAGGTATTAGGATCAATAGGAACACTAAAATGGTTGACAAACATATTTTAAAAGATAGTCCATGAAGTGATGTATTCGTTTGGTAGACCTAGGTACCAATGGTAAGCATCTTCATCTAGGGAATATGGAAATAAATGACAAGCCACATCTTCATGTTAGATTTGAGTTTTGATAATAGTTTATTTAAATGTATAAATGTGTTATTTAGTAGTTTGAATCCCACATAAATATTTTTGTGTCCATCCAGCCCCATCCTCATTTCTTTAGATGGGGACCCTCTCGATTCAACATGGTTTCTTCATTCCTCTTTCATACTCAATCACTCAATATTTTCTTAATATTTAAATCTAAATATTTGGAGTATGTATTGGTATAATATAATTAGGCATCTGTTCATAACATGTTGATCATTATTTGACTAAAGGTTTAAGATTGATAAATTAATATTCAAGTATCTTATAAATAGTTGGGGATTTCATTTGTTTGATCTTATTTCTTTTATGGAGTCTTGGGTGATTTTATTATTTTTGCCCTTTGAATTAGAAGTTTACTATATGATAAGTTACAAGTGATTAAACATGATTCATTCTAATATTTTTCCATTATATAATGTTTAGTCTAATCGCTCATATAGATATACTAATATTAAAATGTGTGAAGTTGCTTAAGTTTAAAAGGTCCTTTTCTATGTTATAATGATTTCAAATCTATTCTTTTAAAAAATTGACTTAGATCTTTGGAAATAACATTTTTTAAGGTTTCTTATGAAATTGCATGGAGTAATTGGGCCCATGATTTATGGTATCTCAAGTTGACTTGGCTAGACATTTATAATGTTTAGATTTAGAACTTAGCCATTTTTTGATATTATGGACTCTAATATAATTTCCCAAGTTTTAAGTGTCTAAGGTCTACCTTTAATTAATTATATTGGTCATATTTGGGATTTATCTTGAAGGATCAATCTCTTAAATTCTTCAAGTTTATGTCAATGACTTATTGAAACCATCTTGGGTATATGGTCTCACATTTTTTGGCTTGTCTTTCATGTAAAAATACTTGTCTATGCCTTTACCTTTTGGGTTTGTTCAGGTCTTTTTTGACTTAGCTAGTTCATTTAAAAGTTTTTCCAGTTTAATTTTTCCCCTCATGACTTATAATTATGACATGTGTCACCATCAGGGAGGTCCTAACCTAATCAAATAATTTTTTTAGCTCAAATGTTTCCTGAGAGACCTTCAATCATTGATCTTTTGATTAATAGCTCATGGCTATCTGAAAAGGCTTTATCTAAAATGTCTAAGTATTTTTGGCTCTCCCTTATTTGAGATTGCAACACATGTAATTAATATAAAATATCTCTCTTAGTCACAACACTTAACAATTGAAAATCTCCTAACCACCTACCCATTGTTCAATGGCTCAGGTTGGTCCTTAGCATCCAAAGTCAAAGATTAGATCTCTTCGAGGACCAAAGGCGTAAGATCTTTACATGTAGCACGATATCAAGATACCAAATATCAAGGAGAACACGGGCCATAACAATAAAATATAAGCCATGTGATCACCATGTGGCATGATTGCATTCCATCCTATAGAACTCAAAAAGCTGGGATGATACCATGTGACATCATCCTATGAACCAAAGGCCATAGACCAATGAATGAGGGTCATCCACATAGATTTGATTATGTCATCAAAATTTTAATGAAAATTTTATGGGTGTCTATCTATCAATAAACCATTAGATCTGAGGCCCCCAAACCAATTAAAACTTTACATGTGATAGTAAGCACTAGATTAAATTTGAGGGGCATTTGCCCATCAACAAACTATCATTATCAAGAGTGGGTCATTTAAAAACCTTGTTTAATTGAGTGTTTGATTTTAGGTTTCAAATCATGGTGTCTCATCTAGAAAATATTTAGATTTGAATAATAATCATATCCCATATCAAAAATTCTAATGAGTGTGAATGTCTAATCTAGTTTAATTTATGAAAATGGACTTTGTGTTAGTAAAAATTTGATCTTAGTCTATATAAAACTAGTTTTTTCTTTGGTCTATATTTGATTTCAATTTATTGGAATAACCTATTAATCCTTATTTATAGTGTCTTTTTCCTTGTTTGCTTCACATATTCCTCTAATGAGACTGAGTCATTCATTTTCTACCACATATCTTGATCACATTTATTTAGAGTTCAAGGGCTCGTCTAAAAGGTTTCTAAGAGTGATATGATCCTCCTGTGGACCATCTAATCTTCCATAAAATGACCCATGCTCATCAAGTGATCTAAGTCATTTGGAAAATATACCAAGTATTTTGGACAAAATTATTCCAGACCATTTGATCTTCCATCAGATGGCTCACATTCAATCAAAGCTTGATTACAAAAAAATTTCTAAGTGAAGTAACTCCCCAACTTCTTAAGATTGGGACATGTATTTCCAAATAAAAATTTGGGGATTCAAGTAGCTCCCCAACTTCCTAATATTGTGACATGTATTACCATCTCAAAATTTGGGGACTTAAAGCATTTTCAAAGGATTGCCCAACCTTTTAAGCCTCACTAGCCATTCAATCTCTAAAATTGATAACTCGTGGGGGCCTAGGACTTAGAAGGGAGTAAAACACATAGGCATCCCAAGAGCCCCACAATTTTTCCATGTGACATGATCATGTTTGATCAAAACCAAAACTTTAAGAGCTAAGATGATGCCACATGGCATCATCCTATCAGACACAAAGTATAGACCAAGTGAACAATGGACTACCATATAAACTTGATGATGTCAACAAGGTCCCCCAAATTAAATGTGATGCCTGTCTACCTGTTTAATAGACCATCAACACATGTGTCTCTAAAATAATGAGAGATTACCACATGGTAATGGATGACAACTTAAACTTGATGCATGTTTGTATGTTAGGAGAAAATCATAGTTAGACAAATGAAATTTATAAGCACGAAATCCTTTTTTATCTATTTTTTTCATTTATTATTCATTTAATGATCATTAATATGCATTTGCCTTTATCAAATGGGTTTTCTAATATGATGTTTATATGAAATTTGTGGATTCAAAGTATGCCATGTCACTACCAATAATTAAATCTAACACATCGCATGTTAAGTATTCATCAAGTCATTGGCCATATAAAAGTGAAAAACATTTTAAAAAATATTCTAGGTGTTGGAGATATTCAAAATTTTGAGATCCTGCCATGTGGCATGATATCAGAGAGCCAGTCTATAGAGGAAAAAATAAGGATAAAATGGCCTTGAGCCCTGAAGCCTCATTATTATACCATGTGGTAGCATAAAAAATTCTTAGGACTTAGATGATTAAATAGTGAGGATAAAGTGGACCCAATTCTTGAAATCCCATAATTACACCAAGGCATCATTATGGGAGCCCAAGACTCATAAGACATTAAAACCCAATAAAATGTTTGAAGGTCATTGCTAGTAAATCTCTTAGATCAATGGTTCATAGAATCTTATCACTAATAGACCCAAAAAATAATGAACATTGAAGCATAAAGCTCCAAGATATCACCATGTGGTTAAATCTTAGAGGCTGATGATTTACAGAGATGTGAAAGAATTGCCAAAAGCCTAGGATGCACTAAAAACACATGATTATGCCACACTACATGATCATGTTAAGAAAATATCTCAAATCTCAAATGTAAAGGTTAAAAATATAGAAATGAAAGCCTAAGGCCCTATGCAATCACAAAATGCCAAGTGGCATGATCTAGTGAGCCTAATATATACAAGAAAAGAAGTTAGAAGAGGAGAAGTGGCTCTATAGGTGATGTCAACATATAGAGAGATTAAGATTGATGGTTGTCTAGTCTATCAAGATCATCAAGCTTGAGATTAGACTATGCATTCAATATAATTTATAGAATAAAGTTGTAATCTATTCCCCTAACAAAATAGTAATAAAAAAGGATGAATTAACTACAAATCATGAATAGGGAGTGGATCATGGGCATGGAAGGCACATTGGGATTAAGTGAAGATCACTAAATATAAGAATATAGCCTTTAAGAGGTGTGGCCTCTAACTACAAATCATGATAAAGATGGTAAATCTATCATAATCTCAACTACTTTACCCAATCAACATTAAAGGATTATAACCACCCTTATAGTGGGATGAATTTGAACCTTAGTGTGCTTGTTAAGATGAAATTTGTCTATATGTAGACTGGTCCATGATTTAAAAGAGGTCAACATTTATATGTATATAAACTCTGCCAAATTTTTTATAAAGTCCTTTGCATTATGATTATCTCTATTTTCTTGTCCATGAATGTTTTCTATTATTTATTACCCTGAGTTAATGTTTGTTCTAGAAAATTGATACTATGCTTTGTTTTAGAAATTAATGTAACAACTAGATTTTGCTTATGATAGTCTAGTTCACTTGTGAGTTCATTTTATTTTCTTTAGAACACTCTTTGATTTATGTGTTTGTAGATATAAGGTGATTTAAAATCTCTATGTGTAGTTTACTATAGGTCTTTGGTGTGTTTACATTTAGTGAGATATTTATGAGTTAGGCATTCATATTTGTATCTATAGAAGCCTACCCACTCTATGGTTAAAAGTTTGTGTAATTGTTGAACTAGGTACATAATGGTATAACTATGACTTAGCATATTTTAGATCATGAAGCATTTAAATTCTCATGATCATAGATATTATTTTATACCCTCATTTCCCATATATTTTATGTACATTTTGATAGTGAATTACCCTTATCTTGCTTTATAAATTAACAAAAAAAAATATAATACCAATTTAGAATCAAGGCCAAGTTATCAAGAATTCCATTCAATCAAGATATTGATCTTTTAGTGGTAGCATTTGTGTCTTTTGGAACTTATTTTAAGTAGGCTATATCATGGAGCCCCATACCTATAGCAGGTTCCCTAGATTGATCTATCATCCATATTAAAATGTGAGGATGTAAATCCCTTATTATCCTCCACTTTTTTTATCTAAGTACTTAATCTCATAAGTGTTGTTGGAGTAGGATTTTGGAGTGAACAACAATTTGCACTAGAAGGAGGATGCTTCAAATTAAAATTTACTATTTTTTAATATTTTAAACTAATATATTTTATATCATGATAGAGCCTACTATGCGAGTGACTAGGTCTAAATATATCCATGGGAGACTGATCATTTCATAATTGTAAATCCATACAAGAACATGAACTATTAGAGGTAAGCCTAGACCAATTGTTACCTCCATTAATTCATCTTCTCCATCTACCTTGAATCAATCCTTACCCATAGACATCTATATGGCTTGGATCATTTCATATACTATAAATCTCTCTATTTTTATCCATGATTTACTTATAAATCCAAAGAGATACGTACCAAGATTCACACTTAGCACATGAAGGACTCTCGAAGAGAGATAACATCTTACAAAACTACCTTTAGACTCTTAAATGTTGAGAATGAGGAAATTGCATGTATATTTTTCCACTTCACACTTATAGATGTGACCTATTATTGGGGTTTAAACCTATCTAAGGACTCTATCACAAGTTGGGATGAATTCAACAATACTTTCATTATTCAATTCTAGCAAGTCATAGATCCTAGTTTCCTTACCAATAGTTTTATTGCATTAGAAGAGAACCCAATGAGCCTATTAGAAAATTCAATGATAATTTATAAATTTTTTATAACAAGAGTCATAAATCTCTATATATTTGATACTAATCTAGCTTTATAAATGTATAAGAATTCATTAGACCCATGGACTACCATGTTCTTGAGAATGGATCCCTTGGTAGTGGACTTGCCTCTAGATTACAATGAGGCTATAAAATTTGATAGGTGGTTCAACCCACATGGTTATATGATGACTCCAATTTTAATGATTTACCAAACATACATGCATTGAGCCTTGTTCCTAATGCAAAATAAAATCTTCCTGTGTCTCCACCATTGCCCATAACCAACTAGATTACCTTGAGGCATGTTATACCTAATCAACACCTGGGTTTTCTTAATCTACTAAATAATGAAGTAACACCCAAAAATCATAACCATATGTTGTCATCTCCTACTATGAATAATGTCTAAAAATATTTCATGAGTAAACTAAGAATGAGTTGGATGCCATCTAGCGTATGGTGCAAAGGCTGAGTAATGACTTCTTGAAATTGCAAAGATAAATGGGTAGTTATATTGTTGAGATTTTTAACAAGAATTTAAATTATCAAAGGCAAAAAAAACCTACAATCATCCTAATAACCAACCAAAATTCTCACCTAATATATTTCATGACATAAACATATGTGAAATATCTCTCCCAAATTGATGTCATGTGCATAACACAACCCATCATGGGGAGCTCAATTGCATTGAATTCTACATTGCCTTTAACATATTACAAAGGTAAATGGTTGAATGTGAGGTGGTTACTAATCACCCTAAATCATTCAATATGATTAGAACTTCTAGTAAAAATATGGTGTAAGAAACCATGGAATTTCCTATCCAAGAAGATAATGAGCTTGAGGTAAGTTTTAGTGAGGTGTAGGCTATATGAAATCATAAATGAATCATGTATATAAATCAATCTTGGCTCATAGAAGATAGAGTGTACCTACACTTCTAATTAGGGATACATTTTTTAAGAGGGAACATGACCAATATAGGGATCTATTAGACCTAATTAGGGGATCACTTGTCACAATACACCATGTGAAGCAAGGTTCTAAAGCCTATAGTCTAACACAATCATGAAACGACCCTAAAAGAGTCTTAAGGTTTGATATTTCACTTAAGTTTAATAAACAAGAAATTAAATCTAATCTAGTGCATACCAAATCTTGTGGCACAATAAAGGAGTTAGTAAATCAATCAAAACATGTATAAGAGAATCTTAATTAAGCTAAGTATGAGTAAGACCCTAATACATGGAATATATTCAAGCCAAAACTTATGTTACTTATATATAATAAAGAGAGGAGAACAAAGTTAAAGTATAATTAATTGAATGTGAACCCATCCATACTCAATCTCTCCCTTGGCCAAAAGGGCTTTACAAGAAGTTGTGGTTTGTAAGGATCACTAAAAAAGGCCAAAACATCCAAGACTTATCCAAAAGACTAGATTATCCAAGTAGAAACCCTAAGGTAAGACTCCTCAAGTATAATGGTGGAAGAGTAGATTGTGAAGAAAAATGAGTGAATAATAACTCTTGATTGAATATTTAAATAATGATGTAAATGATCTTGTATAAATAGGTGGATTTTGCCCTAAATCCTCCTAGAAATGTTGGCTATATAGGGTTGACCATGGTTGACCCTATATGTTTTTGGTGATAATTCACTAGGTTTGAGATAGGTCGGCCAAAGGGATAAAAAACCCCAAAAGTGAAAAATACCCATAAATTGTATAAGGTCAACCTAGTATAGTTAACAGTCCAAAATATAATTAAGGAAAGAAAAGGAGGATAGAAAGAGGAAAAAGATTAGAGGATTGTGCAAGGGAGGAGTAATATCTTAGGGAATGGTTTTAAGAGTTAGTTGGATTGGTAATAATGTGGAAATAAGGGACAATAATATTATGAAGCACCAAAGGTCTACCCACCCCTTTCTCGGTGTACCCCTTAAGGCATGCACTTAGAGAGATTGAGTCTTGATAGGTTCCTATAAGATGTAAAACATTAGTATTTGACAAAAGTTGAAAAAATTATATGAATACATATGCCCCACTCAAAGCTCATCACATGTCACTAAGGTGCAATAGGGGATGGTGCTTTAAGAAAAAAAATAGTAACACACAACACTGATGCTAAAAAAAATTTATAATACATTAAAGAAAAAATAACTAAAATGAAAAGATTAAAATGTAAATAACTAAAAAGTAAATTCTATGCATGCCTTAAATTACCTATATCGTGGAATGGTTGTTTACTATATTGTTAGTTTTGATTGTGTAGGGTGTAGAGACTGCTTTTGACAAACCCAAGAATATAAAACTAAAGAAGAAAAACAAACAAATTCAAGAAAAGCCAAGATAGCTAGTGTTATGAGGACTAGATGTACTTAGAAAATTTGGAAAGATAGGGTGACAAGTGCTATGTTAAAACAAATGACCAAGTTAAAATAAGATTAAATCAGGTAATCAAAAATCCAAGGCTACTAAAGACCAAAAAACTCAAACAAGCTATCCTTAAGTAAGAAAGACAAACTCACTAAATCAAACCAAGGATACATGTAAAATAGGATGGTAATAAAAAAATCAAAGGTAAAAGAAAAAAAATGGTAAAACAATATTGATGAGTGAGAAGTAATAATCTTTATCTCACACAACAATGGAAAAAGGGTGCATAAAAATAGAAAAAAACATTGTTGAATGAGAAGTAACAAGCCAACCTCACTCAACAATGGAAAAAGGTATGAACTCAGTTGTCCATAACATAAAGATAGCAAAATTATGATAAATGATAAAAGTAAAGTAAGTCTAGGAATGTAAAAATATGGTGAAAAATAAAGAAAAATCCAAAGTTACTCAAACATGTTGTTTCACTCTATGGATAGATAAAATTGAAACAAAGTAGTGCTAGCATGTTTTTAAGAGATGAAGAAGAAGGAATTAAAGAAGGGAAAATATATTTGGAATCACAATTTATCTGTCAAGGGGGGAAATGAAATGGGTGGAGGGGAAAATGAAGGAAAAACCAAGGTAGAGTAACTCTTTATCAAAGTCAAGACACTCAAATCTAGTTTATCAAAACAAGAGGACTTTTGACCTTAAGGACTATGAATAACTTAGCTACACAAGTCTTAGGTCAAAAAATGAATTATAGATCATCCGATGAAGGCTATATGCATGAAAAGTAAAATGGAATTACCTCCTTATAACATGTTCCCCATTCCTTAGGACCCTTTACAAATTTGTCAGTTTACTACAAAGATTGGGTACTTACATGAGAAAGTATATAACACCATAGAATTTTTTAAATTCCCCTATTCCAATCTACTATCTTATCATACCCCAAAGGACCTTGGATCTATGTGAGTTTGAATATGGATTTTGAGCTTTGATTAGAGAGGAGATGTGCTTGTAATCACATCTTTTGGTGTGAATTTAACTTTTGAGATTTGTATATTTCCTTTTAAATATCATTGCCTTTTGTTTCAAATGATTTGGCTTTAAAAAAATTTTATGATTTTTTAAGATTCCTCCTCCATAAGGATTTAGAAAACCAAACATGGGTGATAAAGATGACTTTCATTTAAATATTTGGGACTTAGGTTCTAAGAAAGACATCTTCAAAGAGCATGGGGTCTAAGAGTCATAAATCTATGTAAAATAAAAGTTTTATCTTGACTTCAACCTTGTTTTATCTAATAGGGAGTGAAAGAAAAGGGAAATCAAGAGGAATGACACACAAAATAATTTTAACTACTTCAAATTTAAAAAAATGCGATGAAAGGGAAAAAATGGATAAATGACAATAAAGTGTGATTCCTTATCATAAGAGTGAGGGAAAGAAATGAAAACATGCCAACATAAATTGTTTGTGCAAATTCCATCTAATAAAAGAAGCAAAAACTAAAGTTTGAAAATAAGGATTAAGAACATGAAAATGTGGTAATTTTATGAGGAGGGCTAGGTACTATCCATGATATTACACTACAAATTCATAAAATAAGGATATGATAAAGAAAAGAGATGGTAGTTTTGTGAGGGATGTCGGGTCCTATCCGTGGTCTTATAAAACAACTCAAAAAAGAAAAATCCAAGGGGTGATAAAAAAATTGGAAAGCAAAAAGTGTAATAAATATAAGTACAATATGGTGGTTTTGTGAGGAATTTTTGGTCTTATCCATGGTCTTACGAAGCAAATCACAAAAAAAAAACCTAAGGGGTGACAAAAGAGAAAATGCAAGAAGAAAAAGAAGACTATGGTACATCAAGAAACCAAAAGGCCAAAAGGGAGGACTAAAGGTTTGTGAAAGGAAGGAAATTAATTTAGAGGGATGAGACCCATGCTTAAGTAACCTACACAAGTGTTAGATATATGTAGATAGAAAGCATGAAAATAAGGAAATGTTTAGGTAAAGTACTTTTTGAGGAATTGTGTTTCGGTGGGCTCTTTTAAAACATGGCCTTCATTGGTTTGAAGGTGATAGGTGTTTGGACCAAGAATATCTTTGACTAAATATGGGCCCCACCATTTTTGGGAATATTTAACTTATTTATCATGAGTGTAGTTTAATTTAAATATAAGATCACCAATATTAAATGTGCAGACTTTAACACATTTGTTATGTTTCTAGTAATGCAAGTCTTGTATTGGCAATTATGTTATAAATCAGAAAGACAATGTTCATTAAGAAGATCATGGGAATGAAGGTGAGCTTCACATAATTATTCATCAAGAATAATACCATGAAGATATATATGAAAATAGGGAATCTCAACTTCTAAAGGAAGAACTATCTTAGAGCCATAGATTAGAGAAAATGGTGCTACCCCAGTGGTAATACGTATGCTAGTCTAATAGGCCCAAAGAGTAGGGTAAAGATGAATATGCCAATCTATGCAGGTTTGATGAATTGTATTTTGGATAATTTTGTTAAGAATTTTATTAGTGGCCTTAACTTGGCCATTACATTATGGATGATAAGGCATGGAAAATTTATGATTGATCTTGAATTTGTTGCAAAGTTGTTTAACATGTTTATTTTTTAAATCACCACCATTATCTGAAATGATGGTATGGGGAATGGTAAAGTGGAAAATGATTTGATTAACAATAAATTTGGAAATGGTAAGACTGGTGACATTAACAAAGGGCATGGATTTTACCCACATGGTAAAATATTTAGTAGTGGTGATGATAAAGACATGCCCATCTTGGGAGCAACGTAATTTACCAATGAGATCAAATCCCGATGTGGAAAATGGCCAATTATATTTGATAGTTTGAAGTTTAGCTAGAGGTGAATGGATTAGATCATTTTGAAGCTAACAAGGAGTACACTTTTTATCATATTCAATTGCATCCTTATTGAGTGTGGGCCAAAAGTAACCCATATGTAGGCATTTGTGTGCTATAGCATGTATGCTACAGTGACCATTGTAAATGCCCCCATGTGATTATTCAAGAAGAGGAGGGACCTCATCTTTCAAAACACAATAGAGCAAAGTACCTTCAATGTTGTGATAATAAATGATGTTGTGTCAAAATACATACTTGAAGGCTTGTTTATTAATACATATTTGTTCACCAGAGTCTAAATTAGGAGGATAAGTTTTATGTTATAATAATTGAATGATATCTTGGTACCATGGGCTTTGTCAAATAGTAATATCCTCAATGTGGAAAATAAGCACATACATTGGTTGAGCTAAAGATGGAAATTTTATTATTTGTATAAAAAAGAAGGATCAGAAAGGACTTGATATAGATGAAAGAGAGATGTTGATGAGGTAAGATAATCAACAATGGAATTTTGATCTCTTGGAATAGGATTAATAGTGAAAGATATGAAATCCTTATCAAGAGTGTTTGAAATTTTATGATAGGCAATAAGGTTCTCACTTTTACATTGATAATCACTACTAACTTGATGGCAAATAAGTTGAGAATAACCTAAATCATGAAGATATTGAATGTCTAAATCAAGAATAGCTCTCATGCCTAAGATAAGAGATTTTTAATTGGCCATATTATTGGTGACATTAAAGGTGAAGTGAAAATATAAAGGAATGATATTGAAAAGAGGAATTGTGAGAATGCAACCTGATCTAGCTCTTTGAAGGCATTTATCACCATTAAAGTGAAGGGTCTAAGTATCATCAGGCAAGTCAACATTAATTTTAGGGGGCTCCTCAATAAATAATTTTAGTTTAGTAGTACTGAAGGGAGTAGAAGATTCATCTAGTTAATTGTCTTCAATATCGGTGGTAAAGCTATGAAATTAATATTTGAGAGAGATATCTTGATTAAGACCTTTAATGTAAATGATATTATCATCTAGAAGATTATATTGAAGAGAAGAAGTGGTTGGAATGGGAGCTACAACAAGTTGATAAGCTATGACTTGTCATTTAATATATTTTTTAGTGATGATGTGGAGATCAAATTCCATAAGTAGGACCATCCATTTTCTAATTAAATCCAAGAAGAAAAGCTTTGGATAAGAAATGATTAAGGGGGTCAGAATGAACAATGGCGTAAGTAGTTTGGTAAAGCATATAGTGGTAAATTTTTTGAGTTACGAAATAGATGGTGAGGCAATAATGATCAATTTTGGTATAATATGTCTCATAATTGATGAGGCTTCAGCTAATGTAGTAGATAACATACTTTCTTCATGTATCATCTTGTTAGGTAAGCATTGCCCTAAATAAAATAGGCGTGGAAGAAATATATAGAATCAAAGGTTTATCATTGAAAGGAGGACAAAGTGTGAGTGGATGAAGTAATGAATATTTCATATTATCAAATGTTTTTTGACATAGATTCATCCATTATAAATAAGTACCTTTCTTAAGAAGAGAATTGATGAAGTGAATTCAGTATGCCATTTTTGGGATGAATCATCTAATTTCCCTAAGTTTTCCTAAATAAGTAAGAATGTCAAGAATAGAATGAGAAATGGGTATTTTTATGATATCACTAATTTTGGCAAGGTCAACATCAATTTCATGAAGAGATACTAAGAAAATCCAAAGACACATTTTTAAGGATTAATTTTAACTTCATATTTGAGGAGATGGTAAAAGATGATAGTCAGATCAGAAAGATGATTCTTACAATGTTTGAATTTAGAAATGAGATCATCCACATAGGTTTCAAAATTTTTGTGGATGAGATCATGAAATATGTGAGTCATCATTCATTGGTAAGTGCCTCCATAATTTTTAAGGTCAAAAGGAATTTTGACATAGCAATAGGTGCTCCATTTTGTGGTGAAATTAGTCTTATGTTGGTCTTCAGGAGCAATATAAATTTGATTATATCTTGAGAAGCCATCTATAAGAGATAACATGTCATAACTAGCCATGGAGTCAATAATGGCATCTATTGAAGGTAAAAAGAAGTTATCCTTAGGACAAGTAAGATTAAGATTGTCTAAATAAATATAGATACGAATGACCATAGTGAATTTATTCCAAATGGGGACAATGTTGGAAATCCATTTGGAATAATCCACTAGTTTAATAAATTTAGCATCAAGTAATTTGATGATTTCCTTATGACATAAAGTGAAAAATTTAGGCAAAAATTTAATTTTCTTTTGATGCAAAAAATTGGCATCATGATAAGTAATGATGTTATGTACCATAATTCTAGGGTCAATGCCAAGCATATCCTCATAAGACCAAGTGAAAGCTTCACGATATTTGTCAAAGAATAAGCTAAAATTATCATGTTCAGAAGGTGAGAGCTCTCAAGAAACTATGATAGGTCAAGGACAAGATGGAGTACCATATTTTATGTGAGTTTTTTATTCAATAATCATGGCATTACCATCTTGAAAATAGTATGGTGCATTAGGTAAGGCTGAAATTGGATTTGTTTTAGGATCAATGCTAGCAATGAAGTTGTTGAAGCAAGGAGTTTGAGTTTTAAAATTTCCAAGTTTATGATGTTGTCAAGGAAGTTGAGGTTCTCAGTCATAAAGCAACTCAATAATAGATTCATCACTAGGCAAGGTAGGAATAGGACCATAATACTCAACATCTACTTTAAGATCTAAAATTTAATTGCCATGGTGATCATACTCAGAATATATCTAATGAACATTGGTTGCCTTGGCATCATGTGTAATTTTAGGAGTAAAAGAAGTAGATGAAGTAGAAGAGATTGGTGTGTTGGTGGATTTGGTGATGGGATAAGGATAAGATATAATTATTGGATCAATATATGGTAAAGGAGATGTAGAAATTTTTAGAGGTTCATAAGCTATAATTTGCTCTACAACCCAAGGAGTATCGATAAGAGGAATATTGGTAAGAGGCAAATGACCCTCAAGATCTAAGGTATGATCCATAAAAATGGCATGAACATCCCAATTAAAATAATGAATTTTAGCTAAGGTTTTTTGATAATGCTAAACATTCAAGTCTTTAGATTGAGCTTGGGCCATGATATAGTTGTCATCATATGTTAGAGAAATCGTACATGCTTGAGAATCTGGGGGAGTTTCAGAGGATGAAATCCCAATATTACTAAAATGTATGAGGAGACATGATGAAAGGATATTAAAATAATTTATCCACTCTAAAATCATTGAAATTGAAGGCATATTCTAATAAAAAAGGTTCTTGGGTATTGCATGGATGGGGAAAATTGGTAATCTCATCCATGAGAGGAATAGTACAGTCTCTTATTAAGAGACAAGGAGGAAGACATTATGAAATGTAGGGAGGTAACTGCATGGTATTACAAGTATGTCACAACTTATTGGGCTCATCATCATCAAAATATATAAAGGAGCACTATTGATTTTAAGAATAATAGGAACATGATATTGTGATTTAGGATTAGGTAGTTAGATACTCCATAGGTTAGGATCAACTTAATTCTTGTATCGTTTTATATTATACAATAATTTAATACATTGACTACTAGAATAAATAATGTCCCTCATTGTATGAGTCCATGGATGACCAATGAGTATGTTATAAGATAAAGGAATATTAAGGACCATAAACTTGGTTCTAACAGTCTTGGGTCTAATGGTTAATGGAATCCAAATACAAACAAGTATATTTTGATTTATCTTATCAAAACCATGACATGTTAGATAGGTTTGCTTGAGATGATCCTTGTTATAACCAAGTTGTATAATCCATAAACATGTCACATTGATACTAGAACCTTCATCAACTAGAACTTTGCAAATAAGAGTGGTATTAATGGCTACTTTGATAAAGAGTGGTGGATCATCAGCACAAAAGATAATATCATCATTGATCATGTCTTTTTCAAGGAATTCAATAAAGGGCTTGGAAGGACACATAGTTTCAATGGTATTGACATTGGTAGGTTGAAAATAAATAGAAGGTGGTTCTTCATCTATGGAAGAAGGATCTTCAATTTCTTGAAGTTGTAACATAAGGAATTTATGAACTAACTCCATAAGTGGAATATTACAAGGCATAGAGTTAAGTTATTAAAAAAAGTTCCAATGAGATTTAGAAGAACCAGCATGAGGTTTGGTAAGTAGATTAGATTTTGGAGGAATAAATGTGGTTATAATATTAGGAGGAAGTTGTTCCTCAGGTGCTTCCAAATCAGGATTAGTAGTGGTAGTATCTTTAAAAAGCTATTCCTCCAAAGATGGTTTTTTAGGCTTAGTAATGGGATCTTTGTGAGCTGATTTATGATGATAGGTGACCTTAATAGTGTTGAAATATTGAGAATTGTTAAAGTATTGATCATAATCAACATCAATGGCATAAACACCCATATGATTTGATTGATTATTTGAAGAGGATTTTTGGGTATTTGAAGTAGAAGCTTTGAAAGTTTGTCATTTTTGAAAAGTAGCAGTGTATTCTTAATGATGAAGATTAATCATAACTTCATGGTTGAATGAATCACCAAGCATATAAGAGATAAAAAATTTAGTGATCCCTCTACAAGATTCATGAGAATGCCCAATGTCAGTAAGGAACCAACAAAATAGATTGGGGTCATATCATTGAGGAGGAGAATTGGGATAGATGAAAGGTTTTGAGGGTGGTAAAAATTATTTCATTTGCTGAATCAAAAGTGGTGTATAAAAAGGTGAAGCAACATTAGTTTTGGCAACTCCATGTTTGGTTTGAAGAGTATTAATAGTGATAACATTAGATGTTTGTAAATATCTCTTAAGAAGTTTAGAATTAGGTTCGAATTACTTCACGAGAAAGTCTTGATGTCTATCTTGATCAAGAGCTTCATTAAATGTTTGGGGAGCAAAAGTTTGAACCTTATATTAGAGAGTGGGAGTCAAAGCTATGATAAAGAGTTTGAATAAGTTATCATCAGTCATATTATGGTTAGATTTATGAGATAAAGATTTCCATTTTTTAATAAATTCATGAGATAATTTAGTGGTATATTGATTAGTATTGATGAAGAGGATAAGATAATTTTTGGGAAGATCATTATGTTGAAACTCTTTAACTAAAGGATTAACTAAATCTTCAAGTTGCCAAATAGAGTTTTGGGGAAGTTGATTATACCATTCTAATACATCACTGGTAAAAGTTTTGATTGAGATTTTAGTTACAATAAAGGTATTAGTTTGGATCCACTCTTTGTAAAGGTTGTCAAAGGCTTTAACAAATGAAGCAAGGTATTTAATCCCATCATATTTGATAGTTGGATATATGTTTCCAATATCAATGGATACAATAAAAGTTGATAAAGGCTCATTTTGAATAGTTTGAAGCATCTTATTATTAATTATGGGTTGAGGATTAACATTACCTAAGTTATCCTAAAGAGGTGGAGGAATGAAGTTGGGATTAGCTTGAGGATGCATAGTCACATGTTGATTAGCCACATTGATTAGATGTTGTTGAAGTTACATCATTTGATGGGTGTTAGAATTTTACATAATATTAATTTGTTAGATAAATTTGGCTAAAATTTGGGTTGTAGCAAGATGTGAGTTAGTGTTGGTAGGAACACTCCCCAAATTAGTGTTAAGAGAAGGATTGCTAGAAGAAGGATTACTAGTGGGATTGTTAAATAAACTTGTGTGAATTGCTCCCACATTATTTTGAAGGTTTTGAAGATGAGAAGTTTCTTGGTAGGTATAGAATGGATTAGATCTGTCAACTTCATCTTGAGGTGTTATTTTCACCATACTACAGTTCATGGATGAAGGATGAAGAGAGGTGCCTCCAAAGTGATGGTGTTCTTGGGAGGAAAAGAGAAGGAAAAATGAACATCCCATATAACATCTAAATAGATTCAAGCTATCTAGGAAGACTCTAATAGGAGAATTCATTCTAACTAAAAAGAGATGAATAGAATGAAAAATTAGAGAAATATGGAACTAGATTGATAAATAGGTAAAACATAAAATAGTACAAGGTCGATTAGGTCAACCTAGCATATAAAATAGGGCCTACAAACTACATAGGGTTGACTAGGTTGATCTAGTATAGTGAGCAGAGATAGAGAAAAAATTAAAAAGGGTTTTAGATAGTATAAGGTTGACTGGATCAATCCTTTATAGTGCATAGAGGTTGGAAAAAGGTACAGGGTCAACTGGGTCAACCTAGTATAGAAGACGAGAAAGAAAATAAAGTTTGTAACAATTTATGAACTAAAACAAGATAATTTTTGTAGATAATCTAAGAAATTAAGAATTAAATGGAAACAAATAGTCAATTGGATTAATGCTAGCCAATCCAATTGAGGTACACAATACAAAACCTTTCACTAACATTAGATAATACAAGTTTTTACACACACAATTGAACAAAGAGCAAACAATCAACTTGAAAAGTAAAGAGGTAACTAATTGGTCAACCTAAGAAGTTTATTACATTATTAAGAAATGATTTTAAATGTGATGGGAAGTTGGTTGTAAACAAGGAACTTGATAACAATCTAAGGATGGTTTCAAGTAGTTTGGGATGAAAAGGACTGTAGTGGTAATGATATAGGCTTTGTATTGGGGCATACCCCCTCACTTTAAATACCATAGTAGTAAGGGTGTTGGGTGCTTAGCCATACTATACCATTAACCATGATTTATACTTAAATAGAGTATCAATTTGGCTTCCCCCTTGGTGATGAAATCCAAGTAGGTTGGCCTTAGGTAGACAAATGTTAAAATGCTTGTTTAGATTTTATGATTTGGCCATGTGTGCATAAAATAGAAATAGTGAAATTAAACGGTTAATTAAAAACCCTTAATTATACTATATAAACTATTCTAAGCATGAAAGTAAGAAGAAAATAAATGTGTGAACTAATTACTAGAATATAGAGATTAATTCCAACTTAAAACTAGGATAGTGTTGACACTAAATGCACAAAATATAGAATAGGGTCAATAGGGTCGAACTTGTACTATAGAAATAAGGTCTAAAAATGAATAGGGTCAGCCAAGGTTGACCTAATTATTTAGAAAGCACACAAAACATAGAACTGGGTTGACAGGGTTGATCTAATTGACTGTGTAGGGGTAGTTTTGAAGACTGTAAACTATGAAAGAAAAGATAGTAAAAGAAAGAAATAGAGAGATAAAAAGGAACCTTGGTAGATCAAAGATGCTGAGAAATGAAGATTACTAGTCAAGAACCTTGGAATATGCTTGAGAAACCTACTAATTGTGTTGATTGGGTTGATAAATCTTTATAGAATCCCATTATTAAGTGTCTAAAATGTACATGGTCAACTAGTTTGACCTAGTCCTTGAATCTGAATCTTTACAAAATCCTATTATTCAGTGTCTGAAATGTACATGGTCAACTAGTTTGACCTAGTACCTAAATCTAGATGCCTAAAAGTGTATAGGGTCAACTAGGTTGACTTAGTAGCTAAATATGGATGCTCGAAAGTGTATAGGGTTGAATAGGTTGACCTAGTAGTCTAGACTAGATGTATAGAAGCCTAGAAACCTATACTAGGTCATTCGAGTCAATCCAGTTGCTTGTTTCTAAAAACTTACACAAAAAGATTAGAATTGGGTTGATAAAGTAGATCTAGTATGGTAGATATAAGATAAAAATAATGCCAAAAATAATGAAATAAATCTTGCAAGGGTTAGTTTCACATTGGGTTCACTAGAATATATGAAATCAAAATTGCATCATGTCTATAAATTAATCTTGGCTCATAGTGTTGGTTGAATATTTTGTCTATCAGCGTATTGGTAAGCAAAATAGGTCTTATCAACCAAAGTAGGAAGATTAGTCATCCAAATGTGTAAGTTTATCACATCAAAAGGAGACTGCTCTCTCCTCTCATCAAGGGGAGGTTCCCTGCGGATATGCTATATATATATATATATATATATCTATATAAAAACAAAAAATAATACTCAAGGGTAAGACAAGACATCCATCTCTCTTTCTTCAGAGATGATGTGTGCAAAACAAAGGAAAAACTCAAAGGAAATGATAAACATCACTCCTCTTCTTTCAAAAGAACTGTTCAGCCAGCCACAAGAATACTCTTGGAAATAAAAGTAGAATGTAATTGAGGGCGTAGTTATTAGCAAATACAGATACATCACAAAGTCTCTACTTGAAATGCTCAAGAGTAATATATGAAAGATAATGAGGGCACAAAGTCTTCTCAAAGTGATTTACACAGTAATGAAAATAAAACACATTGAAGGTAGCTATGGGAGCACAAAGTCTCTCCACAATTGATTCTTTAGGACACCTTCCTAACTAATTTTACTAATTCTGCTTGTTGAATTAATGGAACATAAAATATATCAAGGAAAAAGACATAAGAACAATTTCCTTAATAACAAAGAAATCACAACATAAAGTCTGAAAAAGTCCCTTGCTTTCTTATTCTAGTAACAAAATATGATTAACAGACTGAGCACAAAGTCTCAATGATGCCTCTCAATTTGGGCAAAGTTTCATTTAGATTGTCAAAAAAGAGATCCATTTACAATGAAAGAAAGTCCCTTATATAGCCACTTCAAGGACTCAAGAACAGTAATACATCATGATGCATTGGGAACTATTAGGAAGACAAGCTGGAACTTTGGAAAATTTTACCCATTTGATCTTTTCAATGTAGATAAACAAGCCACACAATTGAAAGATTGCAACTTTCAATGTTTAGCTGACAGTCTGATCTTGTCTTCATTGTTCCTCCTTTCCTGTTTAATTGAATCGGGCCATGAATTCATTCATTGTTCTACTTTCCTTGCTTTTAGCTAGTTTTGGTCTTGAATTCTAGGAATGCATTTGGGTCTATGAATTCAAAGGATCAATGACTATTTCATTGTCTTCAATTTGACATTTGCACGCCTGTCATTATGTTTCCAATAGCTAGTTGGCTGTGTTGAATTTGTTGTCTTCAGGCATGTCACCCCTTGGTCCTCTTTTGGCTTTCTACTTGGCACTTTTCTAGATTGGACTTACTCTTTCAAGCCTTGAGAAATGATCCTTGTTGAGTCGGAATGATCCTTCACTTTGGCCATCGAGAGTCCCCCATAAGGGCACTTGCCCTTTGGGGTCCTTCGGTAGCCCTTTGCCTTGGCAGTCCCCATAGACAAATCCCCAGGCTTTCTATTTGAGGCTTCCTTCGAGCAAATGTTTACCCATGAAAATTTCTCTAGGGAAAATTCCTTCAAACAAATCCTTGAGGAAAATTCTTGAGGACATTTGTCTCGCAGAAAATTCCTGTGGAAAATTTACCCGGGGAAAATTGCCATGGACAAAAGTCCACGGAAATTTGTTCTGCAAAGTCTTTATTTGGTCTTTAGATCTTTTAAGCTCATATCCACTTAGAATTATTTCAAAATTTTTTTCCGAGGGAATTCCTTCAAACAGAAGTCTGAAACAATTAAGTGTTAGCCAATTTTCAAATGCCTTAAACAAATTCAAAAGAATTACCTTTTAGCTTCCTTGAAAAATGACCCTTCCGAAGGGTGTTTTTATTGATTAAGTGTCCTCCACAAGGGCACTTGTCCTTTGAGAAGTCTCCTTTTGCATTAAACTACCCCTTTGAACTTTAACGTTAAACCAATCGATTGAACCAAAAATGGTTCAAGCTGATGAACTAAACATTGAACCAAACATAATGAACTTGCCTTTGAACCAACAGGAACTTTGACATTGAACCAATCAATTAAACCAAGGCTTTGAATGAACCTGTTCATTGAACCAAGATGTTAAACCAAGTTTTGGTTCAACAGTTTAAACAAAGCTTTGAATAATGTGTTTGAACCTGCTGTTGAACCTGTAGATGTTAAACCAAAGGATTAATTGAAAGATTGAACCAACTGAGTGAACTATTTGGTTGAACTAAAAGACACTGAGTGAAATAAAGCATTGAACTGCTTGGTTGAACCAAGCCATTGAACTATTCCTTTGGTTGAACCCACCATTGAACCTTGAACCCGTTGAAGCACTTAACTCTTGCCAAAGACTTTGATCTTGTTGAACCTTGAACCCGTTGAACCTTTGAACCGTTCAATGGTTCAAGTCTCTTTTTTCACTCAGATGCTTGTCGATAAATATTTTCAACTGAACCAAAGCTCTAAACCAATCCTAGAGAATGACTAAGTGTTGAAAACCATCTTTTGACTGAAACCACCTGCATAAGCCTTTGAACCTATATAAATGAACCTGCTTGTAGAATCTAAAGATACAAAGTCCATAGAAATCAACATGTAAAATCCATTGAACTTGACTTGCAAAGTTTGTAGATTTTTTGAGAAGCTTTGGAATTGAGGAATCTGAATGTCTAAGACAAATTTTTGAAAGTGGAAGATACAATTTTGGTCTGTGGGACCAAAATATTTCAAATGTTGTCCCAAAAATGACTGCTACTTTTGGGAGACAACAAGTGGCTCTAGTTGGGGAACTTCTATCAATTTCAAAATGAATTGAAAGGAGTAGAATTTAGAATCTCCAGTGTCTTCAAGTGTATCATTGGGATTTGGATTCATGCTACCTAGAAATGAAAGGCATAAAAAAAAAAAATAGAATTAAAATTGTATAAATATACATATATATAGAGGCAATGATCTGATACTTCAAGAGTTGAAGTGTTTCAGATGCTGCCCATTATGGGGCAGAGAAAAGAGTTGGTATTTCAATAGAAAGCTATTTTCACCCATGTGCTGATGAATTATGAATGGGCCTCTCCAAAGGGAGTCAAACTTTCCATGCATCCCCTTTGGTTCTCTTCTTTTGTCCCACAGCAAGACTTGATCCCCAACCTAGAAATCATGATTTCTAGCCTTTTGATTAAAGAGTTTCTTTACTAGACTTTGATGAGCAACAATTTTGTCCACCACCATGGTTCTCTATTCCTCTAGCTGAGTCAGGCACATGATTCTTTTGTCAAGAGAACTCTCATATGTCTGATCTTCAATGGCCTTTGCCAATTTCAAGGCTCGTAACTCTAAAGTGACTGGTATCTCAACATTAATACCATAAATAAGTTGAAAAGGGGACATACCAATTGCCCTCTTTGACGTGATTTTGTCTTCCCATAGAGCATCAACCAATGCTTTGTGCCATGTCCTTTGATTATCATCTTCTAGCTTTTTGATAATAGTTACCAAATTCTTATTGCTGGACTCAGCTTGTCCATTCCCTTGTGGAAAATAATCAGAAGAATGAGAGAGCATAATTCCATAATAAAAATAGAATTGTGTAATTTCTTGAGAGGTGAAACAAGCTACATTATCAGTAACAATTTTGAGTGGAACTCCAAACCTGGAAATGATATTTTCTTTGAGCAAGTTGCATATAACTTCTGAAGTAGCATGCTTAGTTGGAATTGCTTCTACCCACTTGGTGAAATAATCAATTGCTATTAGGACGTAATCATGTCCAACACTTGAAGATGGGTTTATTGTCCCAATAAAATCAAGTCCCCATTGCTAGAAAGGTTCCTCTATGATTACTGGCTTGAGAGGCAGGGCAGCCAACTTGGGCCTTCCAACAAATTATTGGCAAAGTTCACATTTCCTCACCCACTTATGTGCATCTTGGAAAAGAGTTGGCTAGTAATATCTGGCTCATAGAATTTTGTGATCAGTCACAGGGGCAGAAAAATGTCCTCCACAAGCTAGATTGTGAAAAGATTTCAAGAGCTGGGTTTGCTATCCTTTGTCCACACAGTGAAGGAATACTCCATCTATGCTTCTCTTGTACATGCCATTATCCCAAAAGACAAAATTGGCAGATTTCAACCTGATAGTCCTTCTTTCTTTGTAAGAAAAATGAGCAGGACATTCACCATAAGTCAAAAAATAGGCAATATCTGAGTACCATTCATTGGTAGTGGAGACAAAAAGAACTGTTGGCAAATCTTCCACTTCAGCTTCTTCACACTGTGTATCTTCTAGTTTATTGTCAGCCATTAATTGGCAAAGGCCTTTACCTCTGACTAGCTTTGTCAACTTGATATCTAGATCAAATTCTTGGATCTTTGCAATCCAATTACCTCTTTTTTTGCCAAACTCTTGCTAAGTTAATATAGACTTGACTGTAGCATTAGGAACTAAAGCAATAGTATGTGAATTCAAAATATAGAAGCAAAAATGTTTGACTACTTTTACCAAGGCATAGGCGTGCTTCTCTATATTTGAATACTTCATTTCATGGGTTTTAAGAGGGTAACTCATGAAAGAGATGGGGGATTCCATACCTTCCTTGTCTTGTTGAACAAGAATCACTGAAAGAGTATGCTCAGACACATATCTATAAATGATGAAATCCTTGTGGTAATCTAGACAAACCAAGGTAGGGGCATGAGCAATGGTAGCCTTGATATCTTGAAATGCTAATTTGCCTTCTTTGGTCCAGCTGAAGGTAGTCTTCCCTTTCATCATGTTCACAATGTGTCTTGTCTTCTCAGTAAATTCAGGGATGAATCTCTGTAAGAAATTCACTTTTCCAAAGAAAGAGTGAATAAAATATTTACTTGAATCAATCTTTATACCTTCTTTGGACACAATGTGTCCAAAGAGTTTCCCCTTTGTCACTCCAAAAATAGACTTCTTGGGATTCAAGGAAATACCATTTTGAAGGCAATGCTCCAGCACTTGTTACAAGTGGCGTACATGATCAAATCAATGCTTTAAAAAGATGGTTAATTCATCAAGATATACCACATGAATTTGCCAATCTCATCTTTAAAATCCATGTCCATAGCTCTCTGAAAGGTAGCACCAGCATTTATTAAGCCAAAAGGCATTCTTTTATATGCAAATGTACCCCAAGGTGTGATGAATACATTCTTGTGTTGGTCAGCTTCAACAACTTCAACTTGATTATAACCTGAGAATCCATCCAACATTGATAACATTTTTGATCTTGTTACTGTTTGAAGCACTTGGTCCATGATTGGCAAAGGATAATTGTCTTTCAAAGATGACTAATTCAGATTCTAGAAATCTACACAAATGTAGATTTCATCATTTTTATTTCTTACAGGTACTATGTTTGCAATCTATGTAGAATGATGAATTGGAAAAATAATTCTAGCATTTAACATTTTCTATATCTCAGACATAATAGTACCTAAATTTTTTGGATTATATTGTCTAGATTTCTACTTGTAGGGCATTGAATCAGCCTTGAGAGGAATGTGATGGTAGATTTCATCATGTTTGAGAGACTTCAGGTCTTCATATGAATACGCTAAGACATCAATCTATTGACGAAGCAAATAAGTGAATTTGAATCTTTCTTCAGGTGTGCAACACTTACCAATGTTGACCATCTTGGGATTTTCTTTGTTGGTCAGATTTACTTGGTCAAATCTTTGAGAGAAATTTGAATCTATTTTTTGTTTTTTGACGAATCTATCATGCTTGTTAGAAATCTTTTCAAAAGAAACCAGGGCTTTAAGAATTGTGTTTCCTTTTAGCTATATGAATTCTTCATTTACATTTGAACTGGATTCAAAAATAGATTCAGACTTCTGAGATTCACTGCCTTCAAAATATAGCTATTCAAAATTGTCTTTTCATTCCAAGAAAGCAATGATCTAATGATCATCATTAAATATTTTCCAATGATCAGCATTGTTAGGAACACTTGGTCTATAGACTAGCTCAATGGTATATTTGTCTTCTTTAAAATTTGAATGAGAAACTAAGAGAGTTCCTGAAACAACAAGTACATCAACTTTGTCATTGGACTCTCTGGGTATGGGAGAAATGTTGAAAGCATCAAAGCTTTCAATTTGGTCTTAAACCAAGTTATGGTAGTGGCGTAACCTCTCATTCTTGGTCTGATATAGATTTCTCACTTGACAGACCACTAATTCAACATCCCCTTTGGCATGAAGAAACTTGATGCCTCTTTCTTGAGCAGCCTTCATGCCCAGCAACAATGATTCATATTCAATTGTATTGTTAGTGTTGCTGAATTGTAATTTATAGGATGAAGGAAACATATCTCCTTGAGGAGATATCAAGATAATTCTAGCTCCCAAACCAGTAGAGGAACAACTACCATCAAATTCTAGAGTCCAAATCTCATCAGACACTGACTTTACTTCAGAGTTTTTCTCATCAAAAAAAGTAGTTACCCATACCTACGGATTCAAAAAGGATTTGAGCTTCAAGAGCTAATGTCTTGGTAACTACATACTTTGCTTCCTTTTCAGGAAGTAATCTTTTCATCATGCCTTGGACAGGGATCCTTGCCTCGAATAGATCCATGTTCAGTTCTCCTCCCACGTCCTTACAAAAATTCTGTCTAAGCAAAATGCCATAAGATGTTGGGACGTCAGCCACTAAGACAGTCATCTTAATCCTCTTGTCTGGAAAGGCTGCGAATGTAAATTAGGCATCTTTGATTTGCCCTAGTAATGGTACTTGCTTATTCTCCATGGAGAAACATCTCTCAAATGTCTTGGTCAGTGTGAGACCAAGAGACTCAGTGAATTTAGTAGGCATGACATTGTCAGATGTGCCTGAGTCTATTATATAGTTAGTTTGTGGCCATTGATTAACAGGGAAACATAGAAGGGTTTTATTTTTCTAGGAGCAGCTAGAGGAGTAATGACCAGATTATTTGGCATAGGCGTGTTCTTTGGAGAATCAAGAATTAATTTTTTCACCTTTTGTCCTACAGGGATGGTTTGATTTTTAACATATTGAACCAACTTGTTCAGTTGATCCAGATTAGACTGAAAGTATTCAAATTTAGACATCTATATTTTTGTCTTTTTGACATGATCAATTATGTCAAATGGTTGAATCAAACTAGGTACAGAGAAAGGTACTTCAGCTTTTTGAGTTTTAGGAGGGATTATGAATTAGAAGTAGAAGGGGAAGGTGGAATTGATGTATTTAATTTTTGAGTGATTACTAGATCTTTTGGCTGAAAAGGCAGATTAGTTACACTTGACAATTATGACTGTTGCTTGTGGTTGTTCCTCTATCTTTTCTTTATCAGCTTGCTGGACTGATTGGTTCTTAGACCTAGTAAACATTGCATATGATCTATCTGAAGCTTCTCCTTTGCTTTTGAGTTCATCCTAGTAATTCAAGAAACTAATATGGGAGTCACCAACTAATTCTTCTTGATTATCTTCAATGATATCAGCATCATTTTCTTGATTTAATTCAGGCTGATAAGAGAATTTTGATTCTACTTCAAGATATCCCATTGCTGAATTAGTTGGAGGAGCTTTCAGGGCAAGTTTTCCTTGTGGGGGAGGAAGGCAATTTTGTTGCCCTTGGTTTTTGGCAACATTGCCCTAATATGACTGATTTGGGAATTTCCTTCTGTATGTAGGAGCAAAAGACATTCCTTGAGCCATTTGCTTTTTGAGAGCAAGCAACTCATTTTCTAATTTTTGCAGCATTGGATCTGTGGTGCTTATAGATGCAAATTCAAAAGATGATGAAGCTCTATTTCTATTTGGATCTCTTCTTATTTTCCCTGATAAGATGAGATCATCTTCTACTTCAGTGGCCAAAAGTTGAGCTGCAGTGAGATCTATTTGACCAACACGTCTCAAGAGGAAACTGACTTCAGGTAGCTGAGAATTAATGAAAAAGCATTTGAGATTCTCAGCTGTAGGTTGAGAAATGACAGGAATTCTATTTCTCAATTTGTCAAATTTAGCTATGAAGTCTCTCATAGGCTCATGAGGCTCTTTTTTCATTTGTGTAAGTTGAGCTAGAAGTGTATGTGCATCTTCTATAGGTTTGAATCTAGCTTCAAACTTAGCTTTAAGGGTATTCCAATCAGTCAAAGACTGAGCTTGTAAATGGTAAAACCAATCTATAATATCACCTTGTAGTGTTTCAATAAAAAGCTTGACTGCTACATCTTCAAATTCCACTCCAATTACTCCACAAGCTATACTGAATGTTGTAATGTGTTCATCAGGATAAACTTTGCCATCACCATAGAATTTGGGGAAATTCTTTCTAGAACTACGTGGAAGCTCATGTAGAGGAGTAAGATTGAGAGGACCAAAAACATTACCCCAAGGGCCTTGAACTGCCATTATAGGATACTAAAAAGGAGGGATAACAAATCTCAAAGGGGTAATTATAGGCACAGCTTTATCAATAGTAAAAGTAGATACTTCATCTAATAATGGAGATTTGGCTTTAGTAGGAGGGAAGCTCTTGGTTTGTTGGAGATGAGATGGTGAAAGAAATAGATCAAAATCACTTTGCTATACCAGCTCGAACACAAGATCAACGATACCTTTAGCCCTTTGGCTTTGCGTATACCTTAAATCTGCTAGATTGTGAAACAAAAATGGAAAAGATTTGACTTTGCTTTAGTTAAAGCTTGAAACTTTAAATTGTGCATTCTTTCTCTGTGAGTGTGGAGGTGAATGAATAGGCTATAAATGGATAAAGGGTATATTCTCTAGCAGAGTCACCAAAAATTATTGGTTGAATATTTTGTCTATCAACGTACTAGTAAACAAAATAGGTCTTATCAGCCAAAGCAGGAAGATAAGTCATCTAAATGTGTAAGTTTATCACATAAAAAGGAGATTGCTCTCTCCTCTCATCAAGGGGAGGTTCCCTGTGGATATGCTATATATATGTATAAATGAAAATAATACTCAAGGGTAGGACAAGACATCCATCTCTCTTTATTCAGAGATGATGTGTGCAAAACAAAGGAAAAACTCAAGGGAAATGATAGAAAACACTCCTCTTCTTTCAAAAGAACTGTTTAGCTAGCCACAAGAATACTCCTAGAAATAAAAGCAGAATGTAACTGAGGGCGTAGTAATCAATAATTTGAGATACAACACAAAGTCTCTACTTGAAATGCTCAAGATTAATATACGAAGGAAAATGAGGGCACAAAGTCTTCTCAAAGTCCTTTACACAGCAATGAAAATAAAACACACTGAAGGTAGCTATGGGGGCACAAAGTCTCTCCACAATTGATTCTTTAGGACACCTTCTTGACTAATTTTACTAATTCTTCTTGTTGAATTAATGGAATAGAAAATATATCAAGGAAAAATACATAAGAACAGTTTCCTTAATAACAAAGAAATCACAACACAAAGTCTAAAAAAGTCCTTTGCTTTCTTATTCCAGTAACAAAATATGATTAACAGACTGAGCACAAAGTCTCAATGATGCCTCTCAATTTGGGCAGAGTTTCATTCAGATTGTCAAAAAAGAGATCCATTTACAATGAAAGAAAGTCCCTTATATAGCCACTTCAAGAAGGACTCAGGAACAATAATACATCATGATGCATTGGGAACTGTTAGGAAGACAAGTTAGAACTTTGGGGCATTTAACCCATTTGATCTTTTCAATGTAGATAAACAAGCCATGCAATTGAAAGATTGCAACTTTTAATGTTTAGCCAGCAGTCTGATCTTGTCTTCATCATTCCTCCTTTCTTGGTTAATTGAATCGGGCCATGAATTCATTCATTGTTCTATCTTTCCTCACTTTTGGTTAGTTTTGGTCTTGAATTATGGGAATGCATTCAGGTCTGTGAATTCAAAGGATCAACGGCTATTTCATTGTCTTCAATTTGACGTTCACACGCCCATCACTATGTTTCCAATGGCTAGTCGGCTGTGTTGAATTTGACGTCTTCAAGCGTGTCACACCTTGGTCCTCTTTCAACTTTTGACTTTCTGATTGGCACTTTTTTGGATTGGACTTACCCTTTTGGGACTTGAGATCCTTCACTTTGGCCACTGAGAGTCCCTCACAATGGCATCTGCCCTTCGGGGTCCTTCGGTAGCCCTTTGCCATGGTAGTCCCTACAGACAAATCCCTAGGCTTTCTTTTTGAGGCTTCCTTCAAGAAAATGTTTCCCCATGGACATTTCCCTAGGGAAAATTCCCATGGACAAATCCCTGGGGAAAATTCCTGTAGAAATTTGTCCCGCAGAAAATTCCTGCAGACAATTTGCCTGGGGAAAATTCCCATGGACAAATGTCTGCAGAAATTTGTTCTGCGAAGTCTTTATTTGGTCTTCAGATCTTTTGAGCTCGTAGCCACTTAAAATTATTTTAATCTTTTTGTCTAAGGGAATTCCTTTAGATAGAAGTCTGAAAGAATTAAGTGTTAGCCAATTTTCAAATGCGTTAAACAAATCTGAAAGAATTACCTTTTGACTTCCTTGAAAAATGACCCTTCCAAAGGGTGTATTTATTGATTAAGTGTCCTCCGCAAGGGCATTTGTCCTTTGGGAAGTCTCCTTTTGCATTGAACTACCCCTTTGAACTTTGATGTTGAACCAATCAGTTAAACCAAAAATGGTTCAAGCCGATGAACTAAACATTGAACCAAACATAATGAACTTGCCTTTGAACCAACAAAAACTTTGACATTGAACCAATCAATTGAACCAAGGCTTTGAATGAACTTTTTCATTAAACTAAGATGTTGAACCAAGTTTTGGTTCAATGGTTCAAATAAAGCTTTGAAAAATGTGTTCGAACCTGCTGTCAAACCTATAGACATTGAACCAAAGGATGAATTGAAAGATTGAACCAACTGAGTGAACTATTTGGTTGAACCAAAAGACATTGAGTGAAATAAAGTTTTGAACCACTTGGTTGAACCAAGCCATTGAACTTCTCCTTTGGTTGAACCTACCATTGAACCTTGAACCCATTGAAGTTCTTAAATCTTACCAAAGACTTTGAACTTGTTGAACCTTGAACCCGTTGAACCAAAATGGTTCAATGGTTCAAGTCTCTTTTTGCACTCAGATGCTTTCTGATGAAGATTTTCAACTGAACCAAAGCTCTGAACCAATCCTAGAGAATGACTAAGTGTTGAAAACCATATTTTGACTGAAACTGCCTACAAAAGCCTTTGAACCTGTATAAATGAACCTACCTGTAGAATCTGAAGATACAAAGTCTATAGAAATCAACATGTAAAATCCATTGAACTTGAATTGAAAAGTCTATAGATTTTTTGAGAAGCTTTGAAAATGAGGAATCTGAATGTCTAAGACAAATTTTTGAAAATGGAAGATACAATTTTGGTATGTGGGACCAAAATATTTCAAATGTTGTCCCAAAAATGACTGCTACTTTTGGGAGACAACACATAGAAGATAGAGCATACCTACACTTTCAATTGGGGATACATTTGTTAAGTGGGAGCATGACCGATATAGGGATCCACTAAACCTGATTAGGGTATCACTTGTCACAATACACCATGTGAGGTAGGGTTCCAAGGCCTACAGTCTAACACAATCACACAACAACCCTAAAAGAGTCTTAAGTTTTGATATTTCACTTAAGTTTAATAAACAAGAAAGTAAATCTAATCTAGTGCATACCAAAGCTTGTGGCACAATAAAGGGGTTAGTAAATCAATCAAAACATGTATGAGATAATCTCAATTAAGATAAGTATGAGTAAAATCCTAATACATGGAATATGAAGAGTAATATTATTTAAGTAAACACTTATGCTATTTATATCTACTAAAGAGAGGAGAACAAAGTTAGAATATACTTACCTGAGTGTGAACCCATCGAGACTCAACTCTCCCTTGGCCAAAGGTGATTTTCAAGAGGTTTTTTTATTTTTTAAGGATCACTTATAAATACCAAAACATCCAAGACTTATCCATAAGACTAGATTCTCCAAGTAGAAGCCCTTAGCTAAGACTCCTCAAGTAGAATGGTGGAAGAGTAGATTGTGAAGAAGTGTGAGTGAATAATAACTCTTGATTGCATATTCAAATAATAAAAGAAATGATATTGTATATATAGGCATATCTTGACCTAAATCCTCCCAAAAATGTTGGTTGTATAGGGTCGACCATGGTGAGCCTATATGTTTTTTAGGACAATTCACTAGGTCTAAGCTAGGTCGGTTGAAGGGCTAACAAACCCAAAAAGTGAAAAATACCCCTAAAATATATAGGGCTGACCCTAGTTAATCTAGTATATCCAATATTCCAAAAGGGAATTAAGGCAAAAAAAGGAGGATGGAAAGATGAAAAATACTAGAGGAATGTACAAGGGAGGAGTAATAGCTTAGAGAATGGTTTTAGGAGCTGGTTAGATTGGTAATAATGTGGAAATAAGGGGCAACAATCCTATGAAGCACCAAAAATTTGGTTACCCCTTTTTTGGTGCACCCCTTAGGGTGTGAACTTAGATATATTGAGTCTTGATAGGTTACTACAAGATGTAAAGCATCAGTATTTGATAAAAGTTGAAAATATTGTGTATTATGTAGTATCAAGCAAAACATCAGTATTATGTAGTATTTGATATAAATTGCATTACCCAACATTAGTGTAGGATTTTTTTATTATTTACCTCAATTAGATTGGCCAACATTGATCCAATTGATTGTTTATTTCCCTTCATTTATGAATTTATTATATTAGCTACAAAAATTGTCTTGTTTCAATTCACAAATTGTTACAAACTTTCTTTTCTTTCTTGTTATTATATTAGGTCAACCCAATCAACCTTGTACCTTTTTACAACCTTTGTATAGTATACATGATCAATCTAGTCAACCCTATACTATCTATGTCCCCTTTTACCTCTTTTTCTATCTCTTGTACATTGTACTAGATCGACCTAGTCAACCTTGTATAGTTTTGTAGTCCCTATTTCTATGTTAGGTCAACCTAATTGACCTTATATTATTTTAGTAACTTATTTGTTCTTTTATTTCTCATCTCTCTTCCTTTCCCTTCATCATGAAATTTTTTCTTGATAATGACACTGAGTTACAGTTAAAAGATATGATGAATCTTACCAATCCTCATAGGGGCTTCCATAGATAGAGTAGGGATCCTCTCTTGGATGCTAGTAAGGTTCATATTTCCATTCAAAAAATGAACTATGGGACCCCTCCTAATACCTCTTCATAACATAATCCTATTTTATCATTATAAGACCAACCTGAGTTAGAGTATACTCCCAAAATGCTTTTCTTTATATCTAAATTTCCTCAACATTGAGGAAAAAATCCTTCTACCATTTATAATCTCATGATTAGTGGTCAAGTTAAAGAGCTTCATTCACCTAATCCTACATTATAAATTGGATTTGGGCATACCAATTTATTTTATTCTTAGCCTCTTCCTTCGATTATGACTCCTTCTCTTACCATGACCTATTCTTCTCTAACTTTGTTTACTTCCATGCTTAGTATCTCAAATAACATGGCATGTTCTACATCTAGTGGGCCTCTATTAAGATCCACTATCTTTAATCCATCTACTAGTGTTTAATTTTCTACCCAAGGAAATAATGCTTCTAGTGCTTCTTCTTTTCAACCATTCACTAGTTCATATTTTACTACACAAGCAAATTTTACCACTAGTGCATCTCATTCTCATAATTCTTCTCAAGCTACTATCAACACCAATAGTGGTACTCAAGCCACTAATGCTAATCAAACACATTAGATTTTTTTTTCAAACTCTCAATAAAATGAATACATTTCACGCTCATAACCCAAATCAAATGATGATAATGAAAAACCACCTTCTCAATATTTAATCTCATCTACAACCAATGGATTGGGGCACAAATAACCAAAATGTTCCCCCTCCTTCTCTTAAATATTCTCAAGGAAATATCATTCCTCAACCTCATTTGGTCAAATAAATCATCAAACATTTACAAAATTAACCTATCACTACTCAAATTGCTAACATTGACATAGGAGGTATAAAATTTACATTTTCTTATAATGGATCAACCGATCCTACCCTTCATCTTAAGACATTTGCAAATATTTATAAGGATTGGGTCAAATTAAACACCTTCTATTCTACCAAGATCCTTTCCAAAACCCTCACAGGTGATGCCTTATATTGGAACAATCAACTTAGACTCTATTCCATTACTAGTTTAGAGGATTTAGTGAAAGAATTCCAAACTAATGATCTTCCCAAAAACACTTTGGTCTATTTTATAAATTGAAAACAAAATGAAAATTAAACTGATCAAGCCTTTGTTAAAAGATATAAGACTTTGTCAAATAAATGTGAATACAACATGGCCGATGATAATATTTTCCATCTCTTTAACAATGCCCTTTTTCCTAAGCTTCAATATCGGGTCTGTAATCTCTCTCCACATACCTTGGAGGAGTTTATTGACCAAGCTAAATGTCAAGATTTTCTAATTCATCAATTCAAGCCACCCCAACCTTTTGCAGGTCTTCATCTATTACTAAAGAATAAAAACTATAATATTACCAATGATGGTGATACATATTGTTATGAAAACATTCATAATGTTCAAGCTATCATTCCTAACCAATATTTAAAACTAGCTCCCCCTTATCAATAATATACTAATCCTCATTTCTCTTCACTAAATAACATCAAAATTCATAAGCCTTTATCCTCAGTTGAATTGCTTAAACATCTACTTAGGCCTCTTTGATGAGAGCTTGACCTTAATCATCCTATGCAATCTTGGTATGATCTTAACAAGTTTTGTTGGTTTCATTCTAGTTGGGGTCATTCTCATGAGACATGTAGACAAATTCATAATTTAGATATGGATTTTATTCTTGGACCTAATTTTTATCATGATTGCATCATTCACAAATGTCAACAAGATTATGAAAATGCTTTTAAGGACTATAAAACACATGAAAAACTCAATCCTTAAATCAATCAAATGCTCATTTAGTTATCTATAAAGATCCTTTTCATAATCATAAACTAATTCAAGCCACCTAAAATAAGCCCACCCCTTCCACCAACAATTTAGAAAGTCTTGTTGAACCAACTTCCGAAGAGAATGTGGTTAGCATAACTAATATGTGAAGGGTGGTGGCTTTCATTGATTCCCAACCCGTCTACACTCCCCTTCATATAAAACATATCATGTTATCCAAGATTCTTCTCCAACTCATTTAAATGAGTTGTGATAAGATGACCTTATTACTTTTGATGATCTATTTTATGATTCTCCCTTGGATAACACTTCCGATTCTATTTATACCACTCTTACATCATCTTCTAACACTAATAGTCCTCAAAATTATAGTAACACTTCTTTTACCAATTCTATAAATTCACTTAAACCAACTACTTCATCATCATAACATGATTTATAACCTTGTTCATCATCATAACATGATTTATAAACTTGTTCCAAACCTTCTTATTATTACCAACAAAAAATTCAATGCACTTTGGCTCCTCCTTTTAAAGACCTCCTTAATCATTATGATTCTATATCTAACAACCTTATTATGGGTTGTGATGAGTGGGATCCCATTGTCGAGCTCACCAATATCATATCCTAAATTTAATTTCTTAAGCTTATGAAGACTTCTCCCAATCATAAAATGTAATGAAATTACTTATATGTTCACATAGAATGATTTTTTATTACACAAAATAAGCATATGAGAGATCACACATCAATAATTGATAGAAGAGTAGAATATTGGATAATATAGCAAATCCACTTTGAGGGGGAAACCTCCACAATAATTAACTAAGAGTAGAATACTTAACATGATGATTAAAGACTAACCACTACCTCCTATATATAGACTACTTAGCCATGTTTATTCCATAGGCCAACCTAACTAAGAACATAGAGAAATGTAACAAGAATATAAAAGAGGTATGTAAGCTACAAGTTGGCCACACATATCCCAAGACATGCCAAAGGTTAAGGGTGTATCATGACCCTCTCATTCAAAAAAAACTTATCCTCAATGTTGAGTCAACTTTGGATGTTGCTACATAAAAGATTCATCTTCTCAAGTAGCATCTTCATAGGGTAGATTTTTCCATTTGATCAGGTACTCCTTAATCATTTGATATCACAACTACTTAGTTCCCATTTGAAGGATCACCTTAGGATCAATAATAACTCTTCCTTCCTCATCCAATTTTGGTAACTCAATTTGGGTAGCCACTTTGTGTCTAATTACTTTCTTCAGGCATGATACATGAAATACTAGATATATACGAGTGGAGGAAGGAAAATCTAACTTGTAGGCTACACTACCAATTTTTTTCAAGATATGATAAGGCCCATAATACTTAAGGGATAGCTTTTTATCCTTTTTTTTTAACTTCAAGGACATCTACTTATATGGTTATAAGTGAATAAACACCCAATCACCAATGTTAAAGTTCCTCTCACTCCTATGTTGATCTACCTACTATTTCATGTGATTTTGGGCCATGCCTAAATTTTTTGGCAAGCTGGTAAGGACCTCCTATTGATGGTGAATATATTATTCAACTACATGAACCTTAGGATGGACCTTTACGGTTGAAGTGATATATGGTGGGTGGTATCCATATAGTGCTAGAAAAGGAGATATTTTAGAAGAACTATGAATAAAAGTATCTTACCACCATTCAACAAGTGGTAACCAATGAACCCATTTATCTTATTTTTTAGAAAAAAATAATGGAGATATCTTTCAAGACATTTATTTACTACCTCATTTTATCTAATGATAGGATGAACTATGAGCTAACTAGGTGCCAAAACATGCAAATAACTTAGTCCTAAAATTACTAATGAAGATGGGATCTCAATCACTAACAATGATCTTAGGGGTACCATGTAATTTATGAATTGTATTGAAAAAAGTAAAAGATATTGTACTAACAAAAAATGGCTGTGATAAACAACATAAATGAGCATACTTACTAAGATGATCTATCATAACCATGATAACATTTTGACCATCAGATCTTGGTAATCCTGTAATGAAATCCATGGACACCTCTTCCCAATGTTGGCTCAAGATGGATAAAGGTTACAAAAGACTAGGGGGTTTGATGGGTTTTTCTTTAATTTATTGATAGATCATACATTTAGCCACATATTTTTTGCCATCCCCCTTTATTCCTTCCCAAAAAAAATCCTGTTTGATTCTATGATAGGTTTTCAAAAATCTTGAATGACCCCTAATTGCTGTTACATGAAGTTCTTAAAGGATATTTTGTTTAAGAATAGAATTCTTACATAAGTATAATTTGTCTTTATATGATAATGCATCACCCTTATATGTGAATTTTTCAAATCCACCCAAAAATTGGTAATTTTTTTGAATCAAATCATGGGTAACACTATCCTTGTCACATTGTGATCATGCTTCCTCTAGCCAATCTACCTACATAATGGTCATAGCATATAACAAGGCCTCAATTGATTCATCTTTCTTAGATAGTGCATCTGCCACAACATTGTCCTTGCCTTTCTTGTAAACTATTTAAAAATCACATCCTAACATCTTAGTTACCCATTTATGTTGTTCTTCAAATGATAACCTTTGTTTCAAAAAATATTTGAGATTGTCATGATCGATATTTACCTAAAAGTGATGACCTATCAAATAAGGCATCTATTGTTTGACTGCATGCAAAATGGCCATCATTTCCTTCTCATAAATGGGGTTGTATTGATTTTTACCCTTTAGTTGATGAATTTCAAATGCAAGTGGTCTACCTTCTTGCATGATTACAACACCCATACCATATCCAGATGCATCACATTCAACCACAAAAATCTTGGAAAAATTAGGAGTAACCAACACTGGAGTGGTGCACATGACCAATTTCAATTATTCAAATGCTTTGGTAGCTGTATTAGTCCACTAAAAGGAGTCTTTATTCAACAAAGATGTGAGTGGGGTTATAATGCTACCATGTTTTTTGACAAAAATATGATAGTAACTAGTTAACCTTAGAAATCCCCTTAGTTGCTTGAGTGTCTTAGGAATCGACCAGTCCACTATTGCTTGGATTTTTTTAGGATCCACTTTTACTCATATATGTGAAACCAAATGACCCAAATACTCAACCTCACAATCTCTAAAAGTACATTTGGAAGGTTGGCATATAATTGATGTTGTTCCAAAATTGAGAGTGCATATTTCACATGATGTAAATGGTCTTCCCAAATTTTATTGTAAATGAGGACATCATCAAAAAATAATAGAACAAATTTCTTCAAAAATGGCCTAAAAATAGTAGTCATCAAACTTTAAAAGGTAGATGATGCATTTGTTAGAGCAAAAGGCATAATCAAAAACTCATAATGGCCTTCATGAGTCCTAAAATTAGTTTTAGATATGTCTTCATCACATATCTAGATTTGATGATACCTAAAATGTAGATCTAACTTGATAAAATAAAGAGCACCATTTAATTCATCTAGCAAATCATCAATGATAGGAATAAGAAACTTATCTTTGATATTTTACTTATTGAGTTCCTTTTAGTTAGGGAATATCTTCTAAGTGTCATCTTTATTTTTCACCATGACAATTGGTGAACAATATTCACTTTGGCTATGGTAAATGATTCTTGCATCCAACATTTCATATACCATCTTTTCAATTTCACTTTTTTGGGCATAGGGATACCTGTATGGCTTGATGTTGGGTGGTGTACTACAAAAAATAATTTTGATATCATGATCATGTGTGTGGATAGGTGGAATTACTTTTAGCATGTCACCAAAAATAATCGAATGGGCATCAATCACTTGTTGTAGATAAGGAGGTGTAGATGGTTGAGCTGGATGAAATTCCATGGAAAATAAGTGAGCTAAAAATATTTCAACATCATTTCAAAGAATATTTATCATTTTATGGGAGATAACAAATTGTGGAGATTTATCCCTTAATCCCCTTAGCTCAAATGTCCTTCCCTCAGAATGAAAATGCATGAATAATTCTTGGAAATTCATCTCAATAGTGCCCAAAGTGGTGAGCCATTGTACCCCCAGAACAATGTCAGCTCCTCCCTTGGGAATCTCCCATGGCTAGCTTAATACTATCATATTTTCTTGAGTATCTAATAGTACCACCATCTACAATCATGACCTAAAATTCTACATTGGGATAAATCAAATAGTTCAAGTGAGCAACTAGCTTATTATTGATGAAGCTATGTGTGCTCCTAGAATCAATCATAATAGTGACCTTCTATTTTTTGAGAAAATTCACCACCTTAAGAGTTTGGGGAGTACTAATACCCAAAATGTCATGATAGGAAATAGTAGATAAGAGTCTTCATATTCCTCCTTAGCACCTTCTTCATCCTTGCTAAGTGCCTCCTCATCATTGTCATCCTCATTGGCACCTTTAATGTAAAACACATTGTTTCCAGCACAATGATGGTCTTTACTCCATTTGCTATCACAACCATAACACAACCCTTTGGCTTGCTTCTCCTCAATTTTTCAAGGTGTCATTATGGTGGGTTGAGCATATGATGGTGCTGGAAAGGTGCGATCATGACTAGTAGTGAAGTTTTTCCATTTGACCATCTCTATTTCCTCTACCATGTGTGTCCTTGGGATAACTTTTGATATAGGTGTTGGGTTAAACATTTGAACCTCTAATTAGATGCTATCTTTTAGACCACCCAAAAATAGATCAGTCAAATTTTTCTTAGTGATGTCTTCCACCCATAAGGATAGATTCTAAAACTAATGAATATAGTCCTTCATATTTCCCATGTTCTATAGTTTGGCTAACTAGCTGAAGTAGTTCTTAGATAAATTATTTTAATAATGAGCCAATAACTCATTATTGAAAATAGATCATGTAATAGGATCACCACTATTTTTATTTTGATCACATAACCAATGATACCAAATGAATTACTCAAGTTCCAAATATAAAGACACCACGATCACCTTCTAAGAACTAAGAGTTTGATGTAGATCAAATAAATTCTCAAGTTGGGATGTCCAAGTGAGAGAATCCTTACCATCAAACTTACGCATGTCCACTTTGGGAAATATTAATTTCACACCAAAATTAGAGTTGTTAGTGTTTAGAGGAGGACCTGAATGTTGAAGTGGAGGGTTATTTGACTGTAATTGAGAGGAAAGAGAAAATAATGAAGTAGTGATTTGATTCAATTGATTGTGAACACCATTAATCTCTTTGCACATCCCTAAAACATTAGTTTGAACTACAACAAAGTCATCATGTTGCACCAAGCCTTTTATGTTAGCCTAAAGTTAAGAAATCAATGGATCAAAAGTTACAGATTCTAAGTCACCAACAAAAGGAGTCTTAGGAGTTTTTTGCCCCTATTTTCATCCTCATATAGAAGGACCAGCCATATACAATCCCTAGGAGGGTTTTTCCCTAAAAAAGTGTACCAAAGGATGGCACCATTGTGATTGCCTCACTAAGTTGAATCTAATGACTACCTTTATGCATGAGGGTAAAAAATTTTAGCACAAAAAAGTGTATCGATGGAATATACCATTACAATCATCTCATTGAGATGAATCCAATGATTGAATTTGTGCAAGTTGAAAAAAAAATTCCAATTTTTTTAAATTTTTTTCCAAAAAAACATTTCAAACAATACTGTGCTGACAAAAAAAAATTATTTCTAGATTGTAAGTTATGTTTTTTCACTCCTTCCCCTCAAAAAATTCACACCTCACCAAGATCCAAAAAAATAACACCACATAAAGCTTGCCTAAATTGAATCTCTGATACCACTTATAATTAAATTACTTAGATGTTCACATATAATTATTTTATATCACATAGAATAAGCAAATGTGAGATATCACATAGCAATAATTGATAGTAGATCAGAATACTAGATAATATAACAAAGTCACTTTGAGGGGGCAACCTCAATAATAATTTACTAAGAGCAGAATACTTAACATGATGATCAAAGACTAACCACTACCTCCTATATATAGTCTACTTAGCCATGGTTATTCCATAAGCTGACCTAACTAAGAACATAGAGAAATATAACAATAATATAAAAGAGGTATGTAAGCTAAAAGTCAGCCACACATATCTTAAGACATACCAAAGGTTAAAGGCATATCATTCCCTTCCCCTTCAAAAAAAATATACTCAATGTTGAGTCAACTCTAGATGTTGTTGCACAAAATATTCATCCTCCCAAGTAACATCTTCATAGGGCAGATTCTTCCATTTGATCAAGTACTCCTTAATCTCTTGAGATCGTAACTACTTAGTGCCCATTTGAAGGATCACCTTAAGATCAAGAATAACTCTTCCTTCTTCATCTAATTTTGGTAACTCAGTTTGGGTAACCAATTTGTGTCTAATGACTTTCTTAAGGAATGATACATGAAATACTGGATATATGCAAGTGGAGGAAGGAAACTTTAACTTGTAGGCCACACTACCAATTTTTTTTCAAGATCTGATAAGACCCATAATACTTAGGGGATAACTTGTTATCCTTTTTCTATTAATTCAAGGACATCTACTTAAATGGATTTAAGTGAATAAAAACCCAATCACTAATGTTAAAGTGCCTCTCACTCCTGTGTTAATCTACCTAGTATTTCATGTGATTCTGAACCATGGCTAAATTTTCATACAAACTAGTAATGACCTCCTATTGATGGTGAATATATTATTCAACTACATGAACCTCAAGGTGAACCTTTAGGGTTGAAGTGATGGATGGTATATGGTATCCATATAGTGCCAAAAAAAGAGATATTTTGGAAGAACTATGAACAAAAGTATTATACCATCATTCAGTAAGTGGCAACTAATGAACCCATTTATCTTGTTTATCAAAAAAAAATAATGGAGATATCCTTCTAGACATTTATTAAATATCTTAGTTTGTCTATCAGATTGAGGATGATAGGATGAACTATGAGCCAACTAGGTGCCCAAACATGCAAATAACTTAATTCAAAACTTACTAGTGAAGATGGGATCTTGATCACTGACAATGATCTTAGGGGTACCATGTAATTTATAAATTGTATCAAAAAAAGTAGAAGCTACTGTACTACTAAAAAATAGCTATGATAAAGAACACAAGTGAGCATACTTACTAAGATGATCTACCATAACCATGATAACATTTTAACCATCAGATCTTGGTAATCTTATAATGAAATCCATAGATACCTCTTCCCAACATTGGATCAGGATGGATAAAGGCTGCAAAATACTAGGGGTTTTGATGGTTTTTTATTTATTTTGTTGACAAATCATACATTTAGCCACATATTTTTAGACATCCCCCTTGATTCCTTCCCAAAAAAAATCCTTCTTGATTCTATGATAGGTTTTCAAAAATTCTGAATGACCCCTAATTACAACTACATGAAGTTCCTAAAGGATTTTTTGTTTAAGAAGATAATTTTTACATAGGTATAATCTATCTTTATACCATAATTCATCACCCTTCCATGTGAATTTTTCAAATCCACCCAAAACTTGCTGAAGATTCTAAATCAAATCATGGCTAGCACTATCCTTGTCCCATTTTGATCATTCTTCCTCTAGCCAATCTACCTGTAGAATGGTCATAGCATATATCAAGGCCTCAACTAATTCATCTTTCCTAGATAGTGCATTTACCACTACATTATCCTTTCCTTTCTTGTAAACTATTTCAAAATCATAGCATAACATCTTAGTTACCCATTTATGTTGTTCTTTAGATGATGACCTTTGTTTCAAAAAACATTTGAGACTATTATGATTGGTCTTTAACTGAAAGTGATGACCCAACAAATAAGGCCTCCATTGTTTGACTGCATACAAAATGGACATCATTTCCTTGTCATAAATGTGTTTGTGTTGATTTTTACCCTTTAGTTGATGACTTTAAAATGCAAGTGGTCTACCTTCTTTCATGAGTACAATACCCATACCATACCCAGATGCATCACATTCAACCACAAAATTCTTGGAAAAATTAGGAGTAACCAACACTGGAGTGGTGCATATCACCAATTTCAATTGTTCATGCCATGGTAGCTATATCAATCCACTAAAAGGAGTCTTTATTCAACAAAGATGTGAGTGGGGCTAAAATGCTACCATAATTTTGACAAACCTATGATAGTAACTAGTTAGCCCCAAAAATCCCCTTAGTTGCTTGAGTGTCTTAGGAATCGGCTAATCCACCATTGCTTTTATTTTCTTAGGATCCACTTTTACTCTTATATGTGAAACCAAATGACCCAAATACTCAACCTCAAAATCTCCAAAAGTACATTTGGAAGGTTTGGCATACAACTAATGTTGTTCCAAAATTGAGAGTACCTATTTCACATGATGCAAATGGTCTTCCCAAATTTTACTATAAGTGAGGATATCATAAAAAAATATTGGAATAAATTTCTTAAAAAATGGCCTAAAAATAGTATTCATCAAGCTTTGAAAGGCATACAATGCATTTATTATCCCAAAAGGCATAACCAAAAAATCATAATGGCCCTCATGAGTCATCAAAGTAGTTTTAGGAATGTATTCATCACATATCTAGATTTAATGATACCTAAAACATAGATCTAACTTGGTAAAATAAAGATCGCCATTTAATTCATCTAGCAAATCATCAATGACAAGAATAGAAAACTTATCTTTGATAGTGTACTTGTTGAGTTCCTTGTAGTCAGGGCATATCTTACAAGTGTCATCATAATTTTGTACCATGATAATTGGTGAAGAATATTCACTTTGGCTATGGTGATGATTCTTGCATCCAACATTTCCTATACCATCTTTTCAATTTCACTTTCTAAGCATACGGATACCTATATGGCCTAATGTTAGGTGGTGTATTACCAAGAATAAGTTTGATAGCATGATCATGCATGTGGCTAGGTGGAAGTCCTTTTAGCATGTCACTAGAAATAATTAAATGGGCATTAATCACTTGTTGCAGATTAGGAGGTGTAGATGGCTAAGTTGGATGAACTTCCATGGAAAACAAGTGAGCTAAAAAATATTTCAACACCCTTTCAAAGAATATTTATCATTTTTTGGGAGCTAAAAAGTTTTAGATATTTATCCCTTAATCCCCTTAGCTCAAATGTCCTTATTCTATAATGAAAATGCATGAATAATATTTAGAAATTAATCTCAATAGTGCCTAAATTGGTGAGCCATTGTACTCCCAAAACAATGTCAGCTCCCCCCATGGGAATATTAAACATAGGAGAATCCAACAAGTAGTCTCCCATGGCCAACTTAATATTATGGTATTTCCCTGAGTAGCTGATAGTACCACCATCTGCAATCATGACCTAAAATTCTAGAGTGGGATAAATGAAATAGTTCAAGTGAGTAGCCAACTTATTATTTATGAAGTTGTGTGTGCTCTTAGAATTAATCAAAATAGTGACCTTCTATTTTTTAAGGAAACCCATCACCTTAAGATTTTGGGGAGTATTAATAATTGAAATGGCATGATATGAAGTAGTAGATAAGAGTCTTCATATTCCTCCTTAGGACATTCTTCATCCTCACCAAGTGCCTCCTCATCATCACCATCATCATCATCATCATTGGCACCTTCGATGTTAAATAACATCTTTTCAACTCAACAATGGTCTTTGCTCCATTTTTTTGTCTCAACCATAACACAACCATTTGGCTTGCTTTTCCTCAATTTATTAAGGTATCAGTTTGGTGGGTTGAGGATATGATGGTGCTAGAAAGGTGCGATCATGACTAGTAGTGAAGGTTTTTCATTTGACCATCTCTTTTTCCTTTACCATGCATGCCCTTGGGATAGCTTTTGATACATATCCTAGGTTAAACTATCAAACCTATAATTGGATTCTATCTTAGAGACCACCCAAAAATAAATCAATCAAATTTTCCTTAGTGATGTCTTCCACCCATAAGGATAGATTCTAAAACTAATGAATATGATCCTTCACAATTCCCATTTTCTATAGTTTAGCTAACTGGCTGAATTAGTTCTCAGAGACATTATTCTGATAATGAGCCAATAAATCATTAGTTAAAATAGATCATATAATAGGAGCACCATTATTTTTCTTTTGATCACATAACTAGTGATACCAAATGAATTGCTCAAGTTCCAAATATAAAGACACCATGATCACCTTCTCAGAACTAGGAGTTTGATGTAGATCAAATAAATTCTCAAACTAGGTAATCCAAGTGAGATGGTCCTTACCATCAAACTTATGCATGCCTACTTTGGGAAACATTGGTTTCACACTAGAATTGGATTTTTTAGTGTTTAGAGGAGGACCTGAATATTGAAGTGGAGGGTTTTTTTACTGTAACTAAGATGAAAGAGAAACCAATGAAATAGTGATTTGATTCAATTGATTTTTAACCCCATTAATCTCTCCGTACATCTTTAAAACATTAGTTTAAACTAAAATAAAGTAATCATGCCACACCAAGCCTTTTATGTTAGCCTAAAGTTAATAAATCAATGGATCAAAGTTTTTAGATTCCATGTCACCAGTAGGAGTATTAGGAGTTCCCCCCCTTTTCATCCTCATGTAGGACTAGCCATATACAATCCCTATGAGGTTTTTTACCCTAACAAAAGTGTACTAGGGGATGGTACAACTACAATCACCTTGCTATGTTGAATCCAATGACTACCTATATGCACTAGGCTAAAAGATTAGTATAAAAAAGTTTATTGATGGAATATATCATTGCGATCATCTCATTGAGATGAATCTAACAACTACAATTATGTAAGGTGAAATTTTTTTTCCAAACTTTTCTTTTTTATTTTTATTTTCAAAAAAAGCATTTCAAAAAATACTGTGCTAACATAAAAATATAATTATTCCCATATTGCAAGTTATGTTTTTTCACTCCTTCCCCTCACAAAATTCCCACCTCACCATATTCAAAAAAACAATGTCACAAGAAGCTTGCCTAAATCAAAGCTTTGATACCACTTGTAATGAAATTATGTAGATGTTCACATAGAATGATTTTATATCACATAAAATAAGTAAATATGAGATATTACACATCAATAATTGATAGTAAATTAGAATACTAGATAATATAGAAAATCCACTTTGAAGGGGTAACCTCCACAATAATGCACTAAGTGTAGAATAATTAACATGATGATAAAAAACTAACCACTACCTCCTATATATAGTCTACTTAGCCATGATTATTCCATAAAATGACCTAACTAAGAATATAAATAAATGTAAAAAGAATATAAAAGAGGTATGTAAGCCATAAATCAACCACACATATCCCAAGACACACCAAACATTAAGGGCATAGCATAAAAACTGTCTTATGCAACTATTATTTGAGATGAATGTTCCTCCTCCTCCCCTATCAAGATAGGAGGCATATTTATCTAGATCTGAATATATTATATTAAAACAATGTGAAGAGATGTCTATCAATGTTGATGAAACTATAGACACTTCTCTTACCTTAAAATTTCCCATAGCTTCTATGATTCTTAATGATATTTTGCTTTGTGCAGATGATCCTCCCTTATTTATTAGCATCCAAATAGGTGATATCTAATTTAAATATGCATTGATTGATGAGGGTTCTGACACGTGTTGTTTCTCTCAATTCATTAAGAATATTGGATATTAAGAATGTAATCTCAAGTCTACATGCAACACATGATAAGGATATGATAGAAGGCAAATGTCTCCTCTAGGTTGCATGTGGCTTCCCATTACCATCCCACCTATCAAAATTTTTGTGAAGGTTATGATATTTAACTTCCCCCTTTCTTATAACATCTTGATTGGTAGGCCATTGACTCATTACATGAGAGATATTGCTTATTATACCTACCAATGCATTAATTTCCCTCATAATGAAGCCATTTACAAGATTCAAGGTAACACTAACCCATGGTATTTATAAAAAATCCAAGATCATGGTGTCTTCAATATTCCTACTCTTGAGCCTTTACCAAGCATTCCATTCTATGAGTCTCAACATCTCAACTTTCCTATTAATTCAACCTGTGGTTATAGTGGGCATCCTAAGCTCATTGGTAACATTCATCCTAACCTCTTATATTTTGATGATGATTAGTCTAATGAGATTAAATTAAAGATCAACACTTCCAATATCTTACCTCATCTCATCTCACAGCTTCCTACTTATAACCTCGATCTCATAAACCTCCTTGTGATGACATTCTTGTAGTCTTGACCAGGACTATGCATTATATTCACCATACTTCATTGGATGATAAGGTCATTCTTACTTATGTCATTAATATTCATACCCCAAATTATGATGATGGATATTCTTTAGATGATCCATTATTAGTCATTATTGTAAAGGCCCATGATGCCAAGATTTTTTGTTATCGTTCTTAGTTACTTAAGTTTTTTCATGCATCTCATCATTTTCCTTCACTTATAGTTCCTAATTTTTTTAGTTTTACCCTTTATCTCAGGGAAGAGATGGCATCCACACCTCTAATTTTTGAGGAGCCATATAGGACTATGCTCATGGATCATGCTCTAACTGGGCCTTACCATTTTTCTAGGTACCTTAACCCTCATAGTTGGTTTACACCTAGGGTTAGTGTAACTCTACTTATACCTTATATATATCCCATTCCTCCCTTAGTAGAGTCTGCTATAGTTGATCCTCTTCCCACTTCTACTATAGTTGATCCTAGTCCTACTCCTATTATTGTTGAGCCTACCCCTATTTTTGATTCCATTGCTCTTTCCATTGAGCCTAGTTTCATTCTTTCCTCATCACCACCTTCCCTTGTGATGGTTTGATTCCTTTACCTAAGACATCTCCTATGCCCACCAAATGGGATAATAAGTGTTCTTTAGCTTCTTCCACTCCTATTATACCTCCTTCTATGAGTGCTTCTACTAAAACCACTCATAAGAATATATATTTCTTCCATATGACATATAATCATTCTTCTACCCATTGTTGTAAGTTGCAATAATATATTGATAACTTACATCCTTCTTCACCATCATCAAACAAATCCATACCTCCCCCAAAGTTAATTATTAAATATCTACCTAAGTAAGGTGAGGTATGTTATATATGTCATCTATATGGCACCCATCATACTGATCATTTCCACATCCTTCAATAACATCTTAAGGATCACTTTATAGCCATTATCAGACTTTCTACCACTCTTCTCATATCTTTTCCATACAAGAAGTCTCGTCCTTATTCTCCCATGGTTCCACCTCTTATGGTCCCATCACCTTCTATGGTCCCTTCATCATCTTTTGTGCCTCCACCTATGATTCCTTCACCCATGGACCTTATCTCACTCATGGATCCCTCTCCATCAGTGATTAACACCTCTCTCATAGAGCCTGCTCCCACACATTGTCTTGATCATCCCTTACCTAATTTCTCTCCTCAACATGATCCATCGAGCATTCCTATTTTTTTGTGGAGGAGATTAGAAGAGAATTATTTATCCAATATTCATTAAAGATTGATGAGACAGTAGTAATAGTTCATCTCTAACTTCATAAAGATTTATTTGATGTCTTGGATAATGTGTGTGGTAGATTTATCAATATTTATGAGCACATGTATGGTGCTTTCACATTTTCATTTGGGTTGGAGTGTGCTTAATTTTATCTTTATTTATCTATCTATTATATCATTTGACACTGTGTCAAATTTTTCCTTATCATATATAGTGATTTATTGATTGTTCTACTATATGTTGCTTATCTTATCATATATATTTTGCATATGATTATATTTACTTATCATTTATTTTTCTCTCTTACTTGATTTTTTCTCAAAACTCTTTTCTTTCCTCTTCATGATTATTTGATTTCTTATCTCCATTTTTCATAGTAAATTATCATTATGACTTGGTTATACAAACCCTACTCCCTTTGGTCTTTATTTCTCCTTTACCATGTGATTAGCTAGAAAAAAATTATACTCATTACTATCTCTTTACATCAGTCCACTTTTTGTATCTCCTTTTTCCCTTCTTCCTTTTTTGTAAACTAAGTATATACATGGTTGAGACTTGAGATCACATGCTAGTTCATTATTAATCCTAAGTATCCTAGTCAATTTTTATCTTTGGTTACTTAGCTTCATGTAATCTTAGCCTACAAGTCATTCATGTTTATCACTACATATCTCATGATTGGTCATTCCAAGTCTGTATGGAGGAGGAATCTTAAAGATTCATAAAAAAGTTAAAAGCCAAATCATTTAAACATAAGGCAATGATATAAAAAGGAAAAATATTCTTAAAAGTTAAATCACAATAAAAAACATGAATTCAATCACATCTCTTTCTTCTAGTCAAATCTCAAACTCCAAAATTGGCCTCACGATAGAGCTGAGGTCCTTTGGGGTGAGGTAGGCTAGTAGATTAGAAGAGGAGAATAAAAAAATATTTTAGTTCTACCTACTTTTTCATGCAAGTATCCAATCTTCATAGTAGACTAACAACTTTGTAAGGGGTCCCAAAGAATGGGGAACACGTCATGAGAAGGTAGGTCTATTTTAATTTTTCTTATACCAATCTACCTTCATGAGTTGATCTTAGTAGCATGCCTATTTACCTACAAATAATTGTGTCTGTAGTGAATATGTTGTCTTTGTACATAGATGACCACTAGTCACTTAGTGTCTTTTCATGTCCTTAGTATGCCTCCTATCTCCTAAGGTCTTCTCATAAGATGCCTAAGTCTTGATTTTTAAATTCCCTTTTTCATTTCCTATATACCTCATATTTCATCTTGAGAAATATTTTTTTATCTATTGATCACTCTCCTTGGGATTTCATTTGTGAGTTACATTATAAGACCATGGATATGTCCTAAAAATCTTTACAAATTACCATCTTTTCCTTCTTATTACCCAAATCCTTGATTACCTAATTTTTCCTATTTATTCCACCCTAGTGGTGTTCTCTTTGTGAGTTATAATATAAGATTATAGATAGGACCTAGCATTCCTCACAAATTTTTCCAATACTCAAGTCGCAATCCAAAATTACATGTGTCAAATATGAGATAAGATTCACTTGATTATGAAGTTACACATCATAGACATGCTTCCCAGCTTGATTTAGTGTGTTTTATGCTTACTTCATTTCTCTTTCCCTTCTTTATATTCTTATTTTCCAAGTGCATGTAAGAATATAACCATTTATTGAATTTTTCATACTTCCTAGCTTGAATTAGTGTGATAAATTTAAGACCAATCTTTTGCCAATTTTGTTTTTCTTTTATACATCCTAGCATGATTTAGTATAATTGATTAACTTAATTTATTTGTTTTTATACCATTTTTGCCCTTTTAAATACGTTCCATTTTATTACATTATTGTCATACTTCCCAACATGAATTAGTATGATTTTACTTGTTTTAATTTAGTGAAAAAATATTTCACTTTGGTTTAAAAACAAATCCCTTTTTACCTTCTTGTTTCACCACTTATTGGTTCTTTATACTAAGTCATTTATTGTTATTACACATTTCCCATCTTGAAATAGTGTGTAGTACATTTTATTGATTGATTATATTTTCTAAGTCCTTTTTGCCTATTTATTTTTAACCATGCATATGTTTTTCATAATTCTATAAAAGAAACCAAATCTCATATATTTCTTATAACATATACAACATAACTAAAAATACATGTGATAAAAATAAATATATCTAAAGCATCCATATCCACAACCATAACAAACCATAATGACAACATACACAACCAACAATAATATGCCAAAATTATCCATATATATCTCATGAATTTGATACAACAAATATAACCATATATAATGCTCCAAGTCTATGGTTGGGCTCAATCCTATCTATCTAATGGCCTAGACATGCTACCTGCTAAGGCCTCAATCTAATTCTTATAAATAGTATCCTATAAGGAGTCCATCTGAGATCTCATTCCCTCTACCTATCCATATAAGTGCACTACCTAAACCTGTGACCACATCAATTGGGCCCAAATATCTATCATCTATGTCACTATGGACAGATGCATAGCTCTTTCCTTAGTTAGGGCTTACCATGCCTACATCTTGCCTACACCCATCTCTACTAGTGGATACATCATATCTCTTTGCACTTGTATTTATCTTGTTTCCTCCCTAGCTAGTCTAAACTAGTTCACCTAAGTTGGGGTAGATGGTACACTAGGGTCCTCTAATGTAGTAGGATCATATGGCTATAGAGTCTCATCCAAGATGGCATGGAGTGATCCCCTCACTAGGGACCCCAATCTCTCCTTTTCATCCTCAAACACACCTAAAAAATCACACCAAATGGATATTAGACCACTATTATATCTCAAAATATCTATCTTTACTTCTAAATAAAAACTTAAAGAAATAATTTAACCATATTTTCTTACCTATCTGTGTCTTGGATAATATGGTCTCACCATCCACACAACTACCTAGCACAATATCCCTATCTATGCAGCCTCCCAATACCTCATCTATAGGCTACCTCCTTAGCTCAAATCCCTCTATCATGGCTTGCATCTATCTTAACCTATACCTAAGTAGTCTCTCTATCATCTGTACTCCTCTACCTCCTCTACTAACTCATCAGGGATGACATAAATCTCTATTATCTCCTATTACCTCTATCACCATCATTTCCTCAATAGTCATACCTCTTCCTATTTTAAACTAGTAGTGGTACATCTAGTATATCTATCTCCACCTCCCTATCCTCTTACTCTACTCCCCATTATGATTGGCTAGTCTATGGTCACTCATGATGTTATCTGAGTGTCAGTCTCACTATCTATGGTCATAGGCCTCTCCTCTCCTATGGCTCCCTCACATGTTGAGACCACTACTCAGGCATTAGTATCAGTGTTGTTAGATGAGGTAGGCCCAATTATTTTGGCACCCATGTTATTAGATGTGGATCTCTCTACCATGTGTAGTGTTTGACCACCTTTGTCCTCTCTATCACTAGTGAAAATTGTGTGCCAACTCACCCATGTAGTCATTACATCTCTATATGGATTCTACACTATGTTTGTACATCTCACTAGATGTAGTACTTGCATATAGGGAATGTACTATGCTAATTGGTCCTCAAAACATCTTTGCACTTGAGGTAACCTATCATCAATCACATGGGGTAACCCAACTGACTGATACATAGGAAACCTCTCATATATCTAAGCTATCAGTAATATAATTGGTTTCATGGTCTTCTACCCTCTGACCAATATCTCATATAGATCATTTACAAGTTGGACCCAGATGATAGATCCTAGATCATATAGAACTCACTCCTCCAACATCATCCTACTCAAGGCTACCATGTATAGTGGTACCTTGTCATCTGACTTGTGACATGACACTCATTATGTCATAAGTCCTATCACATATTTTGAGATATAAAAAAATTATGATGTATATACACCATCTATATTAACTCTCTATCCTCTTAAAATTATCTGTGAGCCTGTAGCCTACATGGATAAGGATCTCCTTTCCTCTATACTATCTAGTATCCTTGTGTTCACTAGTGCTCCTTTTATAGGTAGCCTAAGGATGGCATTGGAATCCTCTAGTGTGATGGCCACCTCTATCACATCCCCATCTACCTCCCATCTGAAGGTGTTAGTTATTCATTCCTAGAAACTAAAGAAAATGACTAACAGATCAACACCCATGGGGATCTTGCACATATCAACTATGCCTCCTAGACCTATGGATACTAGTATAGCCTTATCTCTATCTAAAAATCACTCTAATAATGTTGATAATCAAGACACATTCACTAATCTATAGAACCTCTATCATCTTTACAACTAAGAAACAATAAAGGATGTATTAGTTCCTTCATGTCATGTATAGTCATAATACATTCTTTTACACTTTTAAATAAAAAAAAACCTAATTGATTTTAAAATTATTCATTTTATCCATTTTACCTTGTTTCTAGCCTACTCAGTCCTTATTTCCCTCTTTTGGTCATTTCAAGCCATTCTAGCCTTTTTTCAGCCTCCTACACACTTTTTCATGCTTATTCTAGTTCTTTGGTCAAACTAGTTTTACCAAAATTTCTCTATTTTTGCCTTGGTTGACTCCAAAATCTTAGTCAAACCTCTTATTTTCCCCTTCTTAGTATCGCATTATCATGTTGGACCTTTAAATTAGTTTGTAAACTACATTAGGTTAATAGCTTGTAGAATGTGTAGGGTCGACTTATACCTAGTGGGTCAGCACTATAGATTTTGCTTAGTTTCAGCCTACTAGGTCCACTGGGTTGACCCAATTCATTTTGCCTATCGATCCCTTGAATTTTCATTAAAAAGTGCATTTTACCACTTTTTTCCTAATTACTCTAAACCCATTTCTCATCATGTTCTTTTTTACCCCTATAATCTAATTTTGTCTCATTATGACATCTAGAAATGCTTAAAATTCAAAATTATTGAAAATACACTTAGTTCACTACAAATTTAAAAAACTAGTTTGTGATTCATAGTTTCATATTTGTAGTTCACTTACTACTACCTCTAGAGCCTCTCCCTATCTAGCCTATTGTCTCCTTACCATCCTAGCTCATTTGATCTTTAGATCTCTTTTTTCTCTCCTTCACAAGTCAAAATAACAAATAACTTGTTTTTTCCCCTATTTAAAACACTTTTTAAAATTTAAATTCTTGAATTATTATCCTACAGATTCCTTATTTTGCCTATATCTTTATTGTTACTCATATATTTTAAAAACCATAAAATGCATTAAATTCATGATGAAGTAGAGATTATTTTCCACTATCATATGTATATCTTCCAAAAATTTAAATTTCTGACTATTTTTTGCACTAAATTCTATAGCTTTGCCTAGTGTTCTTCACAATGGATGCCTTCACCTTTCTCTTGCAGTATACTTATCTATCTGCAACACTAAGGTAAATAAAGGTATGTATTTTTTAATTCTATCCTTTCTTTTATCTTATTCACTACTTATTACACTTTACTTAGCATCTGCACTGTGTGTTATCATGTTCTATTTCCCAAGGCACCATCTTGTGTTGCATTCATGTGACACATCATGAGCTTTGAGTGGGGCATATGTATACACATAATATTTTAAATTTTTATTAATTATTGACACTTTGTATCTTTTAAGAACCTATCAAGTCTTAATCTCTTTGAGTGCATGCCCTAAGGGGTGTACCAAAAAAGGGGTGGGTAGACCATTAATGTTTTTAAAGATTATTATCCCTTTTTCCACTTACCATCTACACACTTGTATCCTAAAACTATTAAAATTAAGATTATTCTTCTTAGTCCTACCCATTTTAATCATTTTACTCTTTTCATACTCCTTTTCTTGCCTTAATTCCCTTTTAGACTATTAATTATACTAGGTCGACCATGGTCGACCCTATATAGTTTAGGGGTATTTTTCACTTTTTGGGTTTGTTAGTCTTTTGGCGAACCTAGCTTAGACCTAGTGAATTATCCCTAAAAACATACAAGGTCGACCATGGCCAACCTTGTATAATTGACATTTCTAAGAGGATTTAGTGCAAGATCTGCTTATATATATAAGTTCATTTCCAAACATTTATAAGAATATAATCAACGAAGAATAAGTGAAAATGAACATCTACTTATTGATCATTTTACTTGAGGAATAAATCTTATGGTTCCATAATTTATTTGGAGACATGGATCTTGTCTTATGGAAAAGTCTTTTAGATGCATAGGTAGGTTGTGTAGCCTAGATCTAATTTATCATTATTATCTTTATAAACCAAAACAATCTCTAATGAAGCACTTATCAAGGGAGATATTAAGGCTCAGTGGGTTCATATTTAAGGTAAGTATTCCTAACTTTATTTCTCCTTTATAAGAGTAGATAGACGATGATGCAATTATGCTTCTATTCCCATGTATTAGGATTTTGTATATAAAGATGTGAGTATATGTCTTCTATACGTGTTTTGTTTAGTTGTTTGTTTTTTTTCTAACCCCCACTTTGTGCCACAATATTTGGTGAGTACTAGATTAGATTTACTTTATTATTTATTATACTTAAGTGAAATATCAAACTTTAGGACTCTTTTAGGGTTATTTCATGATTGTGTTATACTATAAGCTTTTGAACCCTACTTCACATGGTGTATTGTGAGAAGTGATCCCCTAATAGGGTTTAGTGGATCCCCATATTGGCCATGCTCCCACTTAATAAATGTATCCCTAATTGGAAGTGTAGGTATGATTTATCTTTTCTGAGCTAGGATTGATTTATATACATGATACATTTGTGATTGCATACATAGGCCTTTTAGTAATTTGAATAAAATAATTGTGTTTAAGAATATGATGAAGTAGTAGCCCCTCACCACATCAAATCCTCCCAAAAATGGTGTAACTCCACATAATATTAAGGATATCAATGATCCACCACCTCCAAATCATAACAAATACAAAGCCCATATAAAAATTCATCCAACCTAGAGAAAAGTTGGATAAAACATAGTAAAAGACATGAAGAAGATTAAAGCTAACATTAAATTGCATGATCTCACTCAAATCACAGAGCAATGTGATCTTCTACTAAAATCACTTATTAAAAAACCAACTCAGTTAAAGCAAAAAACTACACATACCAATGTGTTCATTCAAAAGAAAAAGACTAAAGTTCTTCCTTTTCTTTTAACTATTAGACTATTTAATAAGAACGTACATAATTCTCTAAGAGACTCAGGAGCTTAAAAAAATATGATGCCCATAAAAATATATGGAAAACTAGGATTAGTGCCTATCTAATCAGACAAAGTCATGGTTCAACTAGACAAGTTTGAGGTTAAGGTAGTTACCAAACTACTCAATGTGCATATTTAATTAGAATTAGAACCTAGGATCTAACAATTATATATATTCATATTGTGTAGATTCACAAAGCTTAATAGATGATCTAAAGTAGGGATTGGTATAATCCTTAAATATATGAATGGATATGGATTTATCCCACATGTGGTTTCCTTGGAGAGGCGTATCCAATCATATTAGAATAGATAGGGAACTTAGGATGAAGAACATGATAATCGAATACAATATAGTTAATGAAAAAGTGAACTTAGTGTTCTCTAACTTAGGAATTTATACATTTTATAGAAATCCTACTAAGAAAAAAGATAACAATGACCCTAATTTACCAAGTTTTTGGTCCTTATATTTTGATGGGGACCGTTCTAAACAAGGTAGTGAGGTAGGAGTTCTACTAATAAACCTACAGGGAAAGAGGTATCTAGCTTATTATAGGTTTAAATTATCCTACACTAACAATATGGTAGATATTAATCCTTAATATTTGGACTAAAATTTGTGTTTAATCATAAGGCTAAGGAGGTGAGAGTGCTAAGTGACTTTTAATTGGTTGTGAACCAAGTTAATGTTGATAATTTTTTACCTTTGGTCAAAATTGCTTATGTGCATGTTTTAAAGAAGACTCTATTCATGGATTAAAGGTAAAAAAAGGTATTAAAAAAATCATAAAACATTCATTAGGCCAAAATTATGCTCAGAAATAACTCACAAGTCCAAATTTTGATAGAGGTTTCTTTTATTCCTCTAACTAGTTATTTGCAAGTTAGTAAAGTCAATTTTTAGATGCTTGGTACATGAAGGTGAAGAGGAGTTGGATAAAAATGTATTATATATATTTTTATAAACCTATTAAATTAATATTACATTCATATTTTTTATGTTATAGTGGCTTAACTTTATGAACAATCATTAAGAAGAATAGGTGCTCTAAAACCCTTCTTAAACCCACATTTACTTAGTTTTCAGTAGTATGTTTCCATTTTTGAGTTATTTGTTGAAATATAAATATAGTTTGAGATATTATGTGGAATATAATACATTTATAAAAATTTATAAATAAAAATTTCATTAAAAATTATGGATAAAAGAAAAGGATCAAGCATTAATGTTTTAAGCAAACAAGAGAGACAGTCATAAAAGTTACGTTTTGAGTGGATTAAGTGATTGTTAGAGAACATATAATTATTTTAAATATAATAATAGTTATTATAAATCCTGATTAAAAAATAATTAGGTATTTATTCCTCATAAAAACTCAATAAAATGGTAATACATAGATCTATAGGAGTTTAAAAATGAAATTGAGCAAACTAGTCAACACCAAAAAGAACATATTTTGAGTTTTTAAAAATAAAAAATCTTGAAATTTTACAAGAATATATTTTCTATGTCATTTAATATTTAAAAGTGGTTTCAAGTCTATATTATACTTTAGTATATATAAAATGTCAATATACAGGTCTAATCATGAAGGGAATGAAGGTTTCTTTACTTTTTTGCTCACAAATGGAGTTGGAAATAGGTGTTTCAAGTCCATCCAATGGAAAAAAAATTATTTTATAGTGTGAATAAATAGTTTAAAGGTATAAATAAATTATAATTTAATGAAAATAAATTCAATATATGCTCAACTCATTGAAAAACATCTTCGGGTCATCCCTAAGGCAACAAGCAGACACTTTTTTGTGAACTTTTCTTAGGGAGTTTGGTGAAGGGTTTTCAATATTTTAAAAAATTTATAGATATAAAAAATTTATACCTATATAAAATGAATTGGATTATTTTTTGGTTAGGACTGTAACTCATTTTAGACCCCTAATCTAAATCAGAGTTTTTTGAGAACAAGAGAGCACAAAATGGTGATTTTTGGAGTTGTACATGGATTTTGGAGATGAAATTTTATTTTAAGGTCTATTAAACTATGGTGATTATGTTTAATTTATATTTTTCTCTTTATATATTATAATTATGAATATACATAAGTTTTTGGCTCTCACTGTGCATTCAAGAAGTTTATCAAAGTTACACAAGATAAGCATATAGAAGAAGAACCGGTTTTGAAGAGATGATATAGTCATCATCAAGTGCACACTTATAAAGAATATTTAATATATAATTAAACATATAAATTTTTCCATCTCTCTAACTATGGTACCCTATTTTAGGCTAAATTTAGTAAGTTCAAGTCAATACTAATTATCTTCAGTTAGCCCTAGAAAAGTAGAGAAATTGAGTTTAAATTCTGGTCAATATTCGAGGCCCTATTTTAATGAATAATAATAATTATAACATCATCATGAAATACCTCTCTTACGATACCCTATTTTAGGCTAAAATTATAAAGCCAATAAGTCAAACATGCATGTAATTTGCATGCAAGATAACTCTAGTTGAACTCTAGGTGTGAAGTCAAGATAAGTCTAGTAAAATCAAGATGCAATTGAAGATAAAAAAAGTATATATTTAAGATGAATGAAACACCAAGAGGAGATAATTTAAAGATAAAAAAGAGTTATCTTAATAAGATTAAAATTTGTATACAAGATCACAGGGAGTTAACTCAGGATTCAAGATGCATGAATAGCCCTTTATCTTGTCAAATCTCACTCTCTCCCATAACACACCATTTTAAAATAAATAAGGTTTAAAATCCGATATGTTAATTTGGAATTTGGTGGAATTAAAATTGGATTTGAATTTTGAGTTTAAGTTGGAGTTAACTTGACTAGTATGTATAACTCTTTCCTATTTTTGGAGCTTCTTGTCTTCTCTATATCATTATTTTCTATATGTACATTCATTTTTGAATGATTATGGGGAGATTATGCTTTTGAATTAATGAAATTCTATAAAAATTTGTACTACCTCACCTTTTAATTAATAAAAGGCTTATTTTCCCTCCATATTCAAGGTATTCATGAAGTGTGTTTTTAATTCATTGATAGAACTTAGTGAATGATTATTTTTCCTATATTTATGTCTGAATCTCTCACCTTTATGTAGAAAATAAAATTATTACAGGTCATATAAAGTGTTTATACTTAGTCTAAAAGTGAATTCAACCATTGTTCATTGCTTTCAAGCTAGTGTAAGTGTCTATCAAGACCTTTGTGTGAAATACTAATACAAGAGTCATTGTATGAAGATGAAGTGAATGTGTGCAAGTTATTTATCTTTCAAAGTGTGTCTAGTATATGTATATTTTAACTTAACATTGGTTCATCACCCCAATTTTCACTTTTTATTTTTGTTTTCAACTTTAACATAGCTCCTTATACCCTTTTCCTAGTCAAGAGAATAAAGAATTAGATAGTTTAGATAGAAGTAGGTGAGTGTACCAAAGGGAATCAACCTTTCATCTAGAGATTATCTCCAATTATAAGGTTCCATACATTACATATTTTTCATTGTATCAATGGAAGTGATAACATTCACAAATTCTCAACAAGGGTGCACTTTTAAATGATAACAACTAAATCCTCAAAAATAAAGTGCATGAAATTATTCTAGACCTAACTATTAAGCTCATGTTGGGGTATAATGAATTAGGAGAACATACAGGTATATGGATGGCTAAAATCCAATAATATGATTTGGAAATAAACCCTACCAAGTTGGTTAAATAATAGGGTCTCACTCAACTAATCACTGAAATTGATCCCTGAATCAAAGTACACCAAGTCAACCAAACACAAATTCCTCAATAAGATTAGTACGCCCTAGTTACTCACTATATTCTTTATGGAAATCCACCCCTAGATTGAACTCAATATAGAATTTAGTTATTAGATTGAATTTATATTAATACATGTTAAATAAAGGAGTTATATATAAAAAATTATGAAGGTATATACCTCAAATGCCTATCAAAAGATGAAGCCAAAGAAGTTATGACTAGCTTCCATGAGAAACTAAGTAGTGGTCATCCCACAATGAATACAAATACACACAAGATACTATGCGTTGGATATTATTGGCCTATTATATTCAAGTATTTCTATGCTCATGTTCAATAATGTCATGAATGCCAAACATTTTCCAAAATAGAAGTCCATGCTATAATTTCTTTGTAGCCTGTTGGGGAGGAAATACATTTTAAACAATGGGGATTGGATTTTGTAGGAGCCATTAATACTAACTCCTTATAAGGACATAAATTTGTCCTCCATACAAAAAATTACTATACAAGGTGGACTGAGGTACTAAAAATTAATAATAATAAAACCAATGAAGTGATCAAGTTCTTAGAAGAAAACAAAACTACCTAGTTTAGCATGAAAATTTTCTTTGTCTATGACAATGGCCTTACATTCCAATCAACAGGGTTTACTAAATGGGCTTATGAACATGGGATAATTTTGAGATATGCATCCAACTACTATCCACAAGGGATTGGGTTGGAAGAGTCAACCAAAAAAATTCTAATTAATGCAATCAAAAATTTGGTATAAAAAAAACTAAGGGAATGCCATTCTCTATTGAATAATGATTTTTGGGATGACCACACCAAATATAAGTAAGTTCTACAAATCACATTTTTATTACTATTTTATGGTTTGTAACCTATATTTATAATTATTCTCAAGCTACCCACATATAAGTTCATGCAAAAACACATATAAATCAATGAGAAGGTGAATTTAATACTGTTGGACATGCTCCAATTAGAAGAAGCTCAAGAAGAAGCCTTAATAAACTTCAACAATCATCAAAGCACTTCCAAAATATGGTTTGATAAGAAATCTAAGGTGAACTATTTTAATATTTTTGATCTAATACTATTGTGGGATAAATCCTATGAAAATAAAGGCTAACATTCTAAGTTAAATCCTTTTTGGATTGGCCCATATAAAATATATGAGCCACTAAGAATGCTTTCTGTCTAAAATATTTGGAAGGAAATGATCTCCTATTACATATGAATGGATAGTTCTAGAAACATTACTTATCAATTATTCCTCCCAATGCAATTTTTGAATGACTTCAAAGTGAATGGATGGTGATTTATATATTATAATATATTTAATTTAATTTACTTTATCTATGTGTATACTTTAATTTCTTATTCTTTTGGTTTGTACTTTTTGATGTGTCTTGTTTCTAACCTTTGTTTTACTTTCAATAGTTTGTATTAGCCTTTCATTTTCTGGAAGCTCACCTATGCTTCACCAAAAAAAGTAAGAGTAAAGTAGTAGAAAGAGAAAGGTTCTATGAATAAATTTTATCTCCACTTAAAGTGTGTTGATCACCTCAATGGTTGGGCAATTTTTTTGAAAGTGCCAATCATAATTTGGAGAATAGAAGGTATATTTTCAACTGAATAATTCATAGACTAAAAGTAATTTACCTTACATCTTCTAAATTTTTTGAAGGCCAATGATTCATAAATTAATGAGAGGATTTTATAATATTTTTATTTTCTAATTAGAAGTTATCATCAAGAAATTAATTGAACACCATAAGTAATGTGAGAAACTTGAGTCAATATAATACTATCTATATATTTTTAGCTTTCTAAAAATTATTTTACCCATGGCTTTCTTCCCAACTCTCAGTGGAATAAATAATAAAATAAAATTTCAAAGATAAATATGTAATAACAAATAAGTTTGAAATGCCAAATCTAATGTCTTTATTCAAAAGGGTGATTTAGGTAATCTTTATCACAGGCTTTCTATCTTGCTAGTAATGGAACAAGGCCTTGAGTGGGACTAGAGAAATCTTTTTTAGGGTATAGATGCTTGGATAGTAGTAGAGAAATACCCATGCCATTCACCCTCTAAGTCATAAAACATAATAATTCCTTCCAAATTTCTAATGCCTGGACTAATCTAAACTTGTTCATGTGGATTGAAATGGAATAAAAGGAAAATTTATCACTTCAAACAATGATAGTCTTTGGGTAGATATGCAACTTACTATTTCATTCATTATTGTATAATTTAACACTTTTATATTTTATAACTATGTTTAATAAATTTCTTATAGATTATTTTGTGTTTAAGGCTAAAAATTACAATCTAGGTATTAAATGTTGTAATATTTTCCCTGTGAAAGTCACCATTTATTGTGGCCAACACACCCCATCCTCATTTCTTTAGATGGGGACACTATCAATTCAACATGGTTATTTCATTCCTTTTTCTTGATAAGTTTCTCACTAATATTTTAATCTTTGAATATAAATGTTTGGACTATGTATTAGTCTAATCTCTTTGGTATATTTCTCATAACGTGTTGATACTTCTATGACTCAAGGTCTAAGATTGAGAAATTGATATTGAGGCATTTTTATGTAGTTGTGGCTTTAATTTATATGATCTTATTTATTTTAAGTAGTCTTGGGTGGTTTTCCTAATTTTACCCTTATAGATTGGTAGTTTAATAGATGATAAGTTACAAGTGACTGAACATGCTTTATTCTACTATTTTTCTATTTAAAATGTTTAGTCCAAGATTTCATCTAGAGATATTAAGATTAAATGTATGAATTTACCTAAGTTCAAAAGGTCAATTTCCATGTTAAAATACTTTCAAATTTATTATTTTATAAAATTGACTTAGATCTTTGGAAAATTATTTAACTTGTTATAGGGTTTCTTGCAAAATTCTATGGAGTGATTAGGCCCATGATTGGTGGTATCTCATGTTGACTTGGCTAGACGTTTATAATGTTTGGGTTTTATAACTTAGCCAATTTTTGATTTTATGGAATCTAATATAATTTTTTGAGTTTTAAGTGTCTAAGGGTACCCTTTAAATTTTTTTATTGATCATATTTGGAATTTATCTTGAAGAATAAATATCTTAATTTTTTTAAGTTTATGCACATGACTTATCAAAATTATCTTGGGTATATGTTCTCACATTTTTTTGACTTGTATTTCATGTAAAAATACTTGTTTATGCCTTTGAATTTCCAGATTGTTTAGGTTTATTATGACTTAGTCATTTTATTAAAAAGTCTTACTAGTTTAATTTTTCCCCTCGTAGCCATTGTGATATGTTTCACCATCAAGGATGTTCTATGCTGATCAAAGTAAGTTTCTAGTTCAAATGTTCCCTAAGATCCCTTTAACCATTAATATTTCAATCAATGGTTTGGAATTATCTCCAAAGGAATTATCTAAAATGTCTAAGTATTTTTGGCTCTCCCTTCTCTAACATTACAACACATGTTTCTAATTTGAGTGTTGAGTCCTAGTCATAACACTCAATAGTTAAAAATCCCTTGACTACACATGTATTGTTTGATTTTAAGATTGATAGCTCAGGCTGGTCTTTAGCATATAGATCCAAATACCAAGATCTATTTGAGGCCTGAAGGCTTGAGATCATGCCATGTGTCATGTTGTCAAGATTTTGGGGATCGTAAGAAAGCATGGACCATAATGATAACCCAAAGGCCTTGTGATTGTGCCACATGGTAGGATCATGTTCCATACTATAGAACTCAAAGATCTAGGATGTGTGATCAAGGAATATAAGAAGGGTGGTTAGATCATATGTTAGTTTTCACAATGGAAATCAAAATGAAAATAAACACACTAACATACATAACACTATCTTGCCTAGATCAAAGGGGGGAGCTTAGTGAAGAAAACCAATTAACAAAACAAAATTAAAATGCAAGAAAAATAACCTTTCTTACTTTCGTTGAATGCTCCAAGATATTTATTCATTGGCTTACTTGGTTTGTGCTTAATAGATCTTTGAAAAATGGAGTTGTGTGGCTCTTTCTCTCCTTGTTACCATGGTTTTGCTCATGCTTGATTGATGTAGCTTAATGTCTTGGCTTATGATTCAAAAATTTGGCATTATAACACTATTATCATGCAATCTTTCTCTAAAACCAACATTATAACATTACTATGTCCAATCTTTTGTTATTAATAAGTAATGGCTTCTATTTATAGGTTTAATAACTAACCCCAACCCAAGGTGATTTAAAGTGTAGTTGGGGCTTGAACTGGGTTCAAATGTTACCTTTGTGAGTTAATTAACCCCAATAGAGTTAAAAGGTGTCAAATGGTCATGATTAGCAATGAATAAGCATGGGTGGGATATTTTGGATATTTGACAACTCAAAAAAGTTAATTATAAATTTCTAGGATATTATTTGATTTTTAAATTTATTTTTTGAAAATTCATTTAATTTATCATGGTTAATTCAATGTAGGCATTTGATTTGATATTGCATGTTAATTAATTATATTTAAGTTTTTTGAAATTTTAAAGATTTTTGAATTAATTGATGTGTGTATTTGATCCCATTTAATTGTTTTATAAGCCAAATTGAGATGTTTATAAATTATTAGGATAGATGTGTAAAGATTAGTAAAAATTGATCCAAAGTCTGGTATGAAGCCATTGGTGGTAAATTTTGGATGTCTATAGTTTTCCCCTATTTGGGATGGCATTACAAGCTGTAAGCACAATAATGTCTTCTCAAAAAATAAAAAGGTTCTATGTTCTTATGACTTCAATGGAAATGGATGAATTGTATGGTACCCCCTCAAAGGAGTGGTTGGCAAAGGGGTCCAAAAATGTCCCTCAAAAAAAAGAAATGAGTGGACCAAACATATGAAAATGATGGGATGGAATGAACTAATTTGACCAAAGGTGGTTATAATCAGTGGCATATGGATCTGCCCTAGTTAGGATAGACAAAGAAAATTATTTTCCCATACGCAGTTATAATCATCGGCATAGGTAGGATAAAAACATGCCCTAGTTGGGAAGAAGAAAGTTAATGATTTACCCAAAGGTGGTTGTAATAATTAGACATCAAATAGATGTAAACATAATGATTTTCTTGAAGGTGGATATAATAATTGGAAATACAAGTGAGATGCTGTATAATGGTTTGTCCAAAGGTGGTTATAAGCATTGTACCTTGATAGTGGAAAACATGATATGAAAGATGTAAGTGAGATGGTATACTATGATTTATCTAGAGGCAGTTATAATCATTATATCATGATAGTGACAACATGATGATGGCAAACATGATGGAAAATTGGTACAAAGGATAAAGATGAATTAGGTAACCTGATATTATGGAGATGCTCATCTAAACTAATAAAGAGGATAATTATTTTATTATTTAATTACTCTATTTGGGATATGATTTGGCTTAGATTGAGACTATTGTTGGTGCTGGTGCTAAGGAGATATCATTGCTACATTTGTCATGTAGATTTCCTAAAGCTAGTTTTTGCTATAACACATGATGGTAGGCATCATGATAACTTGGTCAAAATATGCATAAGGACTGACTCTCGATCCAATACTCATTTGAAAATAATGCACTAATGATAAAGCCATGATGATAATGTTGATGTATGAATATGGATTGATTCAAGAATAGTGTGCAAGGAATCACCCAATGAATGCATGTAGATTGAATCAAGGCAACAATACTAAAATAAAAAAATAGGCACACTAACAAATAAACAAAATGAAAAAAAAGAAAAATAAAATAAAATAAAATGAAACAAAAATAAAAAACAAACAAAAAAATAATGGTTAGGCACAATGTTAGTACAAACAATGTGATAGAAATAAGATGATGAACATTAAATCTAAAAATAGGTGATAAAAAACAAATAAGATAGGGGAATAAAATAAAAATAAGGGGGTGGATGAGTTGTCTCTAGATGCACTAGGAAAGTGGATGCTAGCTACATAGTTCTATGGATGTGATATCCAATAAAAAATTTATGCCAAATGTAGTTCTCCCAGGATATGGGATAAAAGAAATATGATGAAAGATAAAGAAAACATGATGATTATGATAGAAGAATATGGGAATGGTCTTGTAAAATGTCAAGCACATGGGATGAGGCCAAAAAAGATGGGGAAACTAAATGACAAGTAATTTCTTGTGACTTAGTAAGGGTTCCCAGATCTTTAAGGCAATGAAGTGGTCAATGTTTTTGGTTTTTTGAAAATGGTTTTACAAATGTTTTTAAAAATTTGGAGTATCTCTCATCTATCAAGAATGATGAGATACTAAATGTTCCAAGCTCACAAAATGGAAAGAACATGTGTAAAAAGGGTACTGAGATGACCTCAAAAAGTATTGAACACTACCCACATAGTCCCAAAATGGCCTTAAGTCATAGTAGTTCTACCTTATAGTGGAGGAATTGGACTAGTGTAGTATCCAATTAAAAAAAAATAGGCATAGTTGGCATAATGGCATAATATGACATAGGAATGACAAGTTGGTATGTCAAGGCACAATAAATAAGTGTTTCCCCTAGTTTTCCCATAGGCAATTATAACTAGGAAACAATGACATAGATCAATGATACTAATTTGCTTTTAGGTAGTTATAATTAATAGCAAGACTAGTGAGACACTGATTTGACCAAAGGTGGTTATAATCAGGCCCACACAAACAAAGCATGATATAGAAAAAAATAAGAAATGAAAGATGAAACTACCAAAACCTTTATCATACTACTCCAAAATACAATCTTTGTCTGGAATTCTTAAAATAACTATTGAAATTGATTTGATTCTTCATGCTAAAATTAGAACAAATGGATGAACCAAGGTCAAATGGGTTATGTAGGATGGCTAAAAATAGACTTTGGTCTAATAGAGATGACATTTTAGGATGGTATATGGTATGGAATTTTTTAGGATGATGATGGTATGAAGATTGGATAAAAAATGGTAAGAGGGTTTCCCCCAGTGATAAGGTGAGGTAAATGGTAGGTTATGAAACAATGACAAGAGGAATGGTTAATAAAAATGGCATGGTATATGGAAAAATGACAATGGTATGATACATGTTTTTGGCCTAGGTGAATGTTTCTAGTGTTCTTATTGATGTGGAGATGCATATCCTGATCAGTAAATGAGATAACCAAAATAATCAATCATGTAAATTACTAGCCCACATCCCATCTAAATAGATGTTCTATCAATAATTGGTTTCATATTTAGGTTCTAAGAATGTTTTTGTGATCTTCATTGGTCATTGATTATGTTTCCTTTAAACTTTGAGATAAGGTATCTTTGTATCCTCTATAAAGGAAAGTACGACTAGGGATGGTAGAGATGGATAAATATTGGTTGATAAGTTTGATTGGGAAATGGAATGGTGGATGATAATGGAGTGTATATTAATTGGGAAACAAATGAAGATTGAGATTTTTAGGCACACATAATATTTCTAATTCTGAATTTGATGTAACTTTGGTTATGGTGGGGATGAAGGCTTTTAAATATTCTCCCAATAGGACCACCCAATTTTTATATTGTTTGGGCATAAGAGTAGCTACCATCTGATTAGACTATAAATTGGAATCTATTTTTATTTGATCTTTGATAACATCTTCATTAAATAGTAAATAAATTTTGTTCTCAACTATTGGTGCCTCGATGAGGTTTCTACCAATGAATTTGTCTTGATTATCCCATAGTGCCTTCAAGAAAGTTTCACTATGGAATGTTGAATTTTGAATTTTATTGTCTTTTAATGCTTCCAAAAAGGTTTTACTATAAGATGCTAAGTTTAAACTTTGATTGTCCCCTAGCTCCTTTGAAAAGGTTTCACTAAGAGATTGTTCTTCTTCTGCATGAATGTAGTCTTGGCCTCCCTATTCTTCAACTAATATGTTGCCACATATGCAATTCAACAAGATGTGATTATATCAGTCCTAATCAACACTTGTGGGAGATGGAATGCCAGTAATATGGCTATGTTGGGTGGTGGCACTAACATGTGGAATGATAATGGAATGGGGAAAGGAAACATAATCCATGTAGAAGATACTAAGATAACTTATGTTAATGATGAAGTAGTCATCCTCAAAGACTATAGAAGGATCACATATATACTCAAATTGATCTATGAGGAATATGTAACCAATATTGTAACAACCACAAACATATTTTGATTTTGAATCTGATTCTGAGTCAATTGACTATGAATCTAATGTTGAGACTAACATTTATTTTACTTTTGGTGATAAATATGATGTTGGTTCAAGAATATAACCTAAATTCAATTTTGATTCTTTATCTGATGTGGATACTGCTACAATGATGTCTTATTGTATGTTTGGTATTGGACAAGTAATGGCCTGTGATGGCATAATGGGCTCCATAGAGACTGGCTTGTCAATGAGAGGCTCTTGAAAAATAAGCATATGGTCAAGGTAATGATTTGACTAAAAGTGGTTATAATCATTAAGAAGTGACTTACTAAATACCAAATTGTAAGAGTGAGATTCCTTGATAATATATATAGTAATAAAAGGTGATTTATCATAGTTTGACTCATCATAAATTATTGGTTCAACAAAAATATCATGGATTGGTTGGTTATATTGGCCTTGGTTTATGATTGGTTGTAAAATACCAGTTTTGAATCTAGATTAGTCCTTAAATGACTGTCTTGGTTGAGGTAATGATTAGCTTAGTTAGGTTTAGACAATTGGCATGAGTTTTATAAAGTAAGGAATGATTGGTAAAAAATGAAGAATGGTCGACAGTTGGATAATAGTAGGGTATTATGGATCTTGATTTATTGCATGATCCAAAGGACAAAGTCTTGGAATGATAATGGTAGGGGGTTATGGATCTTGGTTACTTACACAACCCAAAGGACTAGGTTGGATAACAAAAGGGTGTTGTGGAGCTTGGTTTCTTGCACAAGGCAAAGGATGAGGTCCTAGAATAGAAATGGTTTGATTTTATAGAGCTTGGTTACTCATAAGAGCAAAAGGATGAGGTCCTAGAATGGTAATTTTGGGGAATTATGGATCTTGGTTTCTTACACAAGCCAAAGGACAAGGGCCTATTAAAATGAAAGGGTATTATGGATCTTGGTTGCTTACACAAGCCAAAGAATGAGGTCCTAGTATGGTAATGGTACAATATTGTGGAGCTTGGTTACTCACACAAGCAAAAAGATGAGGTCCTAGAATAGAAATGGTAGGGTGTTATGGAGCTTGGTTGCTCACACAAGCCACATGAGGGTTAACAGTATGGTCAGGGGCACATGTATTTAAATAAGGGTGAGTATAATACCATAACTAGCTTGAAGAATGGAGAAATGTACCTTGTACATGAGAATTTTGGCTTTGTTCCCATTTGGATTGATTCTTGCAAGGAGGGTATGGATCTTCCTCCCAAATAACATTTTCCTTATCCTAGTAGGGGTCTCTAGTTGGATTTTTTGGATCTTGACATTGTTCTCCATATTGATTATGGTAAGGAGGGTATGGATCCTTCTCACAAACCATATTATCTTCATAAGGGTCTTCAATAAAGCCATAAAAATCAAAGTAATTTTATGTAGCCATTTCATCATAACTTGGATTTTAAGTGACTCCACCATAAGTTTAGCTAGACATATCTGCATCAATAATGAAATCTCTACAAAAAGGCCTAGAGTTTTATAAGCTATGAAAACCAATGTTTGAAGGACAAATGGTTCAAAATTGGTCTAATTTGGTCTACGTGAGATATATCTCCAAAAATTATATGCAAATATTTGGTAAAAATAGTATAACATTAAATGTCTCACACAAATAAGGTCATGTAAAATGACTTAAAAAAAAGATGCCAAACTCTAGGTCCAAAGATGTTCTAAATAGGTCTAAACTAGGAAAGGTAAAAGTTTCTTGGTATTTTATCCAAATGTGACATCAAAATTTAGGCTCAAAACAAAGCATATTCTAGGATTTTTATCCAAACATGATGTCAAAATCTAGACTTGAAATAAAGGGATTGATGATTTAATCTAATAAACTTGGAATACTTTGGCATAAATAAGGCACTTGATCCTAGACATAAATGTGATCAAATTAATGTAAGGCACTAAACAAAATACATTTGGTGATGGAATAATTATATCAAACAAAAGGTAAAAATAATGTAGTTTTTGAATTTTGGGTCAAAAATTAACTTAAGTTATGAAACTCAAAAGATAAATGTATGTGTACCAACCCCTACAAGACGAGGCCTAAATAGAAATCAATCAATGTTTGGATCCAAAATAGTAAAAGTTAATCAAAGACTCAATTTATAAAAAATTAGGCTTCAATGACTATTAATATAGGAAATTTTTAATAGCATGACTACACTAAAATAAATATCCAGCAAGACACATGTGATTGGTTTAAACAATGACAATTTGGACACAATACAAGACAAGTCTTTTGAAATAATTTGTGTAATGAAATTACCACTCTCAAAATATGTAAACAATTTTTTGTTTCAAAGAATTTCTAAGGCTCAAAAATTTAATTGATTTGGGTAGTGTAACATTACCCATTTCAAACAAGTGACACACATAACATTTTTGACACAAAAAGTCTTATAAGTTAAAGCAAGGTGTCAAACAAATAACATAAAAACCCCTCAAATAATGGATTAGTATAGACAAAAAAACTCATTTTATGATGTGGTATAAACAAACAAAATTTTAGACACAAAACACTAATAAATAAAAGAATAAATGATAAAATAAAAATAATTATATCATCCTAGATCCTATTAATGTGTGACAAAGTGGGGTTTACTAAAAATTACAAATTTAAAACCATTTAGATTGATCCCAAGTATGGCTAACACAAGAGAAGAATCATTTCACTTGAGTTCATGCTGATCAACTTATCATGAAGAGTCTATTAATTTTCATGATGATTCCATCTAAGGACTACTTAGAGGAATCCCCTAGTTGACCAGACTTGACTCGAGCCTTCATTACTAAATGAGAGGTTATCCACTCAACCCCCTAGCTCTAGTATTATGCATACCCTAATTTGTATACCCCACTATGGATTGGGATTGAAACACTAATATGATATGATTCCTTAGGTAAATGATTCCTTAGATAAATTGTGAGAAGTAATGACAATCCCTTCACAAGCCAAATTGCATGAAAAGAAAATACTAGTAGAAAGACTTTAGGGTTTATTTTAGATCACTCAATACCATACAAGTTTTGGGGAAAGCCTAGAAAAATTTATTTTTATACCTTAGAATAGGTAAAAATGTAATGAAAAGGTGTTTTTGATCACCCAATTTCCTTATAGGGGATGGGGGAGAGCATACACGTGCTATTCTTTTTGTAAAAACAAATAAGCAACAAATAGTTTACAAATAATTACGAGTGAAGTTTGATTTTAGGCACCAAATTGAAATGTGATGATATTATTTACTTGGCCCCTTGGCTTACGTAAAAAATATTGAAAGAATTACACAACATAACTTTACGCAAAACCATCTATTTCATTTTAATCCCAAAACCCAAATGTTCAAGATTTAGCCTAAGTTCATTTTTAAGCACCAAAGACAAGTTTTCACAACTTAAGCATTTGTTTTAAGCTCCAATAATGAAGTGTTTGAAAACATTAACAATCCTAATTCCTTTTAAACACCAAATAAAAAATGTTCAAGATCTAACATGTTAATTTTAGCACCAAAACAAAGTGTGAATGATTTTAGCTAATTCTTTTTAGGTACTCCAAAATGAAATATTCTTTAACCAACACTTTTAAATTTGTGTTCAAATCATGTCATGGACCTTTAATTTTTAGATAACCTAATTATTCTTAGAATCATTTTTTATTGTGAGTAAACAATCTTTGAAAAAGTATCTCTATATTTTTATTTTTGAAAACATAGTGGTGGATATCAATCACTTGTGATTGATGCTGGTTGGTAATAACTAATATCTATCGATAAGGACTGAGATCAATTATCTATTAACTTGAAGGAAAAAAAAACACATCTCAAAATGCTAGTTATATCAATTTTTGGATAAAAACTCTTTAAAACTTGTAACACAATGATTAGGCAAATGAAACACAATTCAATGAAACCAAGAAATAACAATTAGAAACTTTAAAAAGCTTCAAAATATTATTTCAAGATTTCATAAAAAATTTATGTAACTTGAACTTAAACTAATAGCATATTCTAAAAATTTAGGAGAAAACACATGGTTTTAAAAAAAAATCATAAAAAATGGAGTCTATATGACCCTAAATAAATCTCCAAAATATGGTGTATTAGCTTGCTATCCTACATAGTGACCAAGCTTAGTTCTAGGGATGCACACAGTGACTAAGGTTAGTTATATGTGAACAATGTTAGTCAGTACAAAACTAATGCTAGTTATAGAAAACCTATGTTGGTCTTTATGTAAATCTGAGTGAAGACAAAAGTTAAAAATATGGTGAAATTAAAGCTAAAAATCCAATTTTGATGATATTCAAGAATTCATTTAATGATTTATGAGTTGTGTCTTCATCTCCTTGGTACATGGGATGATTCTTGTCTTACCAGGAATGCCATTTGTGATCAAGGAATCCAATAAGGGTGGTTAGATCATATGTTAGTTTTCATAATGGAAATCAAAATGAAAAGAAACACACTAACATACGTAATACTATCTTGCCTAGATCAAAGGGGGAGTTTAGTGAAGAAAACCAATTGACAAAGAATAACTAAAATGCAAGAAAAACAACCTTTATTACCTTCCTTTAATGCTCCAAGATATTTCTTTGTTGGCTTGATCAACTTGTGCTCAAGATATCTTTGGAAAATGAAATTATGTGTCCCTTTCTCCCCTTGGCACCATGGTTTGACTCATGCTTACTTGATCTAGCTTCATGTAGTTGATGACTTGGATTGTGATTCATAGTTTGACCATTATAACATTAATATCATGTAATCTTGATCTAAAACCAATATTATAACATTACTATTTCCAATCTCTTGTTCTTCATAGACAATGGCTTCTATTTATAGTTTTAACAATTAACACCAACCCAAGGTGAGTTAGAGTATAGTTGGGGCTTGTAATGGGTTCAAACTTTACCTTTGTGAGTTAATTAAACCCATTGGAGTTAAAAGGTGTCAAATGGTCATGATTAGCAATGAATAGGCATGAGTGGGATATTTTTTATATTTGATAGCTCACAAAAAGGTAATTATGAATTCCTAAGATATTCATTGATTTTTGAATGTCCTTTTTGATAATTCATTTAATTGCTCATGGTTAATTCAATTTAGGCATTTGATTTTATTTTACATGTTAATTAATTATGTTTTGTATTTTTGACATTTTTAAGATTTTTGAATTAATTGATGTGTGCATTTGATCCCATTTAATTATTTTATAATAAAAATTGAGATATTTATAAATTCTTAGGCTAGATATGTCAAAGTTGGTAAAAATTGATCCAAAGTCTGGTATGAAGCAATTAGTGTCCAATTTTATATGTCTACAAAATGATTCCATGTGGCATCATCTTGTGAACTAGAGGCCATAAAATAATGAATGAGGTCCATCTATGTGGACCTGATGATGTTATTAGACCCCCTAGTACAAATATGATGGGCATCTTCCCATTAATAGACCATCAAACCCTAAGTCCCCAAACTAATCAGATCTTACCACATGGTAGTAAATACTAAATTAAATTTGATAGTCATCTACATGTTAGAAAACTATCAAAGTTGAGAATGGGTATTTTAAAATCCTTGTTTAATCAAGTATTTCCTTTTATGTTTTAAATCATGGTGTTTGATATAGTAAATCTTTATATTTGAATAATGGTCATTATCCCAAACCAATTTTTTTTATGATTGAGAATGCTTGGCCTATTTTAATATATGTAAATGGCCTTTATTCTAGTCAACATATGAGCTTAGTCTATGTAAATCAAAGTTTTTATTTAGTCTGTATTCAATTTTTATTTATTAAACTAACCTATTAAGCATTGTCTAGAGTGTATTTTGCCTTGTTTACTTCTTAGATTCTTCTAATGAGCTTGACCACACATCTTGATCACATTTATTCATAGTTTAGGGACTCATCAAAAAGGTTTCTTAAGAGTAGTAAGATCCTCCCATGGACCATATAATTTTCCATCAAAAGATTCATGTTCATCAAATAGTCTAATTCATTTGGTAAATCAACCAAGTATTTTGGCCAAAATCCTTCTAAACTATTCAATCTTCCATTAGATGACTTATGTTTAATCAAATCCCAATCATATAAAAGTTTATAATTCAAGGAGATCCCGAACTTCTAAATATTGTGACATGTGTCACCATTTTAAAAGTTGAGGAATCAAAACATATACAAAGGTATCACCTGACCCCCAAATCTTTGAAAGTGATATGATCTCTTAGATCAATGACTCTTGGGGGGCCTAAGACATATAAGGGAACAAAGAACATAGGAAACCAAAGATCTTCATGATTGTGTCATGTGGTATTGCATTTTCTTAAAACTAGATCTTGAAGAGTTAGGATGATTCCATATGGCATCCTATGAGACTAGAAGCATAAACCAAGTGAATGAGGGACCACCACATGGACTCAATGATGTTATAAATGTACCTCAACATAAAATTTATGATTTTATACCTATTAATATACCATCAACACTTGGTATCTGAACCAATGAGAGCTTGTCACATGGTAATAGATATTAACTTAAATTTGATGCCCATCTACCCATTAGGAGATTATCATAGCTATGTGAATGAATTGATTAAGTAGAGAATATTTATTTATCTATTTATTGAATTTATTATTAATTCAATACTCATTATTATAACTTTGTATTTGTCAAATGTGTTTTATACTTAGACATTTATATAGAATTTATAGATTCATAGTATGCCATGTAACTACTAAGATTTAAAACCAACATGCCACATGTCAATAATCCATCAAGTCTCTAGCCATAGTAAAGTTGAAATCCTTTTGAATAATATTATAAGTGTTGGATATATTCAAATCTCAAAGATACTACCACATGGAAAAATATTAAATATCTAGTCTGTAGAGCATGTAACAAGGACAAAATGGCCTCGAGCCCTAAAGGCTTATTATGTTGCCACGTGGTAGAATCATGGAATATTGAGACTTAGAGGATGAAAAAATGAGGAAAAAGTGGCATTGAGCCCCAAAGGTCATGATGCCACCATATGGTATCATCATGGGAGCTTGGGACTTGAAAGACATATCAAAACATATTAAAATGGTAAAAGGCTATCGACCATCAATCTCCCAAGTTAATGACTCATGGAAGTCAATCACCAATAGACCCAATAATAAAGGAGAGTTGAAGTCTGAAGCTCTAATATATCACCATGTGGTGACATATTTGTTGTGATGACTCATAAAGATTCAAAGGCATTATTAAAATCCTAATATGAATTAAAATCATGTTATCATGCCATTTGGCATTATAACATTAAGAAAATAGCTCAAATACAAAGGCTGAGAACACAAAAAATAAAACTTTAGGCCCTATGCAATGCTGGAGTGCAAAGTGACATGATATAGTAACCCTAGAATCCACAGGTGAATAAGTAATAAGAGGAAATGTCACCTTGAAGGTGACATCAACATACAAAAAGCTTAAGATTAATGGTCGTCTAACCCATCAAGAATGTCAAGCTCAATATTAGACTATGTATTTAATCTGATTTATAGAATCAAGTTTTAGTGTATTTCCTTAATAATAAACTAATTATAAAAGTAGTGAATTAATTATAAATCATGAATAATGAGTGGACCATGGGCATGACATACACATTGATATTATGAAAAGATCACTAAGGAGAAGAATACAACCTTTAAGAGGTGTGGCCTCTAATTACAAATCATGGTTAGACTAGAAAATCTATTAGAATATCAACTAATTTACCTAATTATAATTGAAGGCTCATAATCACCCTATTAGTGGGATGAATTTGAATCTTAGTGTGTTCCTTGAGATGAAATTTTTCTATATATAAATTGGTCTATGATGTAAAATAGGTCAACATTTGTATATATATAAACTCTATCAAAATTATTACAAAATATTTTGCATTGTGATTAGCTATGTTTTCAAGTCCATGAATGTTTTCCATTTTGTCTTGAGTTCATGTTTGTGCTATATAATTGATACTATGCATTGTTGTATAAATGAATGCAATAACTAGATTGTACTTATGCTAGTCTAGTTTAATTATGAGTTCTTTTTATTTTCTTTAGAACACTCTTTGCTTTATGTGCCTAAAGTTATAAGGTGATTTCAAAAATCTATGTGTATTTTACTATAGATCTCTGGTATGTTTACATTTAATGAAGGATTTGCAAGTTAGGCATTCATATTTGTGTTCGTAGAAGCTTTCTCACTGAGTGGTTGAAAGTTTGTGCAATTGTTGAACTAGATGCACAGTGATATAACTATGACTTGTCATACTTCAACTTGTAGAGCATTGGCATTCTCATGATTAAAGATATTATTTTATTACCTTATTTCCCTTCTATTTTATATATTTTTTATATTTAAATTCCCTTCACTTTATTTATAAATTGATAAAAAAACATAATAGTATTTCAAAATCAAGGCCAAGTTAGCAAGAATTCCATTCAATTAGGATATTGATCTTTTAGTGGTAGCAATCACCTCTAATGGAAGTTATTTTAAGAAGGTTATATCATGGAAATCCATACCTAAAACACATTCCATAAATTGATGTAGTATCAATCCTAAAACATGAGGATGAAATTCCCTTATTTCCCCCTACTTTTCTCTTTGATCATTTAATCTCATAAGTGTTCTTGGAGTAGCATTTTTGAGTGAAAAACAAGTAGTTTTGAATGGAATTTATTAGTATTCTTAGGTAAGTCATGATTAGAACCTATAAGATTCACGGGGTAGAAAATTTCACCCAACTAAGATAAAGACACAAGTGGGCTTAAATAAAGTCAACATGTTCAAAATCAAACATAAACATTAAATAGTATCCAATTCAAGATTCCTTCTTTTATCAAGCTATTGGTATGTTGTTTAGATACATAAAAAGATATAGAAAACATAAACACAAGACTAAAACCAATCTTAAATCCAAATAAATATTCTATATCAACCCTCCTTCTAGTGACAATATGTTGATGTAAAATTTAAGAATACAATAGGGTAGGGAAAGTGTAAATGATGACAGAAGACAAAAACAAATGATATCACTCCAAATATATTATAGTTTACATCCGCCTTCTAGTGTTAATCTATTAGTGGTTTTTTTAACACATGTACCAAATATAGGGTAAAAAAGGAAGATGAAAGACTCAATTTTTGAGGATTCCCCCTCTTCCCTTCCACCTCTCATGAAAGGAAGTAGGATAGGCAACAATTTACCCAAGGTCTCTATCTATAGGTCATGGTATACCAAATATCTTAGTTGGCTAATGCAAGCTATTTTATACAATGGATCTATTTGAAGTAATTATCTAAGACTTATGAAATAAAATCTAGTCTCTCTTATGTCTAGAAAAACTAGTTTATTTATATTTAACAATGAACTCACTATTGGTCGACACTTGTCTTTAGTCTACTAGTTTCAACAATGCATAAAAGAAGACAAGTGGAAGGATGAACATGTAGTATATGTAAAACGTGCATAAATGACTATAATTTAGACTATTATAAAGTTAATCTAACATAGATATAAGAAAAATAGAGAGAGAGAGAGAGAGAGAGAGAGAGAGAGAGAGAGAGAGAGAGAGAGAGAGAGAGAGAGAGAGAGAGAGAGAGAGAGAGAGAGAGAGAGAGAGAGAGAGAGAGAGAGAGAGAGAGAGAGAGAGAGAGAGAGAGAGAGAGAGAGAGAGAGAGAGAGGATAGAGGAGATCAATTTATAATAAAGATAAATATGGATCTATCAAACAAATAAATTTCTTGAGAATCTAGTCTTTACTTGGCCAACTATATAGAAGAGGGAATAAAATTCACCATAGACATGTGCATGCGATGAATATCATTCACAAAAATTTCATATAGAATATATTTCATGGAATTTTTTTTTAAAGATTCATCAATATCAAGATTATTTTATAGAGAAAGTCTTCTTACAACTCAACTCATGTTAAAATAAAAACTAAACTAGAAAGTAAAAAATTACAAGAAAATGAAAATGGTAAAGACCTATACTCTAGCTTTAAGTTTAAATGGACCATCCCCTAATTCAGTCTCATGGCCATATATATATATATATATATATATTCAATAGTTTCACCCACCCATCAAGTGTTTTAAAATATTTAATACAATACCTACCTACTAAGTAGTTACATGCATTAACTAATAGGCACCAACTAAGGCAAAAATTTAATACATGCTCATATGCAAGATAAAAACTCTATTGATGGATGGAATATTTTACATAAATATCAATAACATGATAATATTATATTGATACATCCTTTTAAACAACATAGGTTTAAGTTTAATTTTAGTCCTTTTGATGGATTATTTTTGTATTAAATGTATGGGCACAAGTTTTTATTTTCCAACTATGAAGACTCCTCTTGATAATTAATTGTGCGTAGACATTATTTGTCCTTTTGTGATATTAACTTACTTGATCTTGATGTGTACACTAATATTTGAATTATCCCAATATCTTATTTAATTTAGAATCTATTTCCACGATCTATTTAAACTAGGTAATAAGATATTTAATGATTAATTAGATTTGACTAGACTCACAATCTATTTTAAGGATCTTGACAACCTAGATTGGTAAATGAGTGTCAATTTCATATTTTGAGTCTGTTTATGGAGGCCCACATATATTATTTAGGAAATTCATTTTATGTATTGACTTCTCACTATTTGGGAAAGGAAAAAATGTGAATAATATATGGGGACCTTGTTACATGTCATCTTCTAGCTAATTCACTACATGATGAGGACCTTGTTTGCCTTGAATTTTTTAGACATAATGTAGAAAGATATTAAAGAGTGGTAAGATTCCACTCAATCAAATCCCTATGGGTCCTTATTGATTATTCCATGCTTTGATTACCTTAGAGACTTGATATTATGCCATATGGCATCATCTTAAGGATTTTACTGATTTCTACTTTATTGTACTTCTATGCTTAGATTAGAGGTGAAAATAAGTGGTATGATGTCACATGGAATCATCCCATTCACCAAGAAGATTAATTTCTTAGCTGCTATGTCTTGATCATATTTAAGGCTTAAAAAAGTGGGGTCATGTCATGTGGCATGATATTGGGCACCTGGAGGGTTGAGGGATTAGTCCTTTGCCCAAAGAGTTATGAAGCCATGGAGATTCAATATATCTAAAATTATTAGTGTCCTTAGAAATATGTACTTGAAGGATAGACAATTCACCATTAGACTTAAAATAAAGTAGTTATTAGAGTTTGCAAAAATAAACTAGCTATTAAAATTTAAACTTCCAATTTTAACTAAAAAAATAGCTAAAGAAAAAAATGTAAGAAAAGTGAGAAGTAATGAATATAAAATAACCTTATTTAGACACATAAACAATTACATTTAGAATATGAAGGACTAGAAATTATGATCAAATAGAATACAAACACAATCAATTTCATATCCTTTTCACAGGGTGAGATGAAATGGAAGATTCTAATAACATCCTTGAGATCACATAGTCTATGGAACCAAAATTTGAAATGAATAATTTAGTGATAAAAAATGTTTTTGACATAGGGTTGCCTGACTAATGTCACATAAACTCCTAACCCTTTATTGATGCCAACTTTTATTACTCTATATTTTGATATAAAATTTAATGTTACACCCCCTTTAAGTTTCTTAGAATGGACCCAAATTTTGAAGACTTTGAACATATATAAGCAGTTTGATCTAAAGAGAAAATCATGTTAGATATAGTACAATCTTGATTGGCCAAATGACCAATCAAATTTAAGCTTTTGAAATGATGATATGTATGTATCATGTCATCATGTTGGAAGTTCATGCCACACAACATCTATTCACTCATTCAATGTCTAATTAGGTGTCTATTAGGGTTGATGACTTGTATGATCATGAAGCAGTGAGATCCTAACACTTGTCAAAATATCACCCATCAGGACCTTACCTAAGACTTAGAATCACATGGACCATCTTATGGGAGTGAGGAAATAGGATCATGCCACGTGGTATAATCCTGGGCATTTATAAGGTCTAATAGTGGTCAAAAATATATGGAGGGTTTAGATGTCATGATGAAGTGGCTTCATGCCATGTGGCATGATCTCATGTATCTGAAAGGTCTAAGGCCTAGGCTCACAAATCTAGAAGTTACAATGAAGTGATTAACTAGGATCATGATACTTGTTAGCATCTTGATTAATCATAAGGTCTATGGTCAACTAAATAATCTTAAGAGGGGTTTGAGGAAGTATGGATATATGATGGTGCCATGTGGCAAGTTCTCACTTACCTGAAAGATATAAATAAAATGGATAAGGGAGGAAGAGACCTAAGAAATCTTAGAAGATTGTTATAATTTAAATATGATTTTTTTCCCAAAATGACTAAGTCTAAAAGTTTAAAGAAATAAAATTTCAAAAAATAGTCTTTCCTTCAACTTAAATCCAAAACTAATCCATTTTTAGTAAAATGAGTAAACCAAAAAATAAAATACCCAAAGATCCATCCAATTAACCTTAGAATACTAAAAAATAGACCAAAAAACAATGAGAAAAGAATGCAAACACTCTATAATAGCTAGATAAATTTTATAAATATAAGGTGAAATGGTTTGAAAATGGGGGCTTTAATACCATTCAGAACATGATACAAAACACACCAAGACTTATCAAATTTAAGTAAGTTCAAAAATTTATATCAATCTAGACCTACTTGCCAATACATATTTAATTACCAAAAATATTCTAGACTAAAAATATTTTAAGATCAGACTTAGTTCAAAGAGTAAAACCAATGCAAGATCAAAGCTAAAACTTGTCAAGAACCTTTTCAATTAGACCATGAATAAAAAGAGATCCAAACTTGATTAGACTAGAAGACTAGACCCCCCCAAAAAGAGGTTCCATGATTTTAGTGATGAAATTAGGGTATGCTGTGCAACCAAAAATAAATAGTACATGTTTAAAAACCATATATTTAATGAAGGTTTTTAATATATGAAAAAAATTCAAATCAGCTCTGATTTATTTTGAATATGAAGCTACATCATCCAATTTATCCTATAATTATTATTTATTAATCTAGTATTATTTTAGGTGTGATTGATGACTGAATTTGCACTAAATAGCTTAAAATTAATTTACTAAAAATTGCTAGTTTTTTTTTTGTAAATACATGCAATAAAAATTTAGAGATAAAAATATGAAAAAAATTCTAAAAGGAATTATTTCACCACACCAGTGCACAATATTTTATTGATAATAAATTCTAATACTAACTAATTATAAGAAACTTTTTGATGCATTAATTTTAAATTCAGACATTTACTTAACAACTAAGTAAACTAAAAATATACTCTAAGATAACAATTTTAACTCACTAATAATATATGAACATCATGCAAGAAGCCTATTCATCAGTTAAGCAACCATGTACAATAGACACATGAAAGTCTCAAAAATAAAAATCTAAAAATAGAACTCTAAAAAAATAAATATAAAAATAGAAGAAAAGAAAGAAAAGACAAAGCCAACCAAAATGAGAAGAAATAAAAGGTAAATCCTATCAATAAGAGAGAGTGAGAAATCATTATAGAAGATATGAATACTATAGTTAACAAAGAGGTGGAAGTTTAGACAAAAAATTAGAGTAAATGAACTCATGGAAATAAGTGTGAGGTGAAAGAATTTATTGAAGCATTGAACAAGCAAACAAGTACCTCAAAAAAAAAAAAAAAAAAAAGAAAGACAACACCAAGGTTTCTACCTTGATTGACTACTCATATTTTGAAGAGTCTTACTTCTAAAATTTTTCTATGTAATGTTGGTTCATTTTTTGTGATATTATAGGTTTTAGATTTTTCATTGAATTATGATAGATTGTTAACATAAGTTTGGTGAATTTTTGGCTAAATTTTTCCTAGTTGTTGATGTAGCCCAAGGGGTTATTGTCCCTTATTTATTTTGTTTAATATTTGTTGTATATTTTTGGTATTATATTGGTTACATGATCAACTCAAACCCATTTATTAACCATGTCAAATAAAAATATATAAATATAAAACTAGAATTATAAAAATATAAGTTTGACTAAAATAAATTTAAATTCATTTAACTAAACATTTAGTGAATTGGACTCTAACACTTCTAACTATTTTCTAAGAAGTTTCTATAAAGTGTTTGACATTGACCAAATAATTGATATAGGACATAACTGAATTAATTAACTATCTTAAACTAATAAAACATAAAATAAACTAAATATGACATGATTACTCAAGTTCTCATATTGACATCATACTCAACATTCTCTCATTTGATGAAAAGAGGAGAGATGTCTATCATTTCCTTACATCTTTCATGAATTTGTTTACAAAATATCTTTGTAAAAATATTAAAAAAATTATATTCAATTATCACATACTCAATTAAAAATTATTTATCATTGAAAAATTATTTTAAAATAATGTCTGAATTCAATATGCTTGGTTCTAACATGGAAAACTGGATCCTTAGACAGTTGTATTTCCCAATTATTATCACAAAAAAGTTATGTTGGATCAAGTTGAGCTTATTTGAAATCAACCAAGAGTATTCTCAACCATAAAACTTATGAGAAAACTAATTTAAGGGTGGTATATTTAGTTTCAATAGAGGATAATGTAAATGTAGCTTGTTTATTTGAAGACTATAAAACCAACCCACTTCCCAGTGTGAATAATAACTTGACTTGACTTGACTTACTACTATCAAGAGTTTTTCTCCAATTTAAATATGTGTGTATAATTTTAAATAATTAACTTATTGGTCTAAAATTAATACCATTATTATAAGTACCCCTTACACATCTAAAAATTCTCTTCATTGCTTACAAATATTTGAGGGATGGTTTTCTTATAAATATAGAAATTAGTGAAACCTCATAACTGATATCAAGTATTCTCATATATAGGTACATAAAACCTCCCCCCATGCTTATATAAATATTTTCATCATCTGAAGGACTTCCATCCTCTCTCATTAGCTTTTATCCACCCATAATTGGAGTGTCCACTAGTTTAGAATCATGAATATTATACTTCTTTAACATGTCTAGGTTATATTTGTTTTGATATATGAATAATTTATCTTTATTTTAATATAATTATATTTTAAAAAATTAATTCAAAATTATAATATTAATCATCTCAAATATTAATTTTATAGCTTCCTTGAAACTATTCAACATTTCCATAGAGCTACATGTAACTATCAAGTCATCTACATAGAGACAAACATATAACATATTAGAATCCAATATTTGTATGCAAAGAGTTGATTATTTTTTAATTATTACAAATAATTTATCCAATAATAATATATAAATTCTTAGTTATGCAGATCTTGAAGCTTGCTTCAACCTATAAAGATCCTTCTTCAACTTCTATACCCAAAATTATATACCCTTTACCTCAAAACCTTGTGGTTGCCCCACATACACTTATTCTTCAATCAATCCATTTACGAATGTAATTTTGACATAATTTTGATGAATTTTCAATTATTTCTTAGTATCTACATAAAAAAATTGTCTTATAATATCTTGAAATACCACATGTGCATATGTTTCCTCATAGTCGACCCTATATGTTTGTGCAAATCATTTTGAAACTAGTCTAGCTTTTAGTTTATCAATTATTTCATCACTCTTGAATTTGGTCTTGTAGATCCATTTATAATATAGATCTCTAAAAATAAACACATCTTATCTTTTTAGAGTTATAATTTTAGAGATCCATTTATTGATCTCCTACATATAGTCTCATCTTATCTTCATGGGACAAGAGAGAACCAACCAACTCATAAAGAATTATAGTGTTCATGTCCTTAAACTCTTCAATACTGATCATAATATGCAACCATATTTGACTTAAAGATCTCAAATTTTTTCTAACTATAATACTATCTTGTATATTTTTTCAATAAACCTAGATTATATGCACTAAATCATTTAACCTTATGCAATATTATCCAACTCCTTCTTTATCTAACATTCTCAAATTATCAAAATTGATTTTAAAAATTTAGATATTTGCTTCTCTTACCTAATTAGATACTCAATATAAAATTTTCAAGGTATTTCATACCTTATGGTCATTCTTACATTGTTTAATTATTGGATAAATGCTTTTGTTTATGACACTTTGTAGATATAAGAAATTATATTCATATTTTGGTCTTGTGTTTATGACCCTTTGTAGATAATAGAAATATAAATATAGATCTCTAAAACTATAACTCTAAAAACATAAGTTTTAATAAAATAAATTTAAATTCAATTAACTAAACATTCAATGAATTGACCTCTAACTGACCCTTCTATTTATTTTTAAGGATGTTCCTAGAAAATATTTAAAATTGAACAAACAATTAATATAAGAGATATCTGAATTAAATAACTCTCCTAAACTAATAAAACATAAAATAACAATATTTTACATAATTATAGATTTCATATGACAATTTTATCTTTTTCTAATAAGTTTATTTTCCATTCTCATAGGAATATAAAAGGTCATTGGGAATGTGAATTGAGATTTTTATTTTGCATATCTTCCTCTTTTTAATATAAATCATAATGATAATTTTAACTTGCACCAAACATTGTAAATTGACATTCCATCCATAGTCCACCTTATCATTGCTATCAGAGAAAGATTTTTCATTGGTCTAATATCCATTATCCATTCATCATTTCTTCATTTCTACCAAACAATTTTCTCATGATTTAGTATTTTATTAAAATATTACATAGTAATTAAAGGAGGATGTCTTGCCTATTTTTAGTCAGTTATTATCATATTTTTATCTTTGAGTAGAGCATATCAATTAATAATCCTATTATAAGTTATCACAAACCTACATATTACCCATTGACCCACTCTTTGTCTATGCATGTCTTATTTGGGTGATGTTTTATATAGCTGGGAGACACTTTATACTTGATGTCTATTTTTTCAATCATATATTCTCTTGGCTACTATTTTTGACTATGTCTAAGGTATTTCAAAATATCCTAAGAAGGAATATAATCTATTTAGACTTAATTTACTACTGATTAAATCTTTTAAAAGATGTTTTGACTATTTTATTTATTATACCCAGCTTTATTTCATTATTCTTTGACATAGATATGAAAAGAGCATGTTATGTGGCACTCCATTGTTTAAATGGCATTCCATTTCCTTATGTGATGTTTTGGTTGACAAGTGGAGTCATTCACCTTTGTTAATTCATAATCCAAGTGCTACACATTGTATATGTTTGGGTTGTATATTAAAGTCTCAGATTTATGTTTGAGGAGTTGACATAATACTTTTTCTATTTTGGCTTTATATTTCCTCTCTCCACTTGGTGCTTTAACAACCATGTGTGATACTTTTTAATTTAAACTATAATATTGTAATTTATAAAAATTATAACATATGGAAGAGAATCCAATGTTAATGATAAAGTGAATAATTTACAGGCTTATAAGTAAATTTGGAAATCAAGAAAAATTGAGTATATCTTCAAGTATGAGGTTTTCTTTTTAAGCCAATGTTAATTATAGAGTGAATAATTTTCACATGTTATCTAGGTACCACACCATTATTATATCATGTGCCTTAACACCTCTTTCACATACCAATGAGTATATATAAAGGGCAAGATTCTTCTACATATCGAATGATATATATGAAGGGTGGGTATATAGAGAGGTTTGGTACTTCAGTTTGGTAGTATATAAAAAATGGGACCTTGTGGAGTGATAATGAGCCAATTTTTTTAATTTAAAAAAAAAAAAAAAAAAAAAAAATTCATCAGATCAAATCAATCATTGGAATAACATTGACTAGCAAAGAAAATTGGTTAGAATTTTATTAACAAGTGGAAAAAAACACTCATCTTCAATAATATATGGTTTGATATTTACAACAAAGATACATGTGATCAATCATGACGTGGTTACCATGGGTGTCAAAATTTTCATATATATGACCATATGCATACAATATCTTATTTAAAACTATTTAACCTACTTAGAGTCTCTACAAGTAAGCAATCAATTGAAGACTCACATTTGATCAATTAGTTGAAAAGATGGTGGAAATATAAAAGGTCTTTGGTAGAAAATATGAGTTCATTGGAGAAAGTGTGTGTTATATAAAAGGAAATTATTATAAAACATCTAATAAGGCCATGTTTTCCAAAAGTGAATACAATAATAACTATAAAAATAAAAATAAGGGAAAAGACAAAAATGATAATTGAGTTGGTCAAAATAAATAATAAAATGATAAGAAACACCTATAATGCAAATGGTGTGATATAAAAAGAAGCCATGAATTCAAGATTCCATGTTATAAAATTGAATAATATCATAAGATTAAAGAGGAAAAATCAAATAAATAATAAAAAAGACAAACTATGCTTAATTCACTAGTGAATGTGTGCTTTTCAGTTCATATGATGAAGCAAACAATGTCTTAGTTAGTTAGTTAGTCATGGTTTGATGCTTGGGTTCTTGATATTAGTGCCACCCTACATATTAATATTTTAAAAGAATTATTTAAAGAGTTTTATGAATAAATTTGTGGTCTAATATTCTTAAAAGATATATCAAGTTTGTAACCACATGGAAGAGGTACAATCTGATTCAAGTATCTATGGCTTCTAAATTTCAAACTTCAAAATGTTCTATATCCTTAATTGAAAATAAAATTGTTGTATCTAGTGATAATTTGGGAACAATTCCATCCATATTGTTGGATAATGGTGACATTACTATCAAAAGGAAAAGTGACAATGCAATTATATTGATTGGATATGAGGAAGGAAAATTTCTCAAACTTAGGGGTGACTCATTAGTTTCAAAGAATTATGCTTATCTCGAGAATTGATGATGATATGTCTTCAAACATGTTGTGGCATGATAGATTCAATAATACTCATTTTAATAACATTCATGTATTGAAAAATAATGGTGTTTCTAGTTTGCCTACATTACCCAAATTTTTTGATGAAAAGTGTGAATCCTACATTTTGGCCAAACACGTAAGAGAACCATTTCCAAAGTCATAGTGGAAAGATGATAGAAAGTTACAACTAGTTCACTTATACTTGTGTTCTCTTCCAATTCTCTCAACTAGTCATAAGTAATTCATATTGTTTATTAATCACTATAAAATAATGACATGGATATACTTTCAAACAAAAATATGAAGCATTTGAGACATTTATTTTTTTGAATCATGATTGAAAATGACTCAAACCCACATTGAAACACTAAATAATGATAATGGTTGTGAATACATTTCAAATAACTTTGAATCCTATCTTGATAAAAATGGGATAGAAAACCATCTCATAGTTTCTCACACTCCACAACAAAATGGAGTTGTAGAAAGGATGAACACGATCATGATGAATATGGTTTATGTTATGTTGTACTTCAAAGGGGAGAGAATTCACACTTTTAGGATGAAATAATTTAGATAATAGTATACCTCCACAAAATTTCACCATCAACAAATATTCAATTTAAGACTCTATATGAGATGTGATGTGGTCATCTTCCTTCAGTGTGACATCTTAAATTTTTTGGATCCGCTTGTTAAATAATGATTCCATAAAAGAAGAGGATTAAGTTAGACAATAAGATTTTAAAATGCATTCACTTAGGATATTTTGAATCTTGTAAGGCATACAAGATATTTGATGAGAAAAATAAGAAGTTTATTATTTTAAGAGAAGTTATCTATTGTGAAACTACATAAGAAAAAGTAAACATTGATCGACAACTAAGTCGACTTGATAAATATGCAAAGTTTTATGCCTATAAGGAGAGTGATTTGGACATTCCAAAAAATGAGTGGGGGACATACATTTAGGAATCAATTGATCCCTAATTGTATATTATACATAACAATGAAACTCCTCCTGAAGGAGAAAGTGTAATTTCGTCAAATAATGAACAAGGGCCATATGAATAGAGGACATAAAGTGAAGGAACTTCATAAAGTGAAATATAAGCACTTAAACCAAAAAAAAAGATGTTTGAGTAAACCATCAATACATTTAAATATTCCAAACTTGATGAAGTTGGGAAAACATGTATTAAAAGTGTAGATGAAACTACATAGTAATCAAACAAATTATTTGAATAAATATAAGATAAGTGTTTCTAGTAAACATGAATAAAAAATCATAGATTTTAATTAGTGGAATCATGTGTGACTCACACTATTTTGTCTTTTGTATCCATTTTTCTATGTATTTTACACTTGAAATAATGTCAAGAGTCTTTATAATGTGAAGAGTCTTTTTTTCATTTGTAATGAAAGGCTAGAATATTAAGTGACAATGCTTTGTAAAATTTCTATATATAACACTCTGTTGCATTGTAAAATAGTTCCAATGTGATAGAGATCGACATAAAGAACTAAATTTTTTTTTTACCAAATGTCTTTTATCATTATTTTGTGTATAGCGAATGCACTATTTATCTAAATATATTTAATCATGTAGAGTAATATTGTATGTTCTATATCTATTAAGAATACACTCTCTAGCATAAATAATCTATCTTTAACTAAAGAACAAATTGATTTAGTTTGTCACTATGTGTTATAATTATGTTTTTACTTAGCACAACTATCCCTATATTAACATGTTTTGATGGGTTTTCTAGGAACCTATACTAATAATGGTACGGTGAGTGTGGAGGCTTATAATATGTTACGATGGATACCAGGATAGAGAGAATTAGAGAGATAGTTTAATGAATGAATTCTGAATTCTATAGAGGAATAAGTAAGGATAATGGGGAGTTTTTCATACGAAGTTATTCATGAGCACATTTATGGTGAAATATATGAGATTTATGGTGTAAATTTCCTAGACTATTACCTATAAGGTTATCAAGATTAGAATACTATTATTTTTATCCAAGGACATAAGTTACATCTTAGATAGAAGAAAGACTAGAAAACCTATGAAGATTAGATACATGACTAGACTCATGTGATAGATCATTGGAAAAAAAATAATTGATGGGTAAATTATATAATTTATTGTATAAGGATATATAGATTTTGAAGCTACACATGATTTGATTATGAGAGGCATCTGAAGAAAGTTTGTTCAATAACTACCTACTCATATCAAGATGTTGGTTATTAAAAATGCCATTGTGCCTACCCTTAGTAACATAGAGTAGTCACTTTATGAATTATGGGTGTGCACGTAATGATGTAGTAGTGAATGATGAAAAGCTTAATGGAAGAACTTGAACTTAAATCTAGAATATGGAGGATGTAGAGAAGTGAAATGAGAAGAAAATTTTGGGATTATAAAAAGTGTTATGATAAAAAAAGATGGAATAAATAGGATAATAAAAATGTAATTTTGAATATGAGTAAGATTAAAATACATCATAATGTATAAGTGGGGGAGCTTAGATAGAGGATACACAAATTAAAAAAATAGATAATTTGGAGATTATGCAGATGGAGGAAGGAAAGGGCCTGAAAAAGAAGACAAATATTTGGATATAGAAGATATAGAATAGAGTGAGGAGAAAAAGGAAAGTAGAGTAGTAGTATAAAAGTTAGGGGATAGTGGTAGATCATAATTACGTGAAAGGATATTATTTGGACTAGGGAAATAATATTCTCTAGAATAAGTTATACAAAATTGCATGATTATAACATGTTAAAGTATGTAAATAGAAGAAGTTAAAGACAAATCATTCATTTCATAAGTATGTATCCCTTAAGGCCATTTTATCATCAGAAAGGAGAAAGCAAAGTGCAGAGGCTAGGACAAGTGAAAATTTGTTTGATTTGTTTATAGACAAATTTGGTAAACTTAGCATAGAAACTCAAAAAATAATAGATAAGAAGTTATAAGAGGTTAGTTTTATTTCAAAACAAGTTGTAAGACACCATTAAAGACTAGTTCACAAAATATCATACTAGTTTAAAATTCACCAAGCATGGATTTGATTAGATGAATGATCATTGATTTAACACCATATGATGGGTCTTCTCACCATGGAAAATATTTTTTAACCTATGACATGAAATGGTAGGTTAAGGTAGTGACCACTAATGATGTGAAAAAGTGCAAGATCATTCAGGACTTAACAAGCCATGCTCTATAATTCATATATAAAAGGGATGTTTATTACGTAAGTCTTCAATATATCAAGGACTAATAAATATTAAAATTAAAAATGAATAATTACATTAGATATACCATTTAGGATCTTAAATAGATTCAATAGAGAAGTGGAGAATCAATATGGGATGACGACCACAAATTCTTGAATGTCATGGACAAATTTGACTTCATTTTAGAAGACAAAGATAAGGTTGTCTGGTATGTGGAGGGACTAAAATCAAGCATTAGGTTTGAAATTACATAATCATAATTACTTACTAATGATGATTCACAAGAAACTATGTTATGAGTAGAATAAATTGAGGATTATTGATATGCCCCATCGATTGGTATTAAAATTGAGATGAAAATAGATGCTTTTCTATAAAGAATGGATTAACTTCATGAAAGTAAAAAACCCAATCTAGGCCTATGGTGTATGGAGTGTAGTAAATAAGGGAGTAATATGAATTATTTAATTAAAATAAAAACAAATTTATATGACATATGCATCGTAGTAGGACATGTAACATCAAAATGTCATATACTAAAATAGTACATTCAAAAACCATATAATATATACTATAATTATTGTAAGTCACCAGATCATGACAACAACAATTGATAGGATTTACAAGATGTAAAATAAGACATCATTGAAAATGTCTTCATACTCTTAACATAACAAATACCTACTACAAAGTAAAGAATTTTGTGAATGAAGGTATAAATGTCTATTATGACACAAGGTGTTCATGGGTGGATTCCTTTATCACCATAGTATCAACCTTAGGGTTTGTTAGGATAGATTCCATTATCTACATAGTATCAATACTAATCATCATATAATACTATGATTCATTATCCATACCAATCAAACTAGGCTCCATCATCCCCTTAATGGAAGTATGGAGGATATGATACTTAATAACAACATTATGATTGATTTGATGGGAAACAATTATAAGGTTGGGGTTTCTAAAAAAAGATGAGGATACAAAGGGGGTACCATAGTGGATACCAAGGAGGTTGAAATAAATATAGTCATCATGCTTATTAGTCAATTTAATGATATTTATGTGGTGGATACAACCAATTTACATGAAACTAACCTACAAATCATTAAAGGTAGATGTAATACATCTATTATAGAGTTCTAAGACAACACAATACTTAAGACGTCTATTTTTAGAGAAGCAAGGGAAATATAAACATGTGTGAAATGTAAACATGATAAATTCACACCCTAAGGAGAATGCATTCATGCAAGTAGTTACACATCAATAATACAAATAACATGGATTACCTCCCTTAGAAATGCAACATGATTAAATAATATAAAGGTTAAACATGATAAGTATTTGACCTTGGGACAAAAAAGGCTTGATGTACCAAGTAGTCCAAGTTCTTTAAAACACATAATAATATATTTATTCAGAAAATGATGCCATAATCATCAATGCACATATGTATGGACATATTTTTTGAATAATGAGGCAAGGGGGAGTAGTGATTGTCTTGACCAAAATTTTAAATAATTTAGCACTCTATGAAATGAAAATGTCTCATAAGATATTAAAAATATTATGCATAACTTATTGGAGTGGACATAATGAGGTCAACAACATACTAACAAATTAGTTTGGTAGGCAAAGACTAGTACACCTTGGGATGTTTATTCCTACATGGATATTAATATAGCAAGATATGAAGTTACCAATGCTATATTTTATTTTAGTAGTACAATCAATATGATTCCTAAGTCAACTTGAGAAGCTATTGGATAACCAACCCTTAGTTATAGTCCAGTAACACTAAGCCTCATAGACTATGATAGGGTGGAACCTATTGGTTAATTAGAAGATGCAAAAATCAAATTTGTTGACATAAGCTTGTGAGGATATTTTGAAGTTATTGATATGAAGAATGATGAAAAACACTACCCTACATTAATAAGTAAGAAGTGGGCCTCTGATGGTCATATGATCATTAATATAGTGCATAGTTATCTATAAGAAAACCAAGGGATAAAATCATCATCATACCTCTAAATAAAGTAGAGCACAAGACATACATCATACCTAAAGAGCTAGATTCACCATATACATATGGCGATAATATCTAGTTCAAGTGAGTATAAAATATAAGCCTAATTATTTACAAACTATAAAATATAAATTTTTCCATATATAAATGTAACCTATAATAGATATAATAAACTAAACCATTTTCATCTATGCCAATGATCACAAAGGCAATAAAAATGAAGATTCAAATAGATGAATGCTTATGTATAAATAATGTGTGATAAACATGGACTACATGGAACCAATGAATGAAGGTCTTTTTCCTCAGGATATTAAATCTTTAGTCAGTAGTGACTTAGATACTTACATGTTGAATTGGTCAAGGGGAGATCATGAGGTACACACAATGCACATGGTTTTATCTAAAAAACATCATTTGCCTTAATAATTTGCAACTAACATCATGTGTTGAATATATATCAACAAGTGAGTGCACTAAATTATACACTCAAAGGAGCTACTATGACTTGGTGGGTAGTCTATAGGATACATTAGTTACACTAGGATGAGGTGTGTGAACTAATGTGCACTCTATTCTAAATACCACCTAGTGTGAGGGAACATTAACCCTTTTTCTAATAAGGATAGTACCCAAAAATGCACATTCATAAGTGTGTCAATGTATGGTTTATGAAAGGTATAGAACCCAAATATTGGGTTCACATATTTAGATTTACTTCGGCAGTATTCTTAATAGCCTGGTACATGCACCAGGAATGTAGATGAGAGATAAAATTAGATGTAGGTACAACATAATTTCATTGAAGACTTTTTTTTTAGGATGATAATTGTCTATTAGAGAATGCTCTACATAATTTGAAAATATTTAAATGCTATGGGCAAGCATATGACTTAAGTACTATTATAGACTCATATTTTCAATAAGAATTAGCTAAATATTTGAATTTAGCTATCCAAAATTACAAAAAAAATTAAAAAAAAAGAACAAATTTATGTCCAACCATGTAATATGATCAGTAATAATGAATAATTGATAGAGTCCACTGATAGTGATGAGGACTCATATTTGAATGGATTTTAAACTAAAGTGAGAAGTGGAGGAGATTAAATCTAAAGTCACATATCAAAATGAAGATCATTAGTTTGAATATCTTAATATCCATGAGTAGTGACACCCAAAATTTCAAGATTCCATTCCAAGTGGTTCCAAAAAAATATATTAAGAACTCTTAAATAAGTTAGTAAGAATATTAGGATAGAACCAATGCCAAAAATTGTAAATATAGGTGACTACTAGACACAGAATGAGACTTTAGAAGCAAGAAACTACTACAAAATTATTAAGATGTGTTTCCAACAAAACTCATAGAATTTAAAGGGTCAGACCCTTCTCTATATGAAATGCATATAAAACTAAAAGAGTGCACATGACCTATGAAAAAGAGACCATACAAGTTAAACCCAAACATGAGTTTGAAAGTGAAGGATGAATTGGATTGCATTCAAGACATATGTATTATATCCAGTTGAAAATGTAGATTGGGTCGACCCAATGGTAATGCAACCTAAGAAGTTGGGGGAAATTAAAGTGTGTGTGGAATACTATGCATTAAATGATGCTGGTATAAATGATCCTTTTCTAATTCAATTCATAAATGAAGTCTTAGAGTTATTAATATGACACTAAGTGTATTAATTCATGGATGGGTTTAGTGGTTACAACTAGATTCCAATTGTAGTAGAGGATCAAGCCAAAATAACATTTATAATAGAGTGGGGATAAGTTGCATATAATGTAATTCCATTTGGGCTAATGAATGCTCCAATTATGTTCTCTAGGGTGGTGGTCACTAAATTTAAGGACTTTACCCATGGATTTATTTAAATTTGACTATACGATTAGGCTATTTTTTCCTTGTTCAAGGAGTAATTGTATAAGTTGTTACTTAATTTAGAATAATGCCGATAGCTACATATTACACTAAACTTAAAGAAGTGCTTATTCTTCCCATGTTTTAGTGTCTTATTGGGACATGTAATATGTAGGGATGAGATCTTGGTGGACCCATACAAAATCATGGTCATTGTATCCATACCACCTCCCACAAGCTCTACATAGGCGTGATCATTCTTGGGGCATACATGATATTATAATAATTTTTTAAAAGGCTATACAACTATATCTAACCCAATGGATAAGTTACTACACAAAGATAAAATGTTCAAATATACAAATGAGTGCCAAATAATGTTCATAAATGTTAAATAGAGGTTAGTCACACTACCCATTTTGGTATTTCATGACTAGAGTAAACCTTTCCAAGTTTATTTAGATGCTTTAGAAGTTGTGGTAGGAGCTAATATCACACAACTAAGAGATTGAGGATTACACCATCTAATCCAATTCACATGTCATAAATTCTTAGCTAAAAAGAAAAATTATATAACTATAGAATGGTAACTTTTGGCTATGGTGTTCAAACTTTAAAATTATAGACATTACTTTCTAGAAACACCATTTGAATTTTTCATCAATCATCAAGCTCTATCATACCTAGTAAATACTCCTATGTTAAGGGGAAGGATATTTCACTAGTTGATTCTATTTTAAGAGTCTCAATTTAGGAACAATGTCAAATTAGGAATATAAAATGTGGGATGAGATCATTTTAGTTGAATTTACAATGGGTAATAACTAGAAGAACTTCAAGATGAATCACCAAATTCCAATTTATTTCACACTTTTATGATTCTTGACAACATGGAAGACACAATGCATTTTATGTAAAAAGGTATCTTTCCTTGCACTATGTAGAAAGGTAGGGAAATATTTGATTACAAGAACCATCCCCTTAAGAATAATTCATGGGTTTTTATACAAAATGGGGAAAGATGACATACTACAAAGGGTTGCTTTCGAACATGAGAAACCTAAATTTATTGAGGAGGCACATCTGGGAATTGTAGGAGGACATTTCATAGGATAATCCACTGTAAGGAAGATACTAAAAAGTAGTATATGGTGTCTTACTCTATTTCAAAATTCATTTCAAGTTGTAAAACACTGTAATATCTTCCAAAGGATGAGAAAGACTAATTAGAGAGATGAAATTCCATTGAATACTATGCTAGCAAATCAACCATTTTATTAGTGGGGAATTAACTTTATGGAGTGAATAAATCCACCCAGTAAGTACAAAAATTCAAGATACATCATTGTTATGATGAACTACTTGACAAATGGGTGGAATCTATTACAACACCAAGTTGTAATGCTAAGGATGTAATTTCCTATATGAAAAAATTATAAATAGATTTGGGTATCTAATCAAATTGGTTAGTGATAGAGGCACACATTTCATAAATAACACCATAAAGATGTTGGTGAAATAATTTATGATAACACAACACAAAATCACAACATATCATCCATAAGCAAATGAGCAATCAAAAGAATCAAACAAAGTGATTGGTAAGATGATCACCAAGATATATAATGTTCAAAGAGATGATTAGGAAGATCATATTCTTATGATCCTTTGGGCATATAGAATAGATTAAAATTATGTGACATGTATCATGCCATTTCAATTGGTTGATAGTCTTGAATCAGTAATTCCCATGGAATACATAGTTCCTAATCTACACATTTCAATGATTATGAGACGAGGGGATCAAGATTATCTACAGGCATGACTGATGGATTTAATAATAATGTAAGAAAATAGGAAAAGGGCATAATGAATGTATTAAGCTAATAAGCTAATTTAGAAATCATGGCATGATTACGACCTATAATCTAAAGAATTATTTATAGAATAAGCAATATTATTATATGATAGAAAATTTAGAGCATTTAAAATCAAGTTAAACATTAGATGTAAGGGGACTTACATTATTCATGATGTTTCAAAACAAGGAACAATTATTTTAAAATATCTTTAGGGAACCATTATACCAATATGTGTAAATGGCTATAGGTTTAAGCCTTATCATCAATAATCTCTATTAGTTCTCATAGAAAAATGAAAGAAGTTGATGAATAACACCATTAAGTATAGGATTTTTTTTATTAATGTATTGTTTTCCTATTTTGGTTTTAGGTTTGTGTGTGTTTGTATATTGCACTCTCTATAACACAAGACATCATAACTATAGTTGAAAATTTAAAGCACAGAGTGTAATTTGTGAACAAATCCAACATGAGGGAAGACAATGTGAAATAGTTAAATAGGGATAATTAATTAAGTCTGATAACAAGGCACTGAAAACCAACATATGGATAAAGGAGAATCAATGGTCATTAAAAACCATCAATGATGATACACTTGAAATATTACATCTTTCCAAAATCTCATTGAATGTCAAAATGAAAGGATATATAATGAAGGGAAGTGGATTGGTGAGATGATGATGAATCACATAAATAACTACCACTGAAATACTCAATATTTATAGACATAAAATAATGTCACATCACCAATAGTTAATTGAAATTAAGGCACAAGATGAAATTGTGAACAACCAACTCAACACATTTAAACCATCATCTAAGATGGATTCGAGAAACACAATCTATATAACAAGGGTCACAAAGAACCCAAGGAAATTACATATTATTTCAAATAGGATACCTTTATGTTATGAGTTTAATTAAGTCAATTATGCATAGATTCCTTGATAACACTATTACAGCCAAATAAATTTTTCAAATGTGATTACAACAGAGAACATATATCATACATATATCTTAATCCCTCTCACATATGCAAAGGAGGACATAGGGATTATTGTAGTGATCAGACAAATCCTTCCCAACTAAATAACTATAAGAAAATATTGGGAAAATATCACTTATTAATATCTATTGTAAGATTACTTCCAACACATAACATAACAAACATAGTGAAAAATTTGAGGAATCAATTTCAATTTAATCTAGTGAACATAACTATAGATATTTTTATTACTAAATTTCTAAGCATAATCACGTTATTAACATGGTAAAAGTATGATATATAATAAAAATACCAACAAGACTAATTATTATTTAAATCCAATCATTGGAATAAAATAGATACATAAGACTTTATATAGTATTCCAGCTTAATAGCAATTCTTCAAGTAAACATATAAATTTAGAAGGGAGAACATTAAAAAAACTCATAGACTAGTTGCAAGAACTTATTTTCTTGTATTAATTGCCAAAATTGTCCTCAATTTATAATTAATGTGAATCAAACATATATATATTTGAATGGGCATTGTCTAATTTTCAAAGCTCATTACATATTTACAAGGTCTAAAATAAGGCCAAAATCTTAATTTTACCATACAAGGTTTGAATGATTATAATGTTTATAAATAAATAATTCAAGGAATATATTCGAAAATTAAATGTACAAAATGAGGCCAATAAAATATATAAATAATAGGCCAAAAATAGATCAAAATTGCTTTGCAATGCATGATTGGAATTACTTGTAATAACCATGCTTGAACTAGACTAAATTCTAGTTGAGATAGTCTAACAGGTAGAACCAAAAAAGGGGAGGTTGATGTAACTAAAACTATGGAATTATTGAATATTTTTTTAATAGAATAAATATTTTGGATAACCACTGTGTGATTGAGCTGACCATGCAGAGGGGTTAACATAGAGTCAATAGGAGAATACACATAGCTTGCCAAAGTGTGCACTAAGGTGATCTGAGAGAAGATAATGTAATTGTCAATTTTTGACATTGAGATGATGAATATCCTATCTGGGAAGCCAACTAATTCTACTTTTTTTCATTCTCTTGATATTTTATTTTCTTATATGTAACCATGCATGTGTTAAATTCCAACTCTATAACTTTAAAATTAATGACCAAGAATTTAATCAATATCTTAATTTTACTCATAATTTTATAGTGAATGACTAATGAAGTATTTAAGGATGAATCCAATTCCTTTACTTGGGCTACCATTTCTTTAAAAAAGGTGATCAATTGAATATAATAATCACTAGTCCTAAAATCTATGTTTTCAAGTTTTTTTTTTGAAATTACCAATGGAAATTTGGAGTTGATTATCAAATAATGGTTTGGTCACCACTTTCCCTAACTGTGTAAATTTTTTGGACATGTGCATATCTTGAAGTATCTATGTTTACTTTTGATCTTGACTAGTCAATTTCCCAACCAATTCTTACATCTGCTTATGTAGTTCCATGAGATGAATCTTATTTTTATTAACATAATTCTATTCCAAAGTTATGTTGGGAAGTTAAATTATATTAAGGTTTGGGTAGTATTTTTTTCTTAGTAATAAATTTTAGCTTGACATCAAATATTTTCAAATATTTATAAAAATTCAACACATTTCCCCATTGTGGTTGAGATTTTGAGCTTGCTTTACATATACAACATAAAATATCAAAAAGTGTCTTGGTTGATATTTACACATTATCCAAGATATCTTATGGGGCATTTATTATAACATGTGATTCTAATATCTTATTTGTATATTGTAGTCCACACAATATTTTATTTAATACTCCCTAATAGAATCAACCATGGATATTGGATATTCTTAAATTTCATCATCTTCTCTAGGCAGGGTTTTCTTTTTCTTAGTCAACAATAAGATCTCTTCTTCTCTTCTGAATTCAATTCATTTTCATCCACTAGTCATTTTTCTTCTCCTTACCATTTTTTTTTGTATTCCTCATAAAACTCTATATTATATTAAACTCTTCAATAATATGAAATTCTTGTATACACAATTTTTTAAATCGATGGAACACTCTATCACCACTAGTTCCTGAGAGGAGGTTTGGCCCAAGAATGAGATGGAAAGAGATGAATTTCTCTATGGAGGTGGAATAGTAATTTATGGGTGAAGTGAGGAATATGAACCAAGATATATATAGGGTGTAGGTGTAGGAAATGGTGGAATGACAATTTTCTCTCTAAGGATCCGCATATGAGGGGGAGTCGTAATGACTTACTTTGTGAGATTAGGATACCCATGGAATGGGACCACTATGATTTAGTTTAAATATGTTTAGTCATTGAAAATCATAATTGATTATAAATGTGTGTTTTTAATGGCTATGTATAAAAAATATATATAAACACTAAGTCATCAAAATTTGGACTTTGGGAAATAACAAAAATAACTCCTTATGGACCTATAAGTATTGTATAAATAACCTATGTAATGAAAACCTATGTTATACTTCGAAAAAAATGAGTAATAGGTGTATATGTAGAATAATCAACATTATTATCCAAAATGGTGGTAGTTGTGTTGGCTAAATAATCAAATGAATCAATAAAAATTATAGTAATTGAAATAATAGAAATGTTAGATGAAGTGATAGAAACAATGACTAAATATAATGGATCTATGACCTCTGAAGTAATAAAGTGAGGGAAAATAAAATTAATTGATACAAGGGTAGGAAAAATGAATGGAATATCTAGAATATCAATATTAGTGTATGATGTAGCCATAGGATTGTCTTCCCTACTTATCTTTTAGTATTAGAATGGTTTGAATCCTTTATACTAACTGCCACTTGCTTTGTGTCATAAATATGAATATTACTAGGGATCTTAATTATTAAGGTTACTTGTGCACAATCCTTTTGAAAAAAATCAAATATAATCTCTTCCTATAAATTTTTTTCATATATTTCTTCTAATTTTCCCCCTTATACATATTCATCTAAATGTTCATTTGCCAAGTCTTCTTCTATATGCTCATCTTCTTTGTCTAAGTAGGTAATGCCTAATGATTCCTTATAATAATGAGGTGAAATCTCTTATTCTTGTGTGACCATAGGATTATTCATGTTTTTAGGCAAAATTATCTTCATTTGAGTTGTTATAGGAGGGCTAGCTGTAATGTGCACTAGAGGAGGAGATGGTGAATGAATTATCACTAGTGTTTGAGCTACTTGGACTTTGGAAACTATAGGTGTAAATTCAAAAGTGAATTTTGGATTTAAGGGTGCCTCTATATCAATATAAAATGCTCATTAAAATGTATGTTTTGTCTTTAGGAGGTTCTTTAGGACCCTTACCTTCAATTGTTCATCAGTTTCTTATTCTGACTCATGCCCTTTTTGAGGTTATTCTATCATTTTTGGGGTTTTACCTTTATCTTATTGATTTATCATATTTTAATCATCATTATTGATATAAGGGTCCTATAATATCATTTAGGGTATCCTCATATCCATCCTTGAATCTATAATCTTAGTGTATACCTAGGAGTCATCCTCAACATTCATAAAATTATAATCATTCCCATACTCTTTGTGCTCACAGTTCTATCTAAATCAGCCTTAGAAGCTATTTATATGATGCACTATTACCCCCCAGGGTCCCAATATCTAAAAAATTCTAATTAGATCCATAAATAGCCTCTATGATGTGAGTTCTTTTCTAGTTATTCCTAGTTTTTCAACTATTATTTCCCTATACTAAGGGGTGTCCTATGAAACTTTCCCAGCTTGGCCCTTCTCATATTTTCATCAACACTGTTGGAAAATTGATAAAATATTTCTTGTTCATCTAGCCTATCTATGAAAAATTTGGGAAAATATAATAGTTTCACCAATGTTCCCTCAATCTTGATAAATACATGGTCTAGGTAGAACCAGTAATCCCCTAGTGAATTAAGTGATCTCTTATTTTTTGTAGACAATAATTTCATTGATTATTCAATTATTTACTTAAAAAACATTATATAAAATATGTTTTATATATTTTTCACATGATTTATAAATTTTTAGTTGTGATAAAAATAAAAATACTCAAAAACTCTATTTTCCCTCTTGGTTCCCAAGGAGAGGTGATAATAGAGTTAAGAGTGCCAAAAATAACATCTACTAAATATGAAAGCATATCGAATTTGATGTATGGTCTATTAAGTGTGACCCTGTGAATTTTCAAGTTGTAACTTATAATCTCTCCCAATATTGGGATCCCTATGACATCTAAAATTATGGATAACAATGGAACCCATAATTCATTAACATAGGTTATGGATGGGGCTCTATGTAGAATATTATTTAAGGCCATGGAAATATTGACACATGATTTAAATTATGCAATTTTATGGAAAAATTATTAGGATTTTTATCCTAATTTAAAAAGTTTCCCTAACTTTTTTGTCTTTGAACCACTCATTCATTGTTTGTTGAGTGTAAGGCATGTCTAGCATAGGTAGTTTTTAATATTTTTAAAATGTTACACTGGCTACATAGGGTACTAGTTGTGTGTTATTATTCTTGTAAAAATAGACATTTATGTATGTGTCTATTGTAAAAAAATTAAATGCTAAGTTATAATAATGAAATACCTTGGGATATTTGTTTCTTTATGTATTCTAACAAATTTACTAGATAATAGATCATTTATATATTCCCTCTCACCAAAATTGAAATTATCTTCTTCAGTATATGGTTGATAGCTTCCACCTCTAGATAAATAGTTGAATAATGATAAAAAAAATTGGGTAGAGAAATTGAGTCAAACTTTGTATCTATGAACGCTTGTTTAGTGCTAAAGTAAAACTATGAGGGAGTTAGTTCCTAGTTTTCCATTTCCATTATATTTATTACTTAACTCTGTATTCAATTTTAAGATTGGGGATTTTATGTCACTATGGAGATTTTAATAGTAATTCATAAGTTATTTTATTTTGAAATTGAATTTTATTTGATTTGGAACATAATATATGGTCTAGTTACAAGCAAATAATTCATCCATTTGTTATAATTAATTACAACCTAATGGTCTTTGTCAAATTTCTTCCAATTTGAATTTTATTTTATGACATAAACTTTCATGATAATTTTTAGACATGTGTCACTTTGTCACTTCCTTTGATTGCTTAGTCACCATTATTAGCTTTAATGTGTCTATTTTCATTTTACATTTGTCACTATTTATCTTAGTTACAATATGTCAATCTAATATTTTGTAGCCAACTATGTTCATAGGGCATGTGGTAGGCTTTCACCTTATCACTTAAATATTCCCTTCAAATTATCCTTTGAATCATATTAGTTGTATGAATTTTTTAGGTGATGACACATGTCATGTGGCTATTGATTATGTTATAGCAAACACATAGAGTAATAAATGAGTTACACATGGTAGCTGACTGTGTAGAGGATGATAGGTCAAGTAATCAATGAGTGACATGTAGTAATTGATTATGAAAATGATAATGTGGTATATTATCACTTTTTTTCTTGGTCATGATATTTATATCATGTTATTTTGAATATCAACCTTTGTGTTGTGAGATGATGACATGTGGCATGATCTTGTTTAGTCTCTCTATCGCTTGCCTTTGTAGCTTAGCATTTTTGGTTAAGGTTTGTGATAAAGTGAGATGATAAAACAAGGATAAATATCACTCACTCCATTGATAACATAATACTTATGGATATGATTAAAGAGTTATTATTGAATGAAAGGGTGACGTGTGGCATAATCTTATTTATCTGGGTAGTTGCTAATATTTAGAACTGGTAACTTTGAATTTTTTCTCTAGAATAATTGAAGAGATGACAGGTGTAGAAATATAATTTATTTAGGATGATAAAGGCATATGAATCTAATCCCATCCTCAATTTAAAATTTTAATGGAAAAGTGACATCGATAGTCATTTTATTTTGAATGAAAAAGTGACATCTGACACTATTTTAAGTTCAAAAATACATGGATAGTCATCTAATTTTGAATGAAAAAGTGTAATATGGTAGCCAACCTAATTTGTAAAGAAATTTACTAATATGTAAAGTATCTTGAAAAATTATAAAATAAATAAATTATCTTAGTTATTCCAAATATTATTAAAAAAAAATGCACCATTTTGATTAAGTTTTACAAAAAACTTATAAAAAATAAATCCATTTTTTAAACTTAGGCATTGGTAAGTTTGGGATTTTAAGTTTGATTTTATGTCTTAATGGTAACCAAATATAGGATCTTTATAAATATATGTCCCTATTTTAAATTTTTAAAATGGGTCATGTTGGTCACAAAAATACCCATTAAGTCCTCACATGTGTATCCAATACTAGCGAGGAATCTCATAATGCGAAAAAAACCACTTGATCAATTATTTAGAATGATAATCTGTATAGGTTATGAGTCAATGTAAGAACATAAATAAAATGTTTTAATAATATAATCATTTTCAAAAATCTCATGTTCGTCAAATGTGATATTAGGTATATATAATTTTGTACTCTCAAGTGTATCAATAATATCGATAGGATAATATTATTAGGTTTTGATACTATATTAATTATGAATTTTGAAAAACAATTAGTAGTATCATTGAATTTGGATTTGAAATTTTGTTTCCTCTAAAATTTTACACCATAATTAGTCCAAGGATTGGACCCATACTTTACCTTATTCACAATAAGGAGTTTACGTCCATGGTCCTTGACTATATTCCACAAGTCATCAAAATATTGAAAACACTTGAACATAATGGGCCCATTTAATGTGGCAATAATTTTTTTATTAAATAAATATTTAAACTCATTATTAACCATTAGATTTGTAAGCTTATAGAACATGGTGTTGTAATAAATTTAGCACACAATCACTTATGGGTTTGTTGGGTCTTTACTTAAATTTTGTAATTCGATCATAGGACATGTTCTCATTAATTTTAATTTCAAAGTGTGATAATAAATGATATAAAAAATGATGTAAGACATGCACTAATTTTAAAGGTAGATCATAGAACCATCATAAGCAAATTTACTTTATAATACAATGGAAATAACTTAGTTAATAACTTATCAATTGATTCATAGTGTAAAAAAGTTATATGAAAGGCTCAAAGGTGCTATTATAGATCAAATCTACCATTAACTAATGTAGTCATATTTGAAAAAAATATTTAGGTAAGGGAAATTATGAAAACTCAAGGGCCAACTAGTTATGTAGTAACACATATGAGTCAAAGGAATGGTCCAATTTGGCTGAATTCAATTCTAACTTAGAAAAATTATCTTAAAGATCAATGGTAGTTTTCATAATCATCCTAGGTGTAAGCATAAAAATGTGAAAAATCAAGGTCCAATCAATTATTTATTAACACATGTGATTCAAAATAATGTTTCACTTTGGATGAATTCTATTCCAACTTTTGAAGATGAATGGTAGTTTTCAAAATCATTAGAGGTGTAAGAATAAAAGTATGTGTAGAAATGGATGGTTTCATGTGAGTAACAACCCTAGGAGCATAAAATTATTTTGTGTATGGATATACATATAAATATTATGAAAACCTTGTGTTTCCACCACACCATGGGTGGAAATTATATGCATGGGTTATAATTACCTATAAGTATCATATTATTTCAATATACTATGAGTTGAATAAGGTAATAACAATAGAGACTGCATATAATTGAATGATTGGGTAAGGGACTAGAATAATCATAGACCTAGCATAGGGTAATTTAAACTCAAATTTTAAGAGTAAAGGTTATAAATCATAATCTTGTGACATTAGGTATACCTCTCACTAGGCTTAATGATGGATAAGTGATTGTAAAGGTTGTAATAAATGGGTGTATCAAGGATATAATAGAGAAACCACATGCAATAACATATCACACAATGGTGAACTTATCCAAGATAAATAAAAACACTAAACTAATAAGAATGCAATTAATGTAATGGTCAACCAGTGGGTGGTCTATTCAACCTAAGGTGATAAATGGAAAGACTAATATCCCTATATATTAACCATATTATTAAGTATAAGGAGAATACTAAGAAAGGATGAAATCATACATTCAAAATATTAATGATTATAAAATATATAATATATTAAGAAAATAAAATAAATAGAGAAGGGATAAGGATACTTACCTTTGGATGGACCATCGATGCTTCTATATCCACCTTCATCTCAAGTGAAAGTTTGTAATAGATGTTGTAGTTTAAATAACTCAAATGGAAAGATGAATACTTAAGTATCCTTAGTTAGGGACTCAAAAAACTAGGTGTACCTTATTGGTTTATTTTTACACATTAAGATTCACTCTCTAAGGAGGTGTTTCATGTCTCCTCACCCAATAGACATACTAGGAACACCCCAAAGATGTGGGTCATTTATGGTTGGAGTGAAACTCTAGAGAAGGTCAACTTCCTCTGATGGATTACCTAAGAATAACACTAATGCTACTATAATTGAAATGAAAAGGGAAAATGAGTGCATAAAAATAGATAAATTGAAATGAAAGGGGTGACACACAAAAATATTATGACACCCTCTACTCACTTAAGCATACATAATGAACATAAAAGAGTTTAAAAAAATGCACATAAATAACATTCTAAAAACCATTCCACATAAGTGTTTTATGGGGAGGTAGGGAACTTGGGAAAACACTTAAAGGGGAGACACTCCACAACCAAACACTACCTAAACTCAATATCACACAACTTAAAAATTGAAAATAAGTATCTTCCTACATAAAGGTGAGGGAAATTGATAACAAATCAAGGATATATAAACTTATTCATAAGATAAGATCTATAATCCATGAATTCATAAAAATATTCCATATGAGAAGATATAATCAACTATATTATTCATTTAAAGGCTTAAAAACAAGGTATAAGGATCAATGATGGGCCAATTTCTACAACATTTTTGTGCTAAAAAAGGGTCCTTTCTATAATGACAATCCTTTTTATTTAAATAGGTAAAATATTCAAAGCTCAGGTATGATTATATATTTATCCACTATCAAGGAAGTTAAAAACTTGATGATGATTAGGGAAGGGTTTGAGGTAGTGGGGATCTCCTTAGAATTCTAGATCCATGCCTATATAACTACTAACCATGTCCTCTTAATCCTATAGCTTGTCTTATGTGTGATCTCCATTTCTAATCACTTTCATGATGAATGGGGATAAATTCTACTTCACTCACCATTTTTCCAATTAGATACAAGTTATTTTATGATTTTCATGCTAAGCCACTCCATTTATCAGTAATTATGTGAGTCAATGCATTTACACAGTCTAATTATGAATTTAACATTTGAGTGGGTGAGATAGGCTATCAAATTTTCCTCATTCAATGCCAATGTAGATGAAAACAAATCATAAGTGGTGGAATCTATCCACATGTCAACCTAGTGACTATACTTTCATAGAAGTCTCATACATTGGCTTCATTTACCGATTTTAAATCCACTACTTTTATCCACTTTTTAAAATTTCCAATGGTTGTCAAGACCCATTTATGACATACATTAGAAGGTGGGTTGATCATCCTTATGAAATCCAAACCTAAGTTTATGAAGGGTTCTACCTAGATGGGATAGATAGGATGGGTTGCTCTATTTATCGATGAATAATGCATATTTTTAAAAATTATTAGCCCATGCATACATATCTCTAAAAATATTGGGCCAATGATAGCCTACCCTCATTATATTTATGGTTATAGTCCTTGGAGAAAAATGTCTACCAGATGATCCATCATGAAATTCCTCTAGAATCCTATCAATCTAATTTGGCTCAACACATCTTAATAGGATACTATTTACATATTTCCTAAATAAGACACCATCTATAATAACATAAGGAATTGATTTCAATCTAAAATTACTTATTTTTTAATTGTTCAATCCTTGAGGGCAATCACTAGTTTATAAGAAGTTATCCATGTCTTAGGTCCAAATAGTAGGCAATGAAGGTGTAGTTGTGTGTTAGCCATCTTGGATTATTAGGAAAAAATTCATATCACTCTAAAATTTTAAAGTTAGTTGTTCACACAAACCTAGACCTCTTACCAAATTTGTGACCTTGACATCCACATCATACTCCATCACCTTTGTAATCCACCCTACACTTTTATCATTCAAATATTTGCTTAATAGGAACTGTTTGACACTTGGGTGGGAGACAAGTAAATTCACCTTATTGTTAGATAATAAATGTATAAAATTCTCGAGACTTATTATAAAATATAACACTTGATTATATACAAATGAATACTTTACCTCATAACCTTCTAATCCTTGACTAAAGAAAGATATCGACATCTCCATGTCTTTCTCTTTCTTCTATACTAGGATAAATAAGATAGTGTCCATACCCAAAAATGCATAAAGAGTAAAGTACTTGGTGAAATATAGATTTATGAGGGTGGGAGCCTATGCTATAGCTTGTTTAATTATTTTGAATCTATATTTCCCTTCCTTGGACTATTGGAAGATATGATTCTTATTTAACATAATAGTTAGGGGCTTTGAAAGATTGGTAAAATCAAGAAATTGATCCTTCCTAAGAAGCTTTGCAGCCCCTTCTTATGATTAGGAAAGCATAATTCTAGAATGGTACTTACCATTTTAAGATCAAACATAAGCCCTATTTTATAGATAACATGGCCCAAAATCTTACCTTCATAGACTAAAAACTTTTACTTCTTGGGGTTAAGTAAGACCCCAAACTATCTACACCTTTCAAAGACCTGTCTGAGATGAGATAAATGATCATTAGTAGCTTATAAAATATTATAATATCATCAAGATAGACAAGTAAACTATTATTAAATAGTCCCTAAAATGACATATCCATGGATTTTTGAATTTTTTTCCTTATATTAGATCAACCAAAAGGGATTTTTAGGCATAATTTCCCCATTTGGTGGTGAAAGTTGTCTTGAATTGATTGTCCTCCTTCACTAGAATCTGATTGTATCTAGAATAACCATCCAAGAGAGAAAATATTTCTACACCTACCACCATTTTTAATATTTCTCCATAGAATCCAATGGGTTTTGATCTTTCAATGAGGCTCAGTTTAAGTCCCTAAAGTCAACACATAACCTTATCTCTCCATTCCTTTTTCTAACAAGGACCAAATTTTCAACCCAAGATGAATGCTTAATTAGAAATATGATCCTAACCTCTATCAACTTGGTCAACTCTTTCCTCATGAGGGGCTCTATCTTGGGGTTTATGGGCCTCTATTCTTGCCTAACTAGCTTATCATCAAAATTAAACTCTATAATGTGTTGTGCCAAACTAGGGTCAAACCCTTTGAGATAAATATACTACCATTAAAATATGTCTTCAAACTCTTGGTATATTTTAATGAATGCATATTTTTTTTCATTATATATTTTATTAAGGTGGAGAATCTTATCCTTAAAGATGGAAACTCTTTTATAGTGATCTTGATTGATCTTAATGTTCACTTTCTCTCCCCTAACATAATCATTGGGACTAAAAAATATTTTAAGTGTGATCAAACCTTTTCAAAGTTTATATGACTTCAGTTGAATGACTTGGTCATCATAGTGATGCTATAATTTATTCTATAATTTTGTAGAAAACTTAACTTCTTACAAGAAAAAAATAATATACCAATCACTATCAAGCACCTACAAATTGGTAGAATTATCAGGTATGGAAGGCCTTACAACTAACTTGATATGTTTTTTGTGCTTTGTACCTTTTAATATCATCTAAAATGTCAAACTAAGTACTAATAGCATCTAGTCTATCAACTTGTTTATTTATTTATTTATTTATCTTAGGATGGACTAGATATTAAATGATTCAAGGTATTCTATGAGGTCCCAAACTCTATATTTATAGAACTTCAATGATTGATTTTTGGTCACATTCTACCCTCTTACCTAGTTCACCACCAGATCACTATATCTAATGACTTACATTTGTTTAATTCCTTTCTTCCTAGCCCATTGAAGATCATGGATGAGGGCTTCATACTCAACTGAGTTATTGGTACAACTAAACTAAAATCTCAAAGAACAAAAATATTTATCCTTCAAGGGAAACACCAACATGACACCCCTTATTTCTCCATGTCCACTTTTGGATCCATCAAAGTGTATCTACCAGACTCCATCATCATGTTCATCTACCTTCAAGATTTAGAATGAAAGAATATTATTTATGTAAGCAATAGTTATCCATACAAACCTCTTCAATGAGTTTATAAGGATCAAAATCATGATGGTCAACCTCTCATTCATAAAGTATAAAATTAGATGTGTTTACTTGGCTCTTATTAGGATGGTTTTCTTGGTTAAAGATGGTATAATTGACATTTATGGCATTTGACACATATAATTTAATATGGTTCCTAGTAATTTCCATAGACCTAATGGTGAATTCATTCATACCTAATTATAAAGATCATATGAGACCAATAAAATGATAGGTATCCTCTAATATTAGTAGTAAAGTCCTTAGAAAGGAATAAAGCAAAGTATGGAGGGGATCAATTATGAAAAAATCTTGGGGAATGGAAAAGTTGAGGAAAGCATGTAAAGTGAGATCTAAACCCTTTATAACACCAAGAATCTTAATGGCCATTCCATATATTTTAACTACTCCTTTATATAGTTCCTCATATTCCAAACCCAATTTGTCTACTATCTATTTTGACATCATTAAACAACTAGCCCTAGAATCTATCATGCAATTATGGGATAATCAACTATCAATGAACAAAGAAACATAAAATGGTGGAGGTTTTACACCTTTATTTGAATATCCTTCCTTTGTTTGAGGGGTATTTGTGAGTAATAGTTTTATTCATTCATGTGATGACCCTTATTAAAGACTAAGGTTAGATAAAGTTTCTTGTAATAGGTCCTTTTGTCTTGGGATGGAAAAGTATTCCCACATAGGTATATTCACATTTGTTTTCTCCATATGATAAAGAGTATTAAATAGGGAATACCAACATTTTGTTATACTTTGGTAGGAATAGTAGCTTTTTTCACTTGTGCTAATTGAGAATGTATTTTAGGCTATTCTCAACTTCTTGGAGTCTAATTATTCTAGATTTATTTTACCTTTGGAATTGAATTAAGATTAGACACCTCTTACCAGTTACTAGTTTAATTTTTATCTCCCTTTTCTTGGACATAGTATTAGATGCCACACTTGAAGAATAATCTTGATTCTAACCTTTCAACTGATTCAATCCATAATAATCATCCCCTTACCAATTTATAAGTGTAACATCACTCTATACTAGCTCTTGAGGAGCATGTATTTGTGGCAATCCCTCAACTTGTCACCCTTATTTTGGTGCTATGATTTTAACCATCAATGCTTTGTTAAAGACACCATTAGGATAAGTGGTTTGGTTATGAGGAATATTATAGGTAAAACATCATTTATAGTCCTATAATAAGGTATTTTGGATAGGTAATAAGGCTTTAGATGTGCTAGTTATATTGGGGTTAAAATCTTGATAAGGCTTTGCATTAGTAATTTATCCTTAGCCTTGAATATTTGACTAATATGGTAGCTTATTTGGATGATAAGATCCTTGATATGGAGGACTATTATTTTGATAATGTTGATGAGACACTTGATAGGGTCTATAATTGAGCCTGCTACCTTTTGAGAGTAACCAACTTATTTCCAAAATTTTGAAGAAGGATCATAACCTCTTACAGATTATTTAATGGGATATGGTTATCTTTGTAAAGGCTTGGTGGATATCTATTGAGATCTATAATATGCATTAACATATATGTTTTAGGTGATAAATTTAGTTGTATTTTAGGAAAAATTGGTAATGGGGGCCTTAGTGTAATTTTTCTAGCTTGTATAACACTATTTTTAGCCCTAATAGATACCTCATAAGAATTGTGTAATGTTATACCACCTATTAATTGGATCATCATAAATATATCACTATTCAAGGATATAAGATAATAGAGGAAAGCATACTTAGGTATAGGCCTTACCAATAGTATAATCCTATCCCATGTTCTCTAAAGTCTGATATTAAAATCAGCCATGTATTCATGTGGTGCCCTCTTAATAGTGGTTAGTTGTTCAACTATGGATAAATGATCTGACTTGTCTTCAAATTGATTACATATAACTTCTACTAGCTCATCCCATGAGTTGATAAAATAGGTTATAATTTCCTATACCATTAGAGATATTTGACTTTGAATGAGGAATCTAAAATCTTGATGGCAATGTTGTCCTCAATAACATGATGTACTGAAAAAATATTAACAATATCTTTAATGTTCTTTAAAAGTGTGGTAGTATCCCCTCCAATGAAATAGGGAATAATATTTAGGTCTAAAATGGGTATATTATCATATTGATCCATGTTTAGTGGGCTTCCTCTATTAAAAGGAACAAAGGCATGATTTTTAGGGATAAACATGTAAGGTACTAGAAGGAATCTTGCTCTTGGGTTAGAGAATCTACCAAAAGGAAGAGTAAACTAAGCTCTTGAGGAAGGATATATAATCTATCTAGATATTCTTATAGGATACAAGGATTCTTTATTTACTCTTATTATGGAGGTTGTAGACAATTCAATGAATTAAAAATTAATTTTTGAAGAAACTCTTGTTGTTCTTGTCATGAAATACTTAGGGATTGGTCTATTGGAAATCAAATATGTTCAGAGTCACCAGGTGCTTATTTTATGTATTTAATATTGAATATTTATAAGATTAGCACAAAATTCTCAGTTGAAACCTTTTAACTCAGTGGAATTGAGTAGCAGTTCCACCAGGGATGCCAAAAACTATTGTTGTTATCACATCTTGATTCTTTTTTAGACCTAATAACCTATTGACTAGTGTATTTTATAGTTATTTTTGGGTTAATTAATATTTTAATTAAATTATATTTCATATGTTAATGTATGGATATTTAAATGTATCTTAATTTACATGATTGTTAATTATGGAGTTAGTTGTGCTTAAATATTATGTACATGATGATCATATTTGTCTAATTTATTACAACATATTATGGATTTTATATTATTTTAGGATAACTACCTTTATTATTGTGAGGTGGATGCAAGATATATCCATCCCTCAAATTTTGATGGAGGGAGGGAATCATCATAGAGGGTGACATAGATGGAGGCATTGGGGGATGATAGATTGAAGACTAGGAACCCACACACACTACAATAGTTTAATATGCTTTTATATTCATTACTTGATTTGATACCTAATATTTGATTTTAGTTATAATCATGATTTTTGTGATTGAATATGGTTGTGTGTTGCATTATTTTTTTAATACTTTTCTTATCTCATGATATGATGTTGCTATAATGAGTGATTGGAATCCAAGGACATAATTAAATGTTGTATGGAAGTGTTTTATTTATTATACATTGGTATAGTAGTAGAAGGTACTCTATTACTTTAATTGATTTTTGTGTTAAGGTGATTATTAATATCATGCTTAGTTAGTATTTTTATTTAGAACCATGTTGATAAATATAATGATTAGAAGATTATTATCAATAATAATAATATTATAATGACTTTCATAGAAGTCAATTACAATGTTAAATAATCAGTGTTTAACTGATTTATGAAGTAAAGATTAACATGCATAAAGTTTGAGAGGATTATAATTATTTTATTGTTGGAAGGTTCAATATTAGGGCTGGTTTTAGGTATTTGACATGTGTGAAGAGAGTCATTTTGCTAATATAACACTTCTACTCTAATATTCATGAGAACACACAAAATCACTCTTAGTTTTTTGTAGTGGGTATTCATGCATAGACCTATTCATTGAGTTCATTATGATAGACATGGAGTTTTGTAATAAAGAGGGGGTTTGGGTAATATGCAAGAGAATAAAATGGAAAGAAAGGAGGCCTAGGAGGACATGATAGGCATAAGGAGGAATAGAGAGAAAGGTTAGAGCTAGATTAGAAAAGGAAGGGAAAAATGAGTTTTGGCATTCATAAACCAAGTTGATCTATTGATTTCATTCATACTTGTTTTTATATGAGTTAAAATGACAAACTGGTAAACACTATTAAGGGTTTATGTTTCTCTTTTATTTTGGAAATAACTAGGGTTATATACCTAGTAATGCAGATGGCTTGGCCATCCATAGAACTAGTTATATGGTTCCTTAACCCTAGTTCAAAATGGAAATATACATAAAAAATCTATGCCAAAATACTTATCTAAATTTTAATATATATAGTTATTTATATATGAGGGAATTCAAATGAGTTGGGTAGATATAAATAATTATAGTTTTAAAGTTTAGAAAGCCCTACATAAGTTATTAGGGTATTAATTGAGATAAATCCATTTTGATAAACTATTGTCACACATATAAACCCTATTTTGTCAAACTAAGCATACTAGATAGAGTATGAATATTTTTTCTAATATTTTAAACATATCTATGGAGTTTTATCCTTTATTGAATCAAGTTTTATAATCCTTAACCCTAGTAGGGTACAGTTTGAATTTAAAAGATAAACTCAACCGATAAAACTAATATCAGGTCATTTCTTTTTCTTCTACAAATACTTTGAATGACAATTATAATAATTTGGTCAAGCTTTTAAATCCTAAATTAGGGCATGGTAATGTGTATAAGACTAGTTAGGACAATAATACATTAGGCAACCATTAACTTGTAGATGGGTATAAACATTTCATATGATTTACTTAACCCACAAAAATCCCTTTCTGGGTAGAATAACACAATTAAAGATTTAATTTAATTTTTGAAACTTGAATACAAATGTATACATACACACGGGTATAATCCTATAATCTACAGGATTGGTAAAGGGTGACCTATAGATATGAATATATCAATGTATAACTATATTTACTAATTTGATTTATAATTCTCTAATTACATACTATTGTGATTATATAGTGTGTGAATCGTATAACAAGGTTTGTTGATTGAATGGTCTTTTAACTATGAGTTTTATTTAGTTTGAGTCTGGATAAAATTCAAGACTATGTGTAGATGGGATTTATCCTTTGATTTTGAAAAATGTTTAATACATATACAACTAGGTTTATATATTTTATGATTTAGTAAGGTTTTTATTGATTGTGAATTGATATAATTCACCTACATCCATATATCTAAAGTTCAATCTCAGTTTTAAGAATAAAAAAATCAATCAAATTATTTATTTTTTGGGTATATGTTTAGGCATATATTTGTACATGATATTTATAAATCTTGGACTGAATATTATATTCTTATTGAATATACCATATAAACCTATGCATTATTTATTGTATATTTAATTATGAAACTCAACTTTAATATCTAAAATTAGACTATGTTGAGTATGGAAAAATAATTGTTATACGTGATACTCTAATATCATGGACAATATATTTGTCTAATCTTATTATACCATATATAAGCATACATATTAATGATTGAATGTGTTCTAGTATATCACTGAGTGTTTAAATGTGTATATAAATATATAGAATACATGTGATTTGTTGATTGAGTTAAAAATGTTAAACATGTATATCATACATAGATATATACATTTCATTTAATACTTACGACCAATATATGATATACTAAATAAATATGGGTGTTGTTGTTATATGTTAATGGTTTAAATAAATATTAAATTATGAGGTATTTAAGATTTAAATTCAAATCATAATAATTTTTTTAGTAATTGAATAAGCTTATTAATATACCATTTGTATTGGGACATAAAATAATAAGCTGGTAAATTTTATTATGTGAATGAATAACATAATATTTAGTGTTACATGTTAATATTCAATAACTTGATGTCTAGATATATTTATTACCTGGATGGTATGATTTTGTTGATGACTATTTTTAAATATGTTTATTATATAGTAATAGACTAGGTATTTTGGATTCATTACATTGTATTCGATGGACTAAATGAATGCATTTGATATTTACTTGTTTATCACATATTTATCTACTTGTAGAGAATTTTTTTTTTATGAATCTATTGGTTTTATTATTATTATAAATATGAACCAATCTCACATCAATGATTGTAAATAAGTAGTGTGATAGATTCCACTCACTTAATTAGTACCACTAATGTGCAGATAAGGTGTAATTTGATTGAGTGGTGTTTATGAAATTGACTGATCCTCATGATCAATAAATATATGAAAGCTTTAGCCAAAGTAGTATTTATAGTTAAAATTTGTCATTTCATCTATTTCATTTAGTTTATATGTTTGTAGGATGTCATGTTAGAATAGGTTTATTTATGATAAACATCATGCATTAGTTATCTTACATCACATAGGTTTTAGTTTGTCACTCTGGATTCCTACATCATCATTATCTACCCATCTGTGAAGGGAAGACCATTCCCTAATTGGGAGATTATGTGGGGGATAGATGGTCTATGGTTGGTGTAAAAAAACACTTAGATGATTCTCTCACTTCCTTCAACATTACTACTTTTGAGATTAGTTATGGATATTATGAATTCATTGAGATTCACATGCTCTGTGAAGCTTTGTATCATTATATAATATTATTAGAATATTTATTATGAAAAAATTACTTTTTATTCATATGTACATTTATAACAATTAGCTATAATATTGTATCAGTTGTGGCTAAATTTGTAATAATTTTTTTTATGAATTAAATGTAGTCTTCATTTTTGTAATCAACATTATATATGTTCTTGATATTGATATTATTATTGTGATCATTTTCTAAATACATTAGCCATAAAACTGTATATGGTTATCTATAACTAATGTATTAGTTAAAGACCACTCATGTAGGTTTCATCATGATATAATCTATTAGTTAAATTTGTGTAATTAATTAAAAAAATTATCCTATTCTAGTAAAATCTAGTGGGGTTGTTACATTATGGTATCAAAGTAGAGGATCAAACTATATGACTTAATGATTTCACTAACACAAACCTATTTTTTGTTAAGCATGAAGAAGAATGGTACATGATAGACATAGAAGTGATTGCAATTCAAAAACCAATCTTATATTGGATCCAAATCAATTCACCATTGAGCATGTTACAAAGTTGGATTAGATCCTTATAGTCATGCATGAAGTTAGGGACCGAATCAAGGCTCTAGAATAGGAAGTGCATGGGCATGTTGAGGAGAATATTTAGGAATAACCTAAAGAGAACATTATTGAGCAGGAAAATCCTCAAGAGTAGTGGTATGAGGAAGTGACACAAGATGTGAGAGCTCAAGTAGCTATAGATTTGGTATGAGATATGAAAAAGGTGAATCCACCCAGGTTTTATGGAACCATTTTGGGAGATGGAGTTGAAGCATGGATGACACAAATGGAGAAATATTTTGAGATACAAAATTAATATAAAGTCATCAAAGTAGTTTGGGGAGTATATCAACTTGTTAATGAGGCAATAAATTGATGTGAAAATAAGAAGCTCAAGATGAACCTCAACTCCTCCACCACCACTTGGGAGTAGTTCGTGACTATATTTAGATCATAAGCTAATGGAGTTTAATAACCTTAAGCAAAGAGATCTTTTTATGAATGAATAACAGGAGTAATTCACTCAGATATTAAAGTATGTACCTTAGTATTAGGTGGATGAGAGGTTCAAGATTAGGAAGTTCATTAGGGGATTAAAACCCTAAATTGGTTATGAGGTGGATGTACATGGGGTATCTACCATGTATCAAGTATTCAAGAAGGAAGTCAAATAAGAGAAGCTAAAATATCTTGCCTAATTCAGATATAAGTTTAAGAAAACATTTGGAATTTCTAAAATAGCTTTTAAAAAGAAGAATTAGAAGAGGAATGGAGACTCCAAGAGCCAGTTCAATAACTAAAATGATAAGTTCAATATTATCTCAAGGAACATGAATCCTGGTAATGGTTTCAGGGGAGGTTTCAATGGAAACTAATAGTTTGATAGAAAAGGGCCACCTAGATGTTGTTTCATTTGTGGAGGTGACCATTATACTCAAGAGTGTACTCAAAATAAATTAGATGGTAAGAACAAGGATTATGATTCTCAATAGGTAGCTTTTTAGTAGTGGATTCATATAGCTATTGAGAATAATTAGGCCAAATTCCAAGCTTCACCTATTAAACTGTCAGGTGCTTTATTTGATCATCTAATTTCTATTTTAATTGATATTAGGGTTATATAATATTTTATTTCTCATATAATGATTAATAAGTTGTCTATAAAAAATGGAATTATGGCAAATACATTTTCAGTACACTACGAGAATGATTCAAAAGTCAAGGTTAACAAGTTTCTAGTGGAAGCTAAGATCAAGTCACCTAAATTCACTATAGTAGTGGATTTGTACACTGGATTGTTAGGGTAATATGATGTGATGCTAGGAATTAACTAGCTTAAAGAGCATAAATCTAGGTTGATTTTAATTTGAATAAGGTTGAGTGTCAAGATGATTTTAAAAATTAGACACAACTTCAAGGTGAGAAAAGAGAGTTAAAGCTTAGGTAAATTTATACAATTCAACTTAATAAAGCTCAAAAGAAAGGATATAAGGCATTTATTGTAAAAAAAATGAGATGGAGGAATATAAGGAACCATCCATTAATGATTATCCTTTTCTAAGGAACTCTTAGGATGTGTTTTTAGAGGAATCACTAAGATTACCACCCAAACATGAGTTTGATTTCTCCATTAATATCATACCTATATTTGAACCACAATCCAAGGCACCATATATGATGACAACTATCGAATTAGTTGAGTTGAAATCTTAACTATAGGTATTGTTATTGAGAGGGTTGATTCAACCAAGTGTGTCACAATGGGGTGCACTAGTGGTGTTCATTAAGAAAAAGGATGGTACTCTTCATTTGTGTATTGATTATAAGATTATTGAACAAGGCAAAAATTAAGAACATGTATTTGTTACCTCACTTTTATGATCTCTTTAATTAGATGCTAAGGGAAATGTATTTTCTAAGATTGATTTTAGAGTAGGGTATCATCAACTATAAATCTGAGATGAGGATATTCCAAAAATAAATTTGAGAAATAGGTATGGGTACTATAAGTTCATAGTGTTACCTTTTGGGTTAAGAAATGTTATGACAAACATTTATGAAACTCATGAATAGTGTGTTCAAGTATTTTTTGGACTACTTTATGTTGGGTTTTCTATAATACATCCTCATATATTCTAAGGATGAGGAAGAACATCTTCAACATCTAGAATTGGTTTTAAAATAGTTATAGAAGCATAAAGTATATGGTATGTTATCCAAGTGTACATTTCTCCAAAAGAAAGTGCAATATCTAGGACACATTATCTCCATGGATGGAATATCAATGGATCTAATGAAGATAAGAGCCATAATGGATTGGCCAATACCTAAAATTATGCATGAAGTAAGGAGTTTTATGGGATTAGTAGGCTATTGCAAGAATTTTGTTATGAATTTCTCCAAGATAACTAATCCAATTACCTCTATTTAATAGAAGATTCATATTTTTTTCTAGGTAAACAAGTATGAGAAAGCCTTTCAAGACCTAAATAGTAGGCTTACTTCAACACATGTGCTAAGAGTTATTGATATTAATGGTCAATTCTTAGTGATAATTAATGTATTTAGGGATGGACTTAGAGTAATTATTATGCAATATGATTCAATTTTAGCATACGAGTCCAAAACACTGAAGCCTTATGAGGTGAATTATTCCCCTCATTATCTAAAACTTGATATAATAGTGCATGATTTACAAATTTAGAAGGATTGTTGGAAATATTGTCATTGATGTCAAAGGTCTAGCATTATTGGTGATAAAGGCCCCATTGCATTTAATGTTGTTTGTAATAAATATATCTTGGCTAATGTGAGTTAATGTGAGTCACCAAGTGAAGACAAAAGAGGAAGGATGTAATTTCTCATGAAGGGACATTTTGAGGAATATGAAAAGTCACCAAGATAAGGGCAAAATTGGGAAGGACATTTTTGGTCATGAAGGGTCACCACATGACTTTTCAAAGGCAAGGATATGAAGGGTCACACAAGTTTGGCACCATTTTCCATGAGGATTGAAGGGTCACAAAGGGGGAAGGCCAAAGGTCATTTGGAAAGCTATAAATAAAGGCTTGAGAAGCCATTTGTAATATGAGAAATAGAGGTTGATTTGATATTGTATTATCTAGCTTAGAAGAGCATTTGTGAGAGATGAATATGATTTGTATTTGTTATATCTAGCTTAGAAGAGCAAGGGTGAGAGAGAGGAAAGAGATGTTGTATTGAACTATCATTTGTTGATATAGCAACATTGAGAGATAGGTGTGTGGTATACACAAAGGGGTTGGTGCTCCTGTGGGTTGGTGCTCACAAATTATTGCTGGGTTGGTGATTGGTAAAGGGGTTGGTGCTCCTGTGGGTTGGTGCTCATGAATATTTACTGGGTTGGTGCTCATCAAAGGGGTTTGGTGCTCCTGTGGGTTGGTGCTTGGAAAAGGGGTTTGGTGGTCCTGTAAGTTTGTGCTTGAAAATATTGTTTGGGTTGGTGCTCATTCATATACTTGAGATTGTTCTCTATGTTTTTTCCCACATTGGGTTTCCATGTTATATCTAGTGTCTCTCTTTATCTTGTGTGGTGTTTATTGTTTGAGTTTTATTGCATATATTGAATGTTTGATTAAGTAAAATTTGGTTAAAAGAAAGTTTTATAAGAGATATGATATACTGATTCACCCCCCCCCTCTCAGTATATCTCATTCTTAAAAATTGGTATCAGAGCAGGTTCCTTTTTGAAAAAGTTTTACAGCTTGAAGGTAGATTAGGAAAGCACAAGATGGATATACATAAAGGTGCCTCTACAAGCAAAAGAATAGTTGATCAAGAAGAAGAAGAGGATGAAGCCAAACTGAATATGGAAGGACAACTCATGTGTGCCTTAGAAGAGTTGAAATTTGTTGAAAAGAAAAATCAAAGATTGAAGCACCAAATCGAGAAAAATGAAAAGGAGTCAAAGGAGATAATTGAAGATCTACAAGCGCACTTTGAAGAAGCTAAGTAGAATGAAGAAGATCTAAAGACACAGTTAGAAATATCAAGAAAAGAATGTGAAAGGTATGTTACTAAAATTGCCTCTTTAAAAGAAGAGATTGAGAAAGCAGTCAATAATAAAATAGTCAATGGTTCAAAATTTGAGAATAACACTAATATGTTGAATAAGATATTAGAAATCCAAAAGGAAATATCAGATAAGACATGTATCAGTTTTGAAAACAAGAAGATCTATGTTGAAGCTCTTACAAATGAAGAAACAAGAAGGGAAGAAGTGAAGAATACAGAGGACAAAGAAGGCTGGAAGGAACAAAGCTATAAAAGGCAATCAGGTTAGAGATTCACAAACAGGTCCTATTTTTATGGATACTATATTTGTTGTAATGGATATGGTCATAAGAAATTAGAATGTAGAAAAAGAGCTAATAATCTCAAAAATAAGGAAAAGAAAGGTCATGTAGAGTCAAGTAGAAGCTATAACTCTTTTGCTCCTCTATCAAGCTTTGATGAAGAGACCACAATTTGTTAAAAGTGTAACAACTTTAGACACATAGCTTAGTATTGTAGAAGCATGTTCAAGTCAGTCAAGAAGGACTAGAGTTTTAGGGCTCCATTCATTAAGAAAAAAGTTTAGATATGGCAGAAGATTAAAATTGTTGGTCTAGACAACTTTACATGCAAGAAATGAAGAAAAGGCATGGTTTATTGATAGTGGATGTTCAAGGCACATGATAAGAGACAAGAGCAAGTTCATAACCTTGAAGAAGATCAATGGTGGCACAGTGAAATTTGGGAACAATACTACTGTCAGAATTGATGAAAAAGGTACATTAAATTTAGATAATGGTAGAACTAAAATTGAAAATGTTTTATATGTAGAAGGTCTTAAGTATAATCTTTTAAGTGTAAGTCAAATGTGTGATCAGGGGCACACACTAAAGTTTTATGTATAATGTTGTGAAATTAGAAGAAAATATTCAGATGTATTGATTGCAGATGCTCAGAGAACAGGTAATAACTTATATATGCTATCAGACATCAAAGGTCAAAAATATTGTTTGAGTCAGATTGAAGAAAGTTGGCTATGGCATAGGAGAATGGGGTACATATATTTTGACAATCTTGTCAAAATATACAAAAAACAAGCAGTCAAGAATCTTCCAAAAATCAAAAAGCCATCTAACATGCTTTGTGGACCTTGTCAGCATGGGAAGTAGGCTAGAAGGTGGTTCAAAACAAAAGAGTAATCAACCACTCAGATGCTAGAGCTTATTCACACTAATCTATGTGGACCTATGAGGATTAAAATTACTCAAGGTGATAAATATTTCATGTTGCTTATTGATGATTTTTCACGTATGACTTAGATAATGTTTTTAAAGAAAAAATCAGAAGCCTTTAGATAGTTCAAAGCATTCAAAGCATTAGTTGAGAATGAAACTAATATGAAGATTAAGTGTCTAAGATCAGATTGAGGAGGAGAATCCATGTTAGATCAATTTATTGAGTTTTGTGAATATCATGGAATAAAGAGACAGTATTCAGCAAATAGAACTCTACAATAAAATAGAGTAGTTGAACAGAAAAATAGAATAGTTCAGGAGATGGCAAGGACAATGCTAAATGAATCCAAGATAACAAATAAATATTGGAGAGAGGTAGTTGGTACAGTAGTGCATATTCAGAATAGATCTTTATTAAGAGTCAACAGTGACAAGACTCCTTATGAGCTTTGGAAAGACAAACTAAAAACAATAGATTATTTCAGAGTTTTCGGTAGCAAATGCTTCATAAAGAGAATCGATGAAAAACTTGGTAAGTTTGAATCTAGAGTAGATGAAGGTATATTTCTTGGTTATTCTTGAAAAAGTAAAGCTTATAAATGTTATAACAAAAGAACCAAGAAAATTGTTGAAAGTGCAAGTGTCAGGATAGAAGAAGATGGAACACAAAAGATCAGTGATCCAATAGACATTCCTGAAATCATTAAAGAGGAATGCTTTGAAGAATCAGATGAAGATGAGGAAAAGGAGAAGGAGAAAAGGGGAACCAAGACTCCATCCAAATACTTTCAAAAAAATCATAATGAAAGTGACATCATCAGGGATATAAAAGAAGGAATTTGCACCAAAAGAATGATGGTAAGTGAATCTGAACAAGTTAATTTCTCTTTGTTATCTAAAATTCAGCCTAAATTTATTTTAGAAGCTAGACATGATAAGCATTGGGTTAAGGCTATGGATGAAGAATTAGATTAGATAGAAAATAATGATACTTGGGAATTAGTGCCTAGACCAAAATATCACAATGTGATAGGAACAAAGTGGGTTTATAGAAATAAGTTGAATGAAAATAGAGAAGTAACCAGAAATAAAGCAAGATTAGTATGTAAAGGATATGCTCAGATTGAGGGAATAGATTTTGAAGAAACTTTTGCACTAGTGGCAAGGTTAGAGGCTATTAGAATGTTTCTTGCATATGCGGTATTTAAAAATTTCAAAGTATTTCAGATGGATGTCAAATCTACCTTCCTAAATGGGAATCTTGAAGAAGAGGTCTACATTAAGTATCCTGAGGGGTTTATTCTCTCGAATATTAGTAATCATGTATGCAGATTAAAGAAAGCATTGTATGAATTAAAACAAGCTCCCAGAGTTTGGTATGCAAGACTTGATAAGTACCTGCAAGATCAAGGATTCAAGAGAGGATTTGCTGATAGTAATCTTTACATCAAAATAAAAGGTGAGCATCAATTGATTGTTTTGTTATATGTTGATGATATCATTTTTGGAGGAAATATTGAAAAGATGACAAAAGATTTTTTTGATAGAATGCAAAAAGAATTTGAGATGTCTATGCTTGGAGAATTATCATTTTTCTTAGGATTACAAATATTTCAATGAAAAAAAAAATTATATCTCAAAGTAAATATGCCATGGAAATGTTGAAGAAATTTGGTTTTGAGGATTGTGTACTAGTTTGCACACCTATGTGTATAGGAAATAAGGTGAGCAAGGTTGAAGATTCACCTATTACAGATCAATCTTTATATAGATATATGATTGGTAGTCTTTTATATTTGACAGCATCGAGACTAGACATCATGCATGTAGTAGGTATGATTGCAAGATATCAATAATCTCTAAGAGATAGTCATGTTCAGTTGGTGAAAATAATATTCAGATATATCAAGGCGACATTAGATTATGGATTATGGTATCCCACAAGTAAATATTTCACTTTAGTTGCTTATACAGATTCAAATTGGGTAGGGTGCTTAGATGACATAAAGAGTACAAGTGGAGGAGCTTTCTTCCTTGGTGATAGATTAGTATCATGGCTAAGTAAGAAGCAAAACTTAATATCACTTTCTATAGCTAAAGCAGAATATATTGTAGCAGTATTATGTTGTACTCAAGTGCTTTGGATGAAGCAAACTTTGGAAGATATCAAGGCAAAGTATGATGAACTTATTTCCATTTTTTGTGATAACACAAGTGCTATAAATATTTTGAAAAATCATATAATGCATTTAAGAACAAAAAATATTCCCATTAGATATCACTTCTTGAGAGAGCAGGTTGCAAATCAACATGTTAAGATGGAATATATTAGTACTATAGAGCAGATTGCAAAAAATTTCACAAAGGCACTACCAAAAGATATATTTGAGTATCTGTGAGAGAAGTTGGGAGTAATTTCCTTTACTTCCTACCATTGAGGTTAAGCATCAGTTGCGAGGGAGTTAAGTTTTAGCTCTAAGTAGGCCCTTTGCCATTGATGTCAAAGGGGGAGAATAATAGGTATAGGTATAGGTGCAAAAATAGGTACAAAAAATAGGTACAGGTTTCTACAGTAAGGGGGAGTTACCATATGTTTTCAGATGATAGTATGTGCAGGTGATAGGATGTGGCAATTTTAGGATTGAGGTTGCCATCAATGACAAAGGGGGAGATTGTTGGAAATATTGTCATTGATGTCAAAGGTCTAGCATTATTGGTGATAAAGGCCCCATTGCATTTAATGTTGTTTGTAATAAATATATCTTGGCTGATGTGAGTTAATATTTATTTAATATCAATGAATATATTTTTGGTTGCATATGAGACAAAAGAAGGGCCCATGGAGAAGTCAAAGAGCCACAAGATAAAGACAAAAGAAGGATGGGACACATTTTCCCATGAAGAGTCATCTTGGGAAATTCAAAGAGTCACCAAGTGAAGACAAACAAGGAAGGGTGCAATTTCTCATGAAAGGACACTTTGAGGAATATGAAAAGTCACCAAGATAAGGACAAAAGTGGGAAGGACGTTTTTGGTCATGAAGGGTCACCACATAAATTTTCAAAGGCAAGGATATGAAGGGTCACACAAGTTTGGCACCATTTTCCATGAGGATTGAAGGGTCACAAAGGGGGAAGGCCAAAGGAAATTTGGAAATCTATAAATAAAGGCTTGAGAAGCCATTTGTAATAAGAGAAATAGAGGTTGATTTGATATTGTATTATCTAGCTTAGAAGAGCATTTGTGAGAGATGAATATGATTTTTTGTTTGTTATATCTAACTTAGAAGAGCAAAGGTGAGAGAGAGGAAAGAGATGTTGTATTGAACTATTATTTGTTGATATAGCAACATTAAGAGATAGGTGTGTGGTATACATAAAGGGGTTGGTGCTCTTGTGGGTTGGTGCTCACAAATTGTTGCTAGGTTGGTGCTCAGTAAAGGGGTTGGTGCTCTTGTGGGTTGGTGCTCATGAATAGTTGGTGGGTTGGTGCTCAACAAAGGGGTTTGGTGCTCTTGTGGGTTGGTGGTCATGAATAGTTACTGGGTTGGTGCTTGGTAAAGGGGTTTGGTGATCCGACAAGTTTGGGCTGGTGCTCATTCATATACTTGAGATTGTTCTCCATGGTGTTTCCCACACTGAGTTTCCACGTTATATCTGGTGTCTCTCTCTATCTTGTGTGGTGTTTATTGTTTGAGTTTTATTACATATATTGAATGTTTGATTAAGTGGAATTTAGTTAAAGGAAAGTTTTATAAGATATATGATATACTGATTCACCCCCCTCTTAGTATATCTCATGCTTAACAATTGGTATCAGAGTAGGTTCCTTTTTGAAAAAGTTTTACTACTTGAAGGTAGATTAGGAAAGCACAAGATGGCTATACATAAAGGTGCCTCTACAAGCAAAAGAATAGTTGATCAAGAAGAAGAAGAGGATGAAGCCGAAGTGAATATGGAAGGAGAACTCATGTGTGCCTTAGAAGAGTTGAAAGTTGTTGAAAAGAAAAATCAAAGATTGAAGCACCAAATCGAGAAAAATGAAAAGGAGTCAAAGGAGATAATTGAAGATCTACAAGTGCACTTTGAAGAAGCCAAGAAGAATGAAGAAGATCTAATGGCATAGTTGGAAATATCAAGAAAAGAATGTGAAAGGTATGTTACTAAAATTACCTCTTTAAAAGAAGAGATTGAGAAAGCAGTCAATAGTAAAATAGTCAATGATTCAAAATTTGAGAATAACACTAATATTGTAAATAAGATATTAGAAATCCAAAAGGCAATATCAGATAAGATAGGTATTAGTTTTGAAAAGAAGAAGAGCTATGTTGAAGCTCTTACAAATGAAGAAACAAGAAGGGAAGAAGTGAAGAATATAGAGGACAAAGAAGGCTGGAAGGAACAAAGCTATAAAAGGCAATTAGGTTAGAGATTCACAAACAGGTCCTATTTTTATGGTTACTATTTTTATTGTAATGGATATGGTCATAAGAAATTAGAATTTAGAAAAAGAGCTAACAATCTCAAAAATAAGGAAAAGAAAGGTCATGTAGAGTCAAGCAGAAGCTATAACTCTTTTGCTCCTTTATCAAGCTTTGATGAAGAGACCATAATTTGTTACAATTATAAAAACTTTAGACACATAGCTCAGTACTGTAGAAGCCTGTTTGAGTCAGTCAAGAAGGACTAGAGTTTTAGGGCTCCATTCATCAAGAAAAAAGTTTAGACATGGCAGAAGAAACAACCTGAAGGTTCTATGTTGGTCTAGATAGCTTTGCATGCAAGAAATGAAGAAAAGCCATGGTTTATTGATAGTGAATGTTCGAGGCACATGATAGGAGACAAGAGCAAGTTCATAACCTTGAAGAAGATCAATGGTGGCATAGTGAAATTTGGAGACAATACTACTACCATAATTAACAGAAAAGGTACACTAAGTTTAGATAATGTTAGAACTAAATCTGAAAATGTTTTATATGTAGAAGGTCTTAAGCATAATATTTTGAGTGTAAGTCAAATGTGTGCTCAAGGGCACACATTAAAGTTTTATGAATAAGGTTGTGAAATTAGAAGAAAAGATTTAGATGTATTGATTGCAGTTGCTTAGAGAATAGGTAATGACTTATATATGCTATCAAACATCAAAGGTAAAAAATGTTGTTTAAGTCAGATTGAAGAAACTTGGTAATAACACAAGAGAATGGGGCACATAAATTTTGAAAATCTTGTCAAAATCTACAAAAAGCAAGCAATCAGGAATCTTTCAAAGATCACAAATCCATCTAACACACTTTGTGGACCTTGTCAGCATGGGAAGTAGGCTAGAAGGCAGTTCGAAACAAAAGAGTACTCAACCACTCAGATAATAGGGATTGTTCACATTGATCTATGTGGACCTATGAGGACTCAAAGTACTCAAGGTGATAAATATTTCATGTTGCTTATTGTATTTTTCACATATGACTTGGATAATGTTTTTAAAGAAAAAATTAGAAGTCTTTAGATAGTTTAAAGCATTCAAAGCATTAGTTGAGAATGAAACTAATTTGAAGATTAAGTGTCTAAGATCAGATCGAGAGAGAATTCATGTCATATCAATTTATTAAGTTTTGTGAAGATCATGGAATAAAGAGACAATATTTAGCAGCCAAAACTCCACAACAAAATGGAGTAGTTGAATAGAAAACATTTTAGGAGATGGCAAGGACAATGCTAAATGAATCCAAGATAGCAAATAAATATTGGAGAGAGGTAGTTGGTACATCAATGCATATTCAAAATAGAGCTTTATTAAGAGTCAACAGTGACAAGACTCCTTATGAGCTTTGGAAAGACAAACCAACAACAGTTGATTATTTCAGAGTATTTGGTAGCAAATGCTTTATAAAGATAACCAATGAAAAACTTGGTAAGTTTGAATCCAGAGTAGATGAAGGTATATTTCTTGGTTATTCTTGCAAAAGTAAAGCTTATAAATGTTATAAAAAAATAACCAAGAAATTTTTTGAAAGTGAAAGTGTTAGGATAGAAGAAGATGGAACACAAAAGATCAGTGATCTAGTAGACATTCCTAAAATCATTGAAGAGAAAGGCTTTGAAGAATCAGATGAAGATGAGGAAAAGGAGAAGGAGAAAAAGGGAACCAAGACTCCATCCAAATACGTTTAGAAAAATCATAATGAAAGTGACATCATCAAGGATATAAAAGAAGGAATTCACACCAGAAGAATGATGGTAAGTGAATCTGAATAAGTTAATTTCTCTTTGTTATCTAAAATTCAGCCTAGAAAATTTTCAGAAGCTAGACATGATAAGCATTGGGTTAAGGCTATGGATGAAGAATTAGATCAGATAGAAAAGAATGATACTTGGGAATTAGTGCCTAGACCAAAATATCATAATGTGATAGGAACAAAGTGGGTTTATAGAAATAATTTGAATGTAAATGGAGAAGTAACCAGAAATAAAGCAAGATTAGTAGTAAAGGATATGCTCAGATTGAGGGAATAGATTTTGAAGAAACTTTTGCACTAGTGGCAAGGTTAGAGGCTATTAGAATGCTTCTTGCATATGCAATATTTAGAAATTTCAAAGTATTTTAGATGGATGTCAAATTTGCCTTCCTAAATGGGAATCTTGAATAAGAGGTCTACATTGAGCAGCCTGAGGGGTTTATTCTCTTGAATATTAGTAATCATGTATGCAGATTGAAGAAAGCATTGTATGGATTAAAACAATCTCCTAGAGCTTGGTATGAAAGACTTGATAAGTACCTGCAAGACCAAGGATTCAAGAGAGGATTTGATGATAGTAATATTTACATCAAAATAGAAGGTGAGCATCAATTGATTGTTGTGGTATATGTTGATGATATCATATTTGGAGGAAATATTGAAAAGATGACAAAAGAATTTTATGATAGAATGCAAAAATAATTTGAGATGTCTATGCTTGGAGAATTATCATTTTTCTTAGGATTACAAATATTTCAATCAAATAAAGAAATTTTTATATCTCAAAGTAAATATGCTAAGGAAATATTAAAGAAATTTGGTTTTGACGATTGTGTGCCAGTTGGCACACCTATGTGTATAGGAAATAAGGTGAGAAAGGATGAAGATTCACCTGTTATAGATCAATCTTTGTATAGATCTATGATTGGTAGTCTTTTATATTTGATAGCATCAAGACCAGACATCATGCATGCAGTAGGTATGGTTGCAAGATATCAATCATCTCTAAGAGATAGTCATGTTCATTTGGTGAAAAGAATATTCAGATATATCAAGGGGACATTAGATTATGGATTATGGTATCCCACAGGTAATAATTTCACTTTAGTTACTTATACATATTCAGATTGGGTAGGGTGCTTAGATGATAGAAAGAGTACAAGTGGAAGAGCTTTCTTCCTTGGTGATAGCTTAGTATCATGACTAAGAAAGAAGAACTCAGTATCACTTTCTATAGTTGAAGTAGAATATATTGTAGCAGTATTGTGTTGTACTCAAGTGCTTTAGATGAAGAAAACTTTGGAAGATATCAAGGTAAAGTATGATGAACCTATTTCCATTTTTTGTGATAACACAAGTGCTATAAATATTTTGAAAAATCTAGTGATGCATTGAAGAAAAAAACATATTCTCATTAGATATCACTTCTTGAGAGAGCAAGTTATAGATCAATAGGTTAATATGGAATATATTAGTACTACAGAGCAGATTGGAGATATTTTCACAAAGGCACTACCAAAAGATAGATTTGAGTATCTGTGAGAGAAGTTGGGAGTAATTTCCTTTACTTCTTGCCATTAAGGTTTAACATCAGTTGAGGGGGAGCTAAGTGTTAGCTCCAGGTAGGCCCTTTACCATTGATGTCAAAGGAGGACAATAACAGGTACAGATATAGGTGCAAAAATAGGTATAGGTAATAGGTACAGGTTATTATAGTAAGGGGGAGTTACTATATGTTTTCAGATGACAGTATGTGTAGGTGACAAGATGTGGCAATTTTAAGATTGAGGTTGCCATCAATGACAAAGGGGGAGATTGTTGGAAATATTGTCATTGATGTCAAAGGTCTAGCATTATTGGTGATAAAGGCCCCATTGCATTTAATGTTGTTTGTAATAAATATATCTTGGCTAATGTGAGTTAATATTTATTTAATATTAATGAATATATTTTTGGTTGCATATGAGACAAAAGAAGGGCCCATGGAGAAGTCAAAGAGCCATGGGATAAAGACAAAAGAAGGATGGGATGAATTTTCCCATGAAGAGTCATCTTAGGGAATTTAAAGAGTCACCAAGTGAAGACAAAAGAGGAAGGGCACAATTTCTCATGAAGGGACACTTTGAGGAATAAAAAAAGTCACCAAGATAAGGACAAAAGTGGGAAGGACATTTTTGGTCATGAAGGGTCACCACATGACTTTTCAAAGGCAAGGATATGAAGGGTCACACAAGTTTGGCACCATTTTACATGAGGATTGAAGGGTCACAAAGGGGGAAGGCCAAAGGTCATTTGGAAAGCTATAAATAAAGGCTTGAGAAGCCATTTATAATATGAGAAATAGAGGTTGATTTGATATTGTATTATCTAGTTTAGAATAGCATTTGTGAGAGATGAATAGCATTTGTATTTGTTATATCTAACTTAGAAGAGCAAAGGTGAGAGAGAGGAAAGAGATGTTGTATTGAACTATCATTTGTTGATATAGCAACATTGAGAGATAGGTGTGTGGTATACATAAAGGGGTTGGTGCTCCTGTGGGTTGGTGCTCACAAATTGTTGCTGGGTTGGTGCTCGACAAAGGGTTTGGTGTTCCTGTGGGTTGGTGCTCATGAATAGTTGTTGGGTTGGTACTCGGAAAAGGGGTTTGGTGATCTTATGGGTTGGTGCTCATGAATAGTTGTTGGGTTGGTGCTCAGTAAAGGGGTTTGGTGCTACTGCAAGTTTGTGCTTGCGAATATTGTTTGGGTTGGTGCTCATTCATATACTTGAAATTGTTCTCCATGGTTTTTCCCACATTGGGTTTCCATGTTATAGCTGGTGTTTCTCTCTATCTTGTTTGGTGTTTATTGTTTGAGTTTTATTGCATATATTGAATGTTTGATTAAGTGGAATTTGGTTAAAGGAAAGTTTTATAAGAGATATGATATACTGATTCACCCCCCCTCTCAGTATATCTCATTCTTAATAGGGATTATCTATTGGAGAAACCATTTGAGATCAAAACTGACAACTTGGGACTCAAGTACAAATTCACCCAACTTAACTTGAATGCATGTTAGAGACATTGGTTAGAATTCTTTTCTAATTATGATTTTGATATTAACTATATCAAAGGTAAGGAGAATAGAGGTGTAGATTCTCTAAGTTGTAGAAGGTACATAACAACCTTGGATACTATTAGGAGTACTTTATATGATTAGGTAAATAAAATATTACCAAGAAATGAAATCTATGATTAGGTAAAGAAACCATTGTTAGAGGATGCCCAGAATCCCAAGTATAAAAGATTCAATTTGGAGAGTGATGATATTTTAAGGTACGATTGTAGGATTTATGTGATTGATAGAGAAAATCTAAGGAGCATAGTGCTAAAGGAATTGCACAATACCCCATATTCATAACATCCTAGTGTAACCAAGCTCATGGATAAGCTAAGACATCTCTATTTCTAAAAAGGGATCAAGATGGATGTAATATATTTTATGTCTCATTATTTGGAATGTCAGCGTGTGAAGGTTGAGTATGTATATATGGAAGGATTGATATATCCTCATGATATACTAGAATATAAGTGGTAGGTGATTAGTATGGACTTTGTCCAAGGGTTACTATTATCATGGAGCTTACATGATATGATCTTGGTTAAAGTTGATAAACTAATAAAGTTAGCTCACTTCACACTAGAAAAATTGATAGATAATACACCTATGCTTGCGAAGAGATTCATGGAAGAGTTGTACCAATTGCATGAATTTTTATAAAAGATTATTTTTTATCAAGATTTGAGAAAAAATTATAGATTTTGGTTTACTTTAAATTCATATTTGGTTACACAGTTGAATTTTAGCACTACATATCATCCGAAAATAGATGGATAAATAAACAGAGTTAACCAAGTTTTATAATATCTCCTTCAAATGTATTGCATAGATTAGCAATATAAATGGGAATAATACCTTCCATTGGTTGAGTTTTCTTACAATAAATCATTTCAATCAATGCTAAAGGTGGTTTGATTTAAGACATTAAATGGAAGGGGGTGTATAACACCGATCAATTAGGACATGTTAAAGGATAGGGTAGTCTTTAGATATAAGATGCTTGTGGAAATGGAAGGCCAAGTTAGAAAAAATAGGTAGAGGTTGGCTGAAGCTAATGATAAAAAAAAACTTATGTTAATCTAAAGATAATAACAAGATAGTTTTCTATTAGTGGTAAATTATTTTTATAGGTTAAGCCTCATAAAATCTTTATTAAATTCAAGAAGTTATCAAAACTTTCACCTATATATGTGGAACCTTTTGAGGTTTTAGAAGTGATCAATAGTGTAGTGTATAGACTTATATTGCCACCAAATCTAGCTCTTTTACATAATGTTTTCCATGTGTCCTATCTTAAAAAGTATATTTTTGATCCTTCACATGTGTTGGATTGGAATGATTTATAGGCAATAGATCTCGGGATGGTCACAGTGAAACTAATCAAAATAATTGACACTAGAAAACTCATTTTGCATAATAGCGAAGTGTCATAGTGTAGGGTCCAATGCTACCAATATTATGAAGATAGTGCCACTCGAGAAGATTATGATGAGTTTTATAGGATGTTTCCACATTTATTTACTTAAAATATTATTAGATATTATTTATTTTTTTATTAATTATTTTTAATTTCAAAACATTTGTTTAAATAAGTATCATCGAGATGATGACCAACTTTAGTGGGGAAGGATGTCACATCCTGATTCTTCTCTAGACCTAATAGCCTATTTATTAGTGGATTTTATGGTTATTGTTGGGTTAATTAATATTTTAGTTAAGCTATATTTCATATGCTAATGTATAGACAATTATGTGTTTCTTAATTTACATAATTATTAACTGTGGAGTTACCTATACTTGTATATTATGTACATGGTCATGTTTATTTAGTTGATTACAATAGTATATTATATATTTTATATTATTTTAAGATAACTATATTTATTATTAAGATGTGGATATAAAATAGATCCATCCATCAGATTTTTTTGGAGGGAGGGCATCATCGAAGAGGGTGGTGTAGATGGAGACATTGGGTGATGACAAATTGAAGACTAGGAACTTACACACACCATGATAGTTTAATATGATATTATATTAATTACTTGATTTGATATCTAATATTTTTTTTCATTTATTATCATTATTATCATGATTGAATATAGTTATGTGTTTTATTATGTTGGCATATTTATCTTATCTCATGCGATGGTATTGTTATAATGAGTGATTGGAATCTGTGTGTTTTTAGTATGACATGATACTATCTTTAGATATAATTAAATGTTGTATGATAGTGTTTTGTTTATTATAAATTTTTATAGTAGTAGAAGGGACTCTATTAATTTTCTTTATTTGTGTGTTAAGGTGATTATTAATATCATGCTTAGTCAATATTGTTATTTAGAACCATGTTGATACATATAATACGTAGAAGGTTAATAATAATAATAATAATAATAATAATAATAATAATAATAATAATAATAATAATAATAATAATAATAATAATAATAATAATAATAATAATAATAGAATGAATTTTGTAGAAGTCAATTGCATTGTTAAATAATCATAGTGTTTAATTGATTTATGAAGTCAATATTAACATGCATAAAGTCTGAGAGGATTGTCATTATTTTATTGCTAGAAGGTTCAATATTAGGGTTATTTTTATGGAATTTACATGTGTCAAGTGAATCATTTTGCTAATCTAACACTTATTTTCTAGTTTGCATGAGAACACATGAAATCACTCCTAGTTTTCTACAATGGGTTTTCATGCACATACCTATTCATTGAGTTCATTATGATGGACATGGAGTTTTGGAAAAAAGATGGGGTTTGGGTAACATGAAAGATAATAAAATGGAAAGAAAGGAGGTCTGGGAGGACATGATGGGTAGAAGGAGGAATAAAGAGAAAGGTTCGAGCTGGATTAGAAAAGGAAGGGAAAAATGAGTTTTAGAATTCATATACTAGTTTGGTCTATTGATTTCATTCATCCTTATTTTTGTATGAGTTAAAATGATGAATCCTGGTAAATACTTTAAGGGTTTAAATTTCTATTTTATTTTGGAAATAACCATGGTTATATACCTAGTATTGTGAATGGATCAGCCATCCATAGAACTAGGTATATGGTTCCTTAACCCTAGTTTAAAATGGAAATATACATATAAACTCTATGCTAAAATACTTATCAGAGTTTTAATATAGATAGTTATGTGTGTATGAGGGAATTAAAATGAGTTGGGTAAACATGAATAGATGTATTTTTAAAGTTTAGAAAACTTTGCATAAGTTATTAGGGTATTAATTGAGAGAAATCCATTCTGATAAACTGTTGGCACATATATAAACCTTGTTTTGTCAAACTAAGCAAACTAAATAGAATATAAATATTTTGTCCAATTTTTTTTAACATATATATGGAGTTGTATCCTTTATTTAATCAAGTTTTAAAATCCTTAACCCTAGTAGGGTTGGTTGGAATTTAAAAGATAAAATCAACCAATAAAATAAATATCAGGTCATTTCTTTTCCTTATATGAATACTTTGAATGGTAAATATAATAATTTGGTCAAGCTTTTATATCCTAAACTAGGGCACTATAATGTATATAAGAATAGTTAGGACAAAAAGAATTTAGACAGTTATTAAGTTGTAGATGGGTATACACATTTCATATGAGTTACTTCATCCAAAAAAATCCCTTTCTAGGCAGAATAACACAAGGATAGTTTTAATTTCATTTATGAAATGTATACACACATGTATAATCATATAATCTTCATGACTGCTAAATGATAACCTATAGATATGAATATATCAATGTATATGTATATTTCATAATTTAGTTTACAATTCTCTAATTACATACTATTATGATTATATAATGTGCGAATTGTAAAGAGGGGTTTATTGATTGAATGGTTTTTCAATTGTGAGTTTTATATTTTTTGAGTTCACATATAATTTAGGACTGTGTATATTTGGGATTTATCCTTTGATTTTGAATAATGTTTAATACATATATACGACTAGGTTTATCTATTCTATGAGTTACTAAGGTTTTTACTGACTGCAAATTGATAGAAGTCACCTATAGCTGTATATCTAAATTTCAATCTCAATTTTAAGAATAGAAAATCAATGAAATTAGTTATTTGTTATGTATACATTTAGGCATATATTTTTACATGATATTTGTAAATCTTAGACATAATATTATATTATTATTGAATATACCATGTTGACTCTACCATATAAACCTATGCATTATTTATTGGATAGTTAATGATAGAACTCAGATATAATATATAAAATTAGACTATGCTAAGTATGGAAAAGGAATTGTGATGTAATGAAAAGTTTAAATGTATTCCTATAGTATACATGAAACTCTAAGATCATTTATAGTATATTTTTTTACTGAGAGTATACCATATATAAGTGTACATATTCAAAATATTAATTAAATACATCATAGTATATCACTGAGTGTTTGAATGTGTATATAAATATATAGAATACATGTGATTTTTTTATCCAGTTACAAATATAAAACATGAATACCATACATAAATATATACATTCTATTCAATACTTACGACCATTATATGATATAACAAATAAATATGGGTGCTTTTGTTATATGTTAATGATTTGAAGAAGCATTAAATTATGAGGTATTTGAGATTTAAATTCAAAACATAATAATGTTTTTAGTAATTGAATAAGCTTATTAAGATACCATTTGTATCATAACTTAAAATGATAAGTTGGTAAATGTTAATATGTGGATGAGTAACGCAAGATTTAGAGTTACATGTTAATATTTAGTAACTTGATGTCTAGATATATTTATTACCCAGATGGTATGATTTTATTGATGACTATTTTGAAATCTATTTGTTATGAAATAATAAATTAGATGTTTTGGATTCATTATATTACATTTGACAAATTAAATGAATGTATTTGATATTTTCTTATTTAACACATATTTATCTACTTGTAGGAAATATTCTTTATGAATATGTTGGTTTTTTTTTTTAAAAAAAAAAAATTATTATTATTATTATTATTATTATTATTATTATTATTATTATTATTATTATTATTATTATTATTATTATTATTATTATTATTATATCTTGCATTAATGACCCTAAATAAATAGTGTGATACATTCCACTCAATTAATGCCACTAATGCAATATAAGGTGTAATTTGATTAAGTGTTGTGTATGAAATTTACTGATCCTCATGATCAATAACTATATAAAATTTTTGGCCAAATTAACATTTATAATTAAACATTATCATTTCATTTTATTTACATGTTTGTATAATGTCATGTTAGAATGAGTTTCTTTATGATATACATCATGTATTAATTATCTTATAACACACATGTTCTAGTTTGTCACTTTAAATTACCGTACCATAATTATCTACCCATCTATGAAAGGAGGACCATTTCTTACTTGGGAGATTATGGGGGGATTGATGGTCTATGGTTGGTGTGGAAAAGTACTCAGATGATGCTCTCCCTCCCCTTAGTAGTACTACACTAGAGACTACACTTGAGATTACTTATGGATATTATGAGTTCATTGAGAATCACATACTCTATGGAGATTTGCATCATTATATAATATTATTAGAACATTTATTATTCTAAAAACTATACTTTTTATTCATATGTATATTTACAATAGTTGGCTATAATATTGTATTAGCTGTCGCTAAATTGGTAATAATACTTTTATGAATTAAATACAATCTTCATTTTTGTAATCAACATTGTACTTATTATTGATATTAATATTATTATTTTGATCATTAGATAAATAGATTATCCATATAATATTATATGGTTAGCTACAAATAATTCATTTAGTTAAAAATAACTCTTGTAGGTTTCATCATGTTGAAATCTATTAGTTGAATTTGTGTAATTGATTTTTAAAAAAATTACCTTATTCTAATAAAACCTAGTAGGGTTGTTAAAGTCACAGTGAGTTACACCCTCTGAGGAGTTGTTTCATGTATCGTCACCCAATAGACATAATGGGAACATGCCAAGGCTATGGGTCACCTATGGTTGGAGTAAACCTTTTAAGAAGGCTAGATAAATGGACAACAAATCTAGGAGAAATAAAATTATTCACAAGATAAGATCGATATCCATGAATTCAGATAAGATACAAGGATATGAAAAGGAAAAATAAACTTATTATTCATTTAAAAACATAAAATAAAGGTATAAGGATCAATGATGGGCCAATTTCTAAAACATTTCTATGTTAAAAAAGGGTCCCTTTTGTAATAACAATCCTACCTATTTAAATAGGAAAAATATTCAAATATTAGGTCTAATTTAGTCTTATAGACTATCAGGGTAGTTAAAAACTCAATAATGATCAAGGAAGGGGGTTTGAGGTAGTGGGTATCTCCTCAAGATGCTAGAGCCATTCCTACAGAACTACCTACCACATCCTCCTAAGTTTTCATCTTGTATTCTACATGATCTCTATTTACACTCACTTCTATGATGAATGAGGATAGATTCCATTTTCATCTTACCATTTTTCCAATTCGAGTTAAACTATGCTATGATTTACATGCCAGCCCAATCTTTTTACCATTGATTTTATGAGTCAGTGTAGTTATATAATCTACTCATGAATTTGAAACTTGAATGAATGAGATGAGCCATCAATTTTTCCTTAGTTAGTGCCCATGTAAATAACAACAACTCTTAAGTGGTATAATATAACCACATGTCGACATTAGGGTCATCATGAAATGTTTTGATTCTATGAGTATATTATTCCTTTACATCCCCCTTTTTAACACTTAGTTGATTATTATAACTTGTATACTTAGGTTTATTTATAGATGCCACATCGCAACCCATCAGAGCTTCATGTGATCCTTGTCACACTTTTCATCCCTTTGAGTTTGAGCTCAATATAACTCCCAATTTGATTACATATACTTTGAGGTGGGATCTTTGATAAAAATAGGTTCCTCATAATTTTTCTATCAAATATCAAACTATCCTTACCTCAAACTCGCTAAAACTAGGTTCTATCCATGTAACATCCATTGATATCACTACATTCATCCTAGGAATTTTTTCCCACATTCATAAGGGAAGAAAATAAAATCACTTTATAATGAAGAGCACTCATTCAATTACTCAATCTGAAAGATTGTTTATGCTTGGAACTCATTCATCAACTATGTCATGTGTTAACATAAGATTAGTCCCCTTATCACACTATAAAATGGGTTGGGCTTACCAATTGGATTGCCATATGGATACATTCCCATCACCCATTGAATAATCTCTTACCACACTATCCACTTAAGCTTTCTCTATAACTACCACTTGTCACATTGCCATTTGATCCAAATCTATTTATTTGCCTAGTCAACTTTTTTAGGTCTAGGATATATGTGTATCTAATAGTTGATTGATATGGCATTCCCTAGTTAGGTTGGGCTCTGAAAAGTCTAAAAATTCTACCACCCCAATAGACTAATAGGTCCTAGTGACTATTTATATCATGATGAAGTAATATTTGACTACATGGCATCATCCTACTGAACCACTATTCTAACACATTGATGGGCTTACACAAACCACCCCAGGGCTACAAAATAATGAGATTTCACCATGTGGTGCTATCCCACTCACCTACTTGCTTAGGGTTATGACATCATGTCTAGGTTGCATGAAAATATTTGGTATAGTAGAGTAATGGTATTTCACCACATAACATCATCTCACCTACCTTCTTACTCAAAGGCTTTTGAACTTGTATGAAAATCTTTGGGATAGTAGAGTAACATTTTTTTAGCATGTGTAAGCATCCTTCTAACTCACTTTCCCACTACCTTTTTGACATGGATATTATCAATAAATTTAATGAAAATTAACTAAGTGTTCAAATGCATTTTAAAATGGCCTAAAAATATTAGGAGATTAACACATGGCATCGAGGAATTTTCGCAAAATTGGATAAGTTCTAAAAGTCTTTTGAAACATGAACAAGCCATAAAGATATGTAAATGATTGTCACATGACACCATTCAATTATACTAGAGTCCTACAATTGAAAAATTAGGAAGACATCAATCAATCACTGGGTTCCCATCAAATTTGATCTCGTCGCCTCTTAAATCTATCTCTAAAAAAACCCCAAAATAGATAAGTATTGAAGCAATTATTTGAAAAAATGGAGTTTCTAGAAGACCAAAACTTGTATATCCTCTTGTGAACAAGGATTCCATAGAGGGGAGGTTAGAATAATGTTAGTCCAATAAAACCAAATCAAAATAACACACTAAAAACCTATAGCCTAGACACTAGGGAGAGCATAGGCAACAAGCATACACATGAAAACAAAACTAGAAATCAAAATAAATCATCCTTTACCTTCCTTGTAACTTTAAAATGGCTTTTTAAATTGGCTTGATTAATTTTATGCATCAAGAAATCTTTATTAATGAAGCTTCATTTACTCCTTTTATCCTTAGCACATTGTCTTGGATGGTTGGATTATGAATTTGGCATGGTAACACTAATTGAAGGCTTATTTTAAGTATTTTGGCATACTAAAATTACACTAATGAATCTTGTTGATCAATAGGTATGGCCTTGTATTTATATCCTTAAAATTTAACTCTCACCTAAGGTGAGTTAAGGTTGAGTTTAAACATGGAATGAGTTTAAACTAACCTTAGGTGAGTTGATGCTAACTCTAGTTGAGTTAAAAGTTGTCATGTAATTATGATTTTCAATTAATAGGCATGGCCCTCAAATTAGATATTTTGGGAGAGTTTGACAACTCATAAAGGTAAGATGAAAAGGCTTGACATTTTAGATTTTTGAATTTCCATTTTTAGATATTAATTAATTTTAAATGGATAACTTAGATAATAATTTAATCTATTATAATTATTTGATTCATTTTTATTATCATTTTATCTCTTTTAATATTTTATCAAGCGCCTTGCTTAATGGGTCTACATGCAAAATTGCCAATTATTAGGTTACAAGGTGACTAAGGATGAATCCATGAGAGGTTATTGTTTTGTACAAGATAGTATCCTAAAAATTTAAGCCTCAACCTTATTATGATCATTTATGTATGGTTCATAGACAAAATTGAGTTTTAAAGTGATTATAGGCTTAATTTGCAATGTTTGGTAGAAATTAGTTTGAAGTCTAGTCGGAAGCTAGTTGTGGCCAGAGTGGGGTGTATATAGTTTTTCCTTATTTGGGAAGGTAATGAAAGCTATATAAATAGTATCATCCTCTCAAATAATGAAAATTTCCTATATTCCTAATTCCCTAGATGGAAATGGATGAGCCTTGGATGTCCCCTAAAGGGAGTGGTTGGGAAAAGAAGGTCAATGATCAGTCCCTCAAAAGAAGGAAAATGCTTAGACCAAAAGGTAAAGGGGGTGGAAAAAATTGATTTGCCCAAAGGAAATTATAATCAATGGCATAATGAGATTCCCCATTTGGGTATATAAAAATTATGATTTTCCCAAAGGTAGTTATATTCATTAGCAAATCAAGGTAAAAAGATAATATTTGCCTACAAGTAGTTATAATCATTAGAAAAATGAAAATAATGATTTGTTTAATGGCCATTATAATCATTAGCAGAATAAAAACATGCCCCAATTGGGTAGATATAGATAATGATTTGACCAAAGGTAGTTATAATCATTAGCATAATGAAAACATGCCCCAGTTGGGAAAATAAAGATAACTATTTTACCAAAGGTAGTTATAATCATCAACACCTAGATAAATCTAAACATAATGATTTTCCCAAAGATGGTTATAATCATTGGCATGACAATTTGGGATAATATAAAAAATTAGAAAAAAAGGGCTTACTAAATGAATCTATACTCACAGAGTAAGAATAAGATGGTACAAAGTAGAAAGATGAATTTGGTTAACCTGTTAGTATGGAGATGCATGTCCTAACTAGCAAGTATTAAAATTATTTCATGATTTAATTAATCTATATTTGGGAAATGATTTGGATAGATTGAGAATTTTTTAAGTGACCAAGAAGTATCATGACATCATTTCTTGTAAGATTCATTGAGCTGATTTTTATTATAACACATGACAATATGCATCATGATATAAAACACCATGATAAATTAGCTAAAATATGCATAAAGACTGACACATGATCTAATAAACAAGTGAAAATAATGCACCAATGATAAAAAAATGATGAAAATGTTGACATATGAATATGGATGGACTTAAATATAATACACAAGCAATCACCTAATGAACTTATGTATACTAAGTTAAGGCACAATAAAAAAAGCAAACAAATAAGTAAACAAACATACAAACATAGAGACACTAATGAAGGCATGGTAGAATGGTATACAATATGGCATGGTACAACGAATATGATGATATGGAAATTGGATATAATGGTAATAGGGTTGGCATGTTAGAATGGTATACAATATGGCATGGTATAAAGAATATGATGATATGGAAATTGGATATAATGGTAATAGGGTTGCCCCTAAATGAAAAGGTAATGTGAATGGTAGGGTATGAAATAATGGCAAGGTGAATGGAAAATGAAAAAGGCAAGGTAAAGATATGGTTCTTTTGTTCCTACTGATGTGGAGATGCACATCCTGATAAACATATTATACAAATAGAATAGTCAAATGTTTAAATTACTAGCCCACACTTATTCTAAATAGTTGCTATGTCAAGAACCTGCTATATATATAAACTCTAATAATGTTGTTGTGATCTTTATTGGTCATTTATTTTGTTTCCTCCAAACTTCAAGATAAGATGTATTTATAGCCTCTATAAAGGAAAGTGTAGCCAAGAACAATAAATAACTATAAATATTGGTTGATAGGTATAATTTGGAAATGGAGAGATGGAACATAATGGAATGTATAATGGTTGGAAAATAAATTAAGAGTGATATTTTTGGGCACACACAATGTTGTTGATTATGGTTTTGACATAATTTTGGTTATGGCAGGGCCAAAGGATTTTGAATAAGCTCTCAATAGGACTACCATATTTTTTGCTATTTAAGCCTAACAGTAGATACCATCTAATTATACTATAGATTGAAGTTGTAGTGATTTTATCTTTGATAATGTCTTCCTCAATCAGTGAAGAATTATTGTTCTCAGTGATCAATGCCTTGAGGAGGTTTTAAATAATAAAGTTGTCTTGATTATCTCATAGTGCCTTTGAAAAGGTTTCACTAAGGAACATTGACCTTTGAATTTGATTGTATTCTAGAACCTCAAACAAGGTTTCACTAGAGGATGTTGAGTTTTGAATTTGATTTTCCTTAGTGCCTCTTAAAAGGTTTCACTAGGAGATTGTTCTTTTGCATGAGTGGGGTCTTAGTCCCCCTAATATTATTTAATTAATATGTCTCCATGGATGTAGTTAAACAAGGTATGATTCTATCAGTCCCAATCAACACTTGTGAGAGTTGGGATGTCAATATAATGGCTAAGTTGGTTGGTGTTAATGGCATGTGAAATAGTAATGGAATGGAAAGAGGTAGCACAATCCTTGTAGAAGATAATAGGAGAACTTATTTTGATGATAAATTAATCATCATCAAACACCATATAAGGATCAAAAATATATTCAAATTGATAAATAAGGCATGTGTAACCAATATTATAACAACCATGAAAGTATTTAGATTCTAAAGCCAAGTCTGACTCAAGGGACTCTAAATTCGATGTTGAGACTAACATTGATTCTAATTTTGATGCTAAATCTGATATCATTTCAAAAATAGAACTTAACTCTAATTTTGATTTATCATCTGGTGTGGATGTTGCTACAATGATGTCTTATTGAATATTTAGTAGTAGATAAGTAATGATCTGTGATGGTATAATGGGTTCTTTAAGAATAGATTCATATAAGAAGGGTTCGACATAGAATTTCTCATCTAGGTGAAGCCCCTGAAAGAGAGGGAACAACTCAAGGGGTGATTCCATAGAGAGTGGTTTATCAAAGTGAGATTCCTCAATGAGGGGGAAAAGGTCAAGAGATAACTCCATAAAGACTGATTTGTCAAAGGGAGTCTCTTTAAAAGTAGGGTAATGTTTGAGATAATGATTTTCCCAAATGTGGTTATAATCATTAAGAAGCGACTTAATAAAAATTGGGTTGTCAGAGTGAGACTCCTTGACTAAAAGGAAAGGATCAAAAGGTGATTCATCACAAGTTGAATCATCACAAATAGGTGTTTCAATAAAAACATCATAGATTAGTTGGTTATTTTTCCTTTGGTTTATAATTAGTTGTAAAATATCAATCTTGAACACATCTTGGTCTTTGAATGATGCCTCTTGGAAAGGTATTGATTGGCTCTATTATGGCTTGAAGACTAGCTTTGGACTTCTAAAGTGGGGGAAGGTAGGCAATGGAGGAAGAATGATTAGTGGTTGTATAATAACATCTTTATGAATAATTTTATCAAATATTGGCTCAATAAATGCATGCTATTGGTCTAGGATGCTAACTATGACCCATTTAGTTTTAATTGCACAACCTTATTGGGATAATGAGCTACCATATCTAGAAGGGCATGGAATGGTAATGGAAGGGAATTATGAAACTTGAATACTAATAAAATCCAAAAGATAAGTGCCTATAATGGTAATGGATGGATGTTGTGAAGATTGGTTTTTAATGTAAGATAAAGAACAAAGTGTTGGTATGGTAATCCTTGGGCATTATGGAGCTTGGTTGCTAACACAGGCCAAAGGATAATGGATTGGAATGGTAATCTTTGGGCACTATATAGATTGGTACTAATGAAATCCAAAATATAGGGGCCTATAATGGTCATGAAAAGGCATTATGGAGCTTGGTTGATAGTATAAGCTAAAGGATGAGGTCCTATTATGGCAATATTTGGATGTTATGGACCTTAGTTTCTCATGTAGACCAAAGGAAGATTAATGGTATAGGTAGGGGATTGGGTACCATTATCATTAAAAGGGAAAACTTAGTATGTTAATTGGTCCAAAAAAGGGTGATCATAGTATATGATAATCAACATGGCTAAGATTGACAATTAGCCCAAAGAGGGAAGTCTTGGTCTATGAAAATGTTCTAGGTCTAGGTCTAGGTTTAAAAGCAACATTGGACTAGGAAAAATTTCTATAAGTGGAGTTGTTCTCTAAAATTTGATAAGATATAAACCTGGTCCAAAAGGTCTAATCTCAAATATCTCACACAAATGGTCAAGTGAATGGATAAAATAATAATGCCAAACTTGATAAAAAGTGTTTCAAATAATTATAATCTAGATCTAAAGACAAAAAAGGTTGCTAGGTCTTTGGGAGCAAGGCACAAAGATAGGATCAAAACAACTATGTCTAAAATAAAGAGGTAAGATGTTAGGTCTTTTGGAAACATGACAGAAAATCTAGACTTGGAAAACATTATGTCTAAAAGGAAAGACAATTAATCTAACAATTTTGAAATACTTGGACTCAAATGAAGCATTTTGATTCAAACACAAACTTTAACTTTGGAAAAATACATTGGACTTTAGGCACATAGGAGATAGACCACTTCCCAAATCTAGGCACATAAATAGTTTTTAAATTGATCAAGGAACTAGTCTAAGTTGGACGATCCAAAAGTGAGAGATAAATGTCTACGAAAAAATTACATGATGGAATAATCATAAACCAATTAATATTTGAATTTGAACTTATCAAGAGAAATTTTGAATTCAATTAAAAAGTCTCGGTGCTTAAATGGACAACAAGCTAGACCAAAATGAATGACATTTTTATACTATGCATAGACCAAAAAGGCACACGTGTCTTGAAATTAAAATTGGATATGAGACAACAAGTCATTGAAATAATGTGAGAAACATAAAAATGTTATCATAATATAAATTTATGACAAATGGTTTATTTCAAAACTTTAAGGCATATGACTTGGAATGAAATAGGCATCATAATGATGCCCTTTTCAAACAAGTGACACACACACACACACACACACACACAAATTTGATAAATGATTAAGTTAAAGTGTGGTTGTAAATGGAGGGAATAAACCTATTCAAACAAAATAGTGGTTTAAAAAAATGACCTATTTTGGATGTGGTATGATAATAAATAGTTTTGACTCAAGACAATGCAATTAAAAAGGAAAAATAACAAAAACACCTAAGTGTATCATTTTACTCATAAAAATTGACAAGGTGGATTCATATTGTCAAATTACATATATTTAGTTACTCTTGAGAAGAAATTAATTTATTAATCTAAAAATTAAAATGTGCATTAAAATTAGGGTTTTAGGCCCCCTCTTCTCTCAAGAATTCATATGATGACATGAAACTTTGAGCTACTCACCCTGCATTGACTATATATCTATGACAATTGGGGTTGTCTAAACCATAAAATATCAATTTTAATTCATTCTAAGTGGTCTCATATGTGTGGCTATCACTAGGGTACAACACATCATTTGGATCTGCATTAACTAGATTTTTGTGAAAAGTTCCTATCATTTTCACAACCACTATATCCGTCAATTGTTTACTGTAGCGCAATGTCTAAGTTAAACATACAATTTGAGGAAGTATCTTACTGACAGAGCTTACTTAACCACTCAAACAAGCATCCTAGTAAGTTGACCTCAATTTGTATACCCCTACTATTGAGTGGGGTTAAGGTGATGTCAAGAGATGAATTCATGTGTCAACATTTCCCTAGAGAACCCATGGGGAGGTGATGAACTCTCACCCACAAGCTAAAATACATGAAATAAAGAAAGTGTAAGGACTTTAAGGTTGTTTTTAGGTCACCCAAATCACTCATATTTTGGGGAGGGCCTTAGCAACTTTCTTTCCATGATTTTTGGACAAAAGTAAAAAATTTAATAAGTGAGCATTTTTGATCACCCAAGTTCCCTAAAGGGGATGGGGAGAGAGGATACATCTAACACTCGACTTGAAAAACAAAAACTCAATAAAAATCATAAAAATGTAAACTCTTATGATCATTTAACTAGAGCGTGAGTTCATTTTTATAGCACCAAATAAAATATGTCATGAATTTTAACCCCTTGGCATTATGTGAAAACTTTTGACAAAATGAAAATAACTCAAGTAAATGATTTTAAAACAAAAAAATTAAATGTGAGTTTTGAATCTTAGGGTATTTAAAACCATCTTTTATTAGCCTTTGGGTCCTACAAAAGATGTTAGGGTGTCCTTCTGCTTATAAGTAAAATTTAAGTAGGCAAATGACTTTTAGAATTTAGCTCTTGGGTTTCAAATTTTCTTCACATAGTGAAAAATCATAGAAACATGGGGAAATATTACAACCTTTCCTGCAAAACCATAATTAATTATCACAAAAATCCAACTACCTTCAAAATAGAGTGCTAGCACAAAATCACAACTCTTAAAGTAATATCACATAAATTAAGATAATATCACCACTCTCAAGGTAAAACTACAACTTATAACAAAAAAATGGTAAGTGCAAAACTACAATGGTTAAGTAAATATTGTGAATTCTCAATAAAAATAGCTAATTATCATGAAAATTTGCTACTTATCATTAAAAATCACTACTTATCATGCAAAATCACAACTATTCTCACAACACAAAATGGTTAGTACAAAATTGTAATAGTTAAGGCAATATCATGATAGTTAAGGTAATATCATGATAATTAAGACAATATCGCAACTATAAAGTTATGATATTGTGGTTCAATATCATGATTCCTTAGTGAAATACCATGATTACAAAAAGAAAAATCTCAACTGCATAGAATGAAAATGTGATTTCTTGTAGTATGTCCATGAGCTTCTAATTTCCACTTTTTTGATCAGCAAGTTTGGATTTTGACATGAATTTTTTTAGGAAGAGGTCCTAAAATTAAATGTAAATAACTTTGTTGGGTGTTTCTTCCACCAGGTGTACCATCATATGAACAAGGAATCCATAGAGGGGAGGTTAGTATAGTGTTAATCTAATAAAATTAAATTAACATTAACACACTAAACACTTAACACCTCTAGCCTAGATACTAGGGAGAGTATAGGTAACAACTATACAAATGAAAAAATAATTATAAAACAAAATAAATCATTATTTACCTTCCTTGTAGCTTTAAAATATATTTTTCAAGTGGCTTTCTCAATTTTGTGCATTAAGTAGTCTTTATCAATGAAACTTCATTTGCTCTTTCTCTCCTTGGCACCTTGGCTTGGTTGATTGGATTATGAATTTGGAATGGAAAAAATACTTAAGGGTTATTAGAAGTATTTTGGAATAATAAAATTTCACTAATGAATCTTGTTGATTAATAGGTATGGCTTTGTATTTATATTCTCAAAATTTAACTCTCACCCAAGGTGAGTTAAGGTTGATTTTAAACATGGAATGAGTTCAAACTAACCCTAAGTTTTTGGAATCATAATCTCCAAGAAGGGTGGGGGGAGATGAATCAATGATACAATAAAATAAAATTTAATTCCAATTCTTCAAAATCTTAACCATTCAACATAAAAATTCATGAAGCATATAAACCATTCATTACAATGAACAAAAAAATAATGCAAGATCAAAAGCACATAACACATGAATTATGTGGGAAACCCTCATGAGGGAGAAAATACAATTGAAATAATATTTTTAATAATATAATATAAAGGTATTTATTTAATTTATATCAGTACCAAATGATCAAGGAGCATCCACCCCTAAATTTAGTCAAGCACCCACTTGACCTTTTGCTAGCACCAACTAGCGAGGCTACAAGCCCCTATATGATCAAGCACCAATTCAATTACCTATAAACTGATACCAACCTATAATTTTATATATTACATAATTTATCATGGTATTATACTTATAAAACACCTGAAAACCTTCATTTATACCCCATACAAGCCTCTTCCTCTTCTACATCACTCAACTAGACAAATAAACCTATCTAGCTTTGAAACAAGAAATCCAATTAGCTCACCACCTTCAGAAACACTATTTGATATTAATGACATGTTAAACATGTTATTATAATTATTTTAATTCCCTTACACAATTATTCAAATTCTCATACCATTCACTTCACTCTTTAATTATCAAAACCTTTATACTAGGTCACCAAAGTAAAATAGGCTTAATAGCCTTGAAACAAATCTTCTTACTTGCTCATGACATATAATAAATAATGCTAGAACCTTATCACATATTAAAAATTATTTTATGATGGTTTTAATTTCTTTTTACTCTTTTTAAAATTCATATATAATTCTTCACACCCCTAATTGTCTAACTAGAACAATAAGGCCAAAATAACCTACTACATAAACATGATTCTTTCTCCAATCAATTTTGGTCGGTCACAACACTTTCCTTAACCATTAAGGAATATATAACACTTATATAAACATTAAAATATATATTATTACATGTTACATACAATGTACATCGACTCATTAGGTTGGCCATGCTTCAAATGGGTCCAAACAACACACTAAGATTAAACAAGACCTAAGCAATTAGCCCTCCATTAGGCCACATGTTATACTTAGATCCCAATATCCCTTAACAAAAGATTTAACTCTTTTAAAAAATTAACCACAAGTTACTAAAATCCTTATCTATGTTTACCACTCCATACAATCACTCCAAGTCATTCGTTCACCTTATGAAACCTCTTTTAAAACTCAATCTTTCAATAGGTCCCATGGAGACCTAATTCACCTTCATAGAACACTTTGAGCCACTATGATCAATATATAACTTAATAATGATGAAAACCAATTAAAAAAATGTAATATCATACTATATGATCCTTTTCCATACTTAAGAAAAATTAAATTATTTCCTCATACTCTGAAATCTACATTAGGTCTTAAAGACCTATTAAGCTTAATTAGCCCAAAAACACTGTCTTCACAAAAGAGGCTCAAACTAATTGAATATAAAATTTACATGTGCAAAACACATAAGGATGGAAATATAAATAAATTAGTAATACCTTAAAATCTATAATACACATTCAATCAGTCTCCAAAGGCTCATAAACACCACTACAAGAAGCCTACTCAAACCTGCAATAATTGTAGTCAACAAAAGTCAACTTTGACATGCAATATCTTCACCTGTATGGATATTCAAAAATAAAAATAAATTTTAGGATGATATATATGGAGTCTAATTATTTTTTTACCAATAATATTTTATCAATAATTTATTTTATACAATCATTTCTTTGCACCTTGGTTTAGTAAAAAACACACAGTCAACTCTCACATGTAATAAATGAAATTTTATGATCGTTAAAACATACTAATAAATTTTAATGGATATCCCTTGATTCATATACCAATTTTATTTTTACACCACCATAAAATTCATCCATTATCAAAATTTATAAACAAAATACTATTGACTAGTTTTCCTTTGTTAACTTGATATTGCAAATTTGGCTAAATATGAAAAACAGTGAAATTTGCTTAGGAAACCAACTTGGAACCATCATAAATTTTGATAGACACCATATAAATACCTAAAATTATAACCACATTATCTAGGGAAAAAATGAATAAACTCATGAGACTAATTTATTTTGACACCTTCACACGTGAATTATGATGTCATCAATATGCTTACTTGGGAAGTTTTTCCAATATGACTAGGAACACATAGACCTTCACAAGAATTATCTAGGATAAATTTCACTTATATAAGTGCCCCAATAACTATTTACCCCTCATATTAACCTTAAATGGTTAATCACCTAAAATTCTTGTAAACATGATATTCACTCTCAAATCCACTTGGAACCTATCACTTTGTCATTAATGCATTATGTACTAATATCACCTTGACATCAATGATAATCAATGCATATAAATACCATGATAAATAATCTCCCCCTTTTTTCATTTATGTAATAAAACTTTAATAATACTCTCTCCCAAATTGAATAGCTCCTTCATTTTAAACTTTCTCCTCCTTTGATATTAATGACAAAGGGTCTCTTCCTAGATATGCCAACTTGATCTTTGGACCTATAAAACTACTCATAGAGATAAAAATATCCCCTAAAATCATGTGTCATATCATATAACCTATTATGAAACCATACTCAACCATACAAGTTCCTTGGAATTTAAACATCTCACAAATTCTCCCCCTAACTCTATTCATACCTTGCATATTATCAATTGAAGAGAACATACCTTTATCTGAATTTCTCCTTGATTCTTAGGATATAGAAAACATACCCAAACTTCACATACTCCTCAATAAACCTATTTTATATCCCTATAACTCCATATTAAACCTTAAAAAAATGAAAATATTTCAAAAATACACAAGAAAACTCTCTTACAATAACACACCTTGAATGGAGCCATCTTCATCCACACACAGGTTACCTTAAATATACATCATCCTTTCATGAGACAACTAGATAAAATTTTTATCTTATTGGTACCAAATGACATATTTAAATGGTCTAAAATCCTTCTCATATGAATCAAACAATCACAACTAATTTGGATAATAAGAACATTCTCAACAAACCTTCTCATATGAAAAACAACTAAAATTACCCGAATTCATGCTTATAAGATCTCTTCAAGATACCAAATTGAACAAGTTATACCTTATTAGGAAATATATGGAAAAAATATTATTTAATTTATACATTCCTTATACTTAAATATGAACTTACCTTCCCAAGCTTGGTCCTTCAAGGACCTCTCTCTTGCACAAGAAAATATTCTCCTCTCCTAGGTCACTTCAAAAAGATACATTGCAAATAAAGATACATAACTTGAAATTATCATACCTTTGTACCAAGGGAATGAATATAGAACACCATAACCTCATATAATAATTTTATATCATAATTTTATACCATCTCACCATGTTTGGTGACCTAACTCATTGTACAACCCAAGATACACCATGTTAAGGGTTTCTTGCATTAGAACCCTTATGCCAATCGAGGCTACTCAAAGTAAGATATTCTTCCATAAATAGCTTCAAATATTCATATATATTATCATATATTTTAATAGGTGATATAAATATTTAAAAATATTTAAATTATTTGAAATAATCCATACTGGACTATATGCATATCAATAAAAATAATATACCTTGATCCATTGACTAGTCTCTCACTTATCAAGCTTACAACACCATTCCATGATGCTTAAAATTATTGAGTAATGACTCTTTGAATATTAATAGAGACACCTAACCTACCAAGGCACTTATAACACCTAAAACTTTGGATATTCCCAATTCTCCATACTCTCACTAGTTTGCTTATCTTTCCTAAGCCTCCTCATAGTCTTGATAGGCTCATCTATCTTTTATTTGACTCCCTTATCAACACACCATGATAAATAGTAATATTGTATTTCCTTCATATATATCACAAGAAACAAACCATTTTGACTGATATTCTCATCAACTAATTCATCCTTGGTCTCAATCTGATTTCTCTTAATAGTCTTAGGTCTCCATATCCATGTATGACCTATTCCTTGCACACTAAGATCTCCATACACCTTATTTTTCCTTGAGAACTCATTCAACCTATTTTTAAAATGTTTTGAAATATGACCAACTCTATGACATATGAAACAAAAAACATCATTCATACCTTTTGATTGATGATGTCTATTATCTCCTTTTGATAAGTCACTTCTTTTGCAATCTCTTGCAATGTGACCAAACTGATTGCAAGCATAACATTGTTTATGAGATGAATTGACAAACCTCACCTTATTTTTCATGATATCATCCTTATTTAATTTATTTTATTCCTCTTTCTCAACCTTTCTCATTTTGACCACTAGCTTTTCATGCTCAACCTTGCTTATTTTGACCACTAGCTTTTCATGCTCAAAATATAAGGAGCCTAGCTTGGTTTTCAATTGATGACACTTGAAATTCTTTCAACTCAAAAATTAATTTTTAGACTATAACTAATTATTAATATCATGAATAGTCACTTTATCTTCTTTGACTATTTCCATCATTATCTCAAACTTGGTTTGAAGATGACTCACCTTTCCTTCACATTCTATAAAGGACTTGACCTGCTCTCTAAGATTTTTGATGATCTTTTCATATTCATCTTCCTTAGAGTTAGATTTACTCTACCTTATCTTAAAATAGCTAATCTAATATTTAATACATTTTACCATCAATATCAATTGTTAATTCTCTTTCCTTTAGCTGCTTAGCCATTTTGTGCTTCAAGGACCACCTTCTAGTTATCAAGCCCTCCTAAAGGACCTGCTTTGATACTAATTGTTGGAAGCACAATCATTAAGAGTGGGGGGGGGGTTTAATCATTGATGCAATAAAATTAAATTTAATTCCAAATCTTGAATCTCTTAACCATTTAACATAAACATTCATGAAGCATATAAACCATTCATTATAATGAACAAAGAAACAATGCAAGATCAAAATCACATAACACATGAATTATGTGGGAAACCCTCACTGGGGAGAAAAATCACTTGAAAAAATCTTTATAATACTATCCTATAAGGATAATTATTCAATTTATATCAGCACCAACTGATCAAGAAGCACCTACCCCTCAATTTAGTCAAGCACCCACTTGACCTTTAGCTAGCACCAACCAACAAGGAGGCTACAACCCCATAGATGATCAAACACCAACTCAATCACCTCAAAAATGATATCCACCTCTAAAATTATGTATTAAACACCTTATTATTGTATTATCTTTTTTTAACACCTAAAAACCTACCTTTCTACCTCATACAAGTCTCTTCCTCTTCTACATCACTCAACTAGACAAATAGACCTATCTAGCTTTGAAACAAGCAATCCAATTATCTCACCACCTACAACACCAATATCTGATCTTCATGACATTTTAAACATGTTATTTTAATTATTTTCATTCCCTTACACACTTTATAAAACTCTCATACCATTCACTTCACTCTTTAATTATCAAAACCTTTATACTAGGTCACCAAAGCAAAATAGGTCCAATAGCCTTGAAACAAATCTTCTTACTTGCTCATGACCGACAAAAAATAATTTTATACCATTGTCACATATTCAACATTATTTTATTATGGTTTTAATGGCATATAATTCATCTAAAAATTCATATATAATTTTCTTCACACCCTTAATTGTCTAACTAGCACAATGAGGCCAAAATAGCCTACTGCATAAACATGATTCTTTCTCCAATCAATATTGGTTAGTCAACACTTTACTTAACCCTTAAAGAATCTATCCCAATTATATCAACATAAAAATATATCTTAGGGCATGTTACATACAATTTAAATCAACTCATTAGGTCAGCCATGCTTCAAATGGATCAAAACAACACACTAAGCTTAAGTAAGACCTAAACAATTAGCCCTCCATTAGGCCACACATTATACTTAGATACTAGTAGCCCTTAAACAAATATGGAAGCCTTTTAAAAATTTTACCAAAATTTTCTTCAAGACTTATCTATTTTTAACACTCCATACAATCACTCCAAGTCATTTGCTTACCTTATAAAACCTATTTTAGCCCTCAGGCCTTCAATAGGTTCCATGGAGACCTAATTCACTTTCATGGAACACTATGAGACATTATGATCAATATAGCCATTAATAATGACCCAAAACACTTCAAAAACTTTAATATAATCCTCTATGATACTTTTTCATTTTTAATAAACATTAACTCATTTAATCATACTCTGAAACCTCCATTAGGTCTTAAATACCTATTATGTTTAATTAGCCCAAAAACATTATCTTCATAAAAGAGGCTCAAACTAACTGAATATAAAATTTACATGTATAATACACATATGGATGCAATTATAAATACCTCAGGAACACCATACAATCCATAAGACACCTTCATTTAGCCTAAAAAGGCTCATAAACACCATTGTAAGAAGCCTACTTAAACCTGTAATAATTATAGTCAACAAAAATCAACTTTGACCTAAAATAACTTAACCTATATGGGTAGTCAAAACTCAAAATCAATTTTATGATGACATATATGGAGTATAATTAATTTTTTATTTTTATTCCAATAATATTTGATCGATACTTTGTCTTATAAAATCATTTTTTTATACCTTGGTTTATTTAGAAAAAAATAGTCAACAATAGCCAACTCTTAAATGTAATAAATATAATATTATGACCATTAAAACACCCCAATTAATATTAATGGATATCCACTGAAGTTATCTATCACTTTTATTTTTACACCACCATCAAATTTATTCATGATCAATAGTTATAAACAAAATTCTATTGATTGGTTTTCCTTTGTTCACTTGATATTGCAAATTTGGCTATGGAAAACAATGAAATTACCCTGGGAAACCAACTTTGCACCATCATAATTTTTTCTATACAACATATCAGTACCAAAAATTTAAACCACATTATCTAGAAACAAATATTAACAAATCCATGTAACTACCTTCTTTTGACACCTTCACATGTGTGAATTCTAGTGTCATCAATCTACTTAGGAAGTTTTGCCAAGATGACTAGGAGATGACTAAGATTTTTTAGACCTTCACAAGACTACTCTAATGGATTAATTTCACTTATATAAGTGACCCAAGTACTATTTACCCCTCATATGACCCTTTGAACATGCTTAATCACTTCAAAGGACTGCACACATGATATGCACTCTCAAATCCACTTGGAACCTATCACTTTGTCATTAATGCATTATTTACTAAGATCACCTTGACATCAATGACAATAAATTCATCTCAAGACCATACTCAACATAATTTAGTTGAGGATAACTTCATTTGAGTTAAAAATTTTCATGTAATTATTATTTTAAATTAATAGGCATGGTTCTTAAAGTAGATATTTTTAGATATTTTGGGAGAGTTTGACAACTCATAAAGGCAATGATTTAAAGGTTTGATATTTTAGATTTTTGGATTTCCATTTTTATATATTCATTAATTGTAAATGGATAATTTATATAATCCTTTAATCTAGTTTAATGAGTTTATTCATTTTGATTAACATTTTATCTCTTTTAAGATTTGATCAATTGCCTTGCTTAATGGATCCATAGGCCAAACTACCAGTTGTTAGGTCACAAGGTGACTAGGGATGATTTCATGAGAGTTATTATTTATTATAGGATATTATCAAAAATAGGTATACCTTAACATGATTTTGATCATTGATTAATGGTGTGTAGATGAAATTTTTATGTTTAGTGATTTCTAGGCTTAATTTGTAATTCTTGGTAAAAACTAGTCTGAAGTCTGGTTGGAAGCCAATTATGGCTAGAATGGGGTGTCTACACCTCTAAGTGTAGAAATTTTATTTGGGATTACAAGAAACTACATAGAATTAGCTAAGTATTGAGGAGCCTATGAGTGATCCCAAAGCCCTTTTCTAATTTTAGATGCTGCTCTTCTATGATGACTAAAAAAGGTCAATAGTTTGACTTATACTATTGAGCTTCAAAGATACTACAAGACTAGACCTCCAAGCTAGGACTCTAAACCTCTAACTCATCCAAATACTACTTAGGGTTGAAAATGTGGGTGTATGTAGATAAAATAAATGTGTTATATTTATTTGGGAAAGGAGTACAATCCCTATATATAGGGATATAATCAAAACTAATCTTGAACTATATAATCCAATGGTATTGGTTAGGCTAATATAATACATATGAGAGAAGACACAATCATAACTATGTTGAGCTAGCCAATATAGAATATGGAAGACAATAATGAACAAAACTATATCAATAAGGCCAATGCATTAAGATATATGGAAACTATAAATGTAGATGGAAATTAGACATAGAGGTAAAATTAAAGGAGGCTTAAAGGAGGTAAGACTGAGAGTGATGAAGATATGATATAATAGTATAAAAACATCTCTCAAAACCTACCACAATTAAATCCCATCCCATTCCTAGTGCACCATTTAAGGCATGCACTCATGGAGATTTATGCCTTGATAATATGCCACAAGGAAAAGTATTATTAAATTGATGAAATTTAAAATATTAGGTGTATATATATGCCTAACCCAAAGCTCATCATGTGTCACAATAGTGTAACGTGAGAAGGTAATTTTGGATAGATACATAGTAACATAATAAATCATAAATGAAAATAAATAATAAAATATAAATAGATAAATGAATAACTAAAAGTACTATATAAATACACTGACTTAAATTTATGGTTGAATTATTGCATGAAAGTATCTTAGTCTCAACTCTGGAGAGCACAATAACTGCATTTGAAAAATCCTAAGGATACAAGATTAAAAATAGATAAAATCAATGATTACATATATAGGATGGTAAATAAATGGATGTAAATAAAAATATCTCAAAAATAATTTAAAAATTTAGAAAAATTGGTAAGTTAAGATTGATAAGACTAGGTTAGAACCAAAATATCCAATGAAGTAGATAAAAATAAAGGAAAATCGGTAAAAAATTCCAAGGGTACTTAAGATCAAAAACCAAAAATTATATCCAAATTAATATAGCTAATAATTAAAATCAAATGAATGACACAAATAAATATCACATGATAAAAATCATCAATGTAAGAAAAGTAATAAACCAAACTCAAACAAATACGTTAACAAAAGGTAGAAATGGGACCCCATGGCTTGAAAAAAAGGTGAAACATCAAAGCATGAAAGAAAAACATGGGGCCAAATGGCCCATAAAAAATAAAATATACAACTCAAGGTCCTAAACATAACTAATAATAATCATTGGAAGATAATGAAATGACCAAAAGAGTATCTTTCAATAACTCAAAGAGGCATATTCTATTTGAAATAGGGAAAAGTTATAACTACCATAATGCGACCATGTCTAAAAGATAATATAAATATAAAGTAAAAAATATGGGGGGTATTTATAAATAAACCTATATATCAAGGGGAAAATTTTGGAGGGATGAAAAAGAGGGTATTACCAAGGAAAAACATAGTTTTTATTAGAAACAAGAAACTCAAATCAAGTTGGCAAGACTAGGAGTTTTCAACATCAAATCCCTATAGATATCTACCTAGAAAACATAATCTTAGGGTAACTAGTGAGGTATAAACATCATATAATTAAGGATAGCATGTATGAAAAATAAAAGTATATGAACTTCTCACAATGTGTTTCCCACTCCTCTAAACCCATTATAGATCCATCAGTCTACTATAAATAATGGGTATTGGCATGAGAAAGTAGGTGGCACTAAAATGTAAGAAGATATAATGATGGAATGAGACCTCATACCCTATTATAATGGCCTACCTAATTCCAATGTACCTCAGCTATATCTTAAGGCCAATTATGGATTTTGATATTTGAGTAGAATAGGAGATGTGCCAAAAATATCACATATTTGATATGATCTAAAATTTAAAAAAATAAATTGCCTTTTAATAATTAATTTTCTTACGATATGGATGGTAACACTTTTGTTTTTTCTATTTTTCCTTCCATAAATATTTTTAAATACCAACATTAGGTGCTAAATATTACTATCAAAAGAGAGCTTACACCTATTCAATATAGGAGATAACCTAAAGACCATGTTGCATAAATACCACTATAATTTCACCTGAGAAAAGAGTACAATATTTAACTTGACCTAAGTGAGCCCAAATATAAATATAAAATAGGGATATCCTATAAGTGAGTGTATAATGATTGGGTTTCCCCAATATAAAAATGTGAAAGTGATATGGTACAATGATATATAGGTATGGAAATTCATCATAAGAGAGGCAAAAATTGTGAATGAGGACATGTAGATATACTAATATATTTTTTCCATAAGATAATTTGATTTAATCTAAGTGATGATAACACCTAGCTATAGTTGGTAGAAAAAATAATCTATGTAACAAAAATGATGGGAATTTGTGAGGAAGGCCTAGTTGATTCCCAAAGTCTTACCAAGTAACTCAAAAAATGAAAATTCAAGAGGCACAAGTAAGGTAAAGATATTAATCATAAGAATGATAAAGTTGTAAATCTTTGAAGATATAACATAGAACCAAAGTGTATACATAATGATAAAATAAACCAAATAATTACATAAGAAATAATGGTTAATGAAAGAAAGAAAATGACTATAGAAAAAAAGATAAATAGGATGTATATTTATAATGGGAGCATGGATGATTCCTTAGGTATTACCAATCAACTAATAAATTAAAAAACTAAGATGTGTAAAAAAAATTAAATACCTAAGGACTAAGCATATGCACTAAGGCTTATGTGAAAGAAACTTAGAGGTGTGTAGAGAAAATAAGGCTAATTTGTAATATAAGAGAGTAAAAACATAAAATACAAGAAATTTTAGCTTAAAAAATATAAACTATTTATAAGAATGAAATTAACATGTGCATGAAATGAAAAATTTAAAATAAAAGGAAATTAATAAGAACATAGTTTAAGTGAAATAATTATTCAAGAACTATGCATTGGTTAGTTGCTTGAATATCTATCCTTAATTCATGTGAAATATATAAGTTTTAGGTTCAAGTATTTCTTTGAATAGGTAAGTACGCCACTAATTTTGGGCATACTTTCCCTCTTTGTCATGAGTGTAATCTAATTTCAAAACTAGGTCTCTAACATTGAATGTATGAACTTTGAATTTATTACTATGTTGTTTAGACATGTGACTTTTATATTGATGGTTATGTTGCAAATCACACATGTGTCACTTATAAATTAGATGTGAGATCAATAAAAAAGGTACACAATACTATGAACACCATATTACATAGTAAAACCTCATAGGGAGGTATACAATCCAAAAAGATTATTCATATAAGAGAAACTAAAATTACTTAATACAATCTTTCCTCCTCTCACTTCTTCTCAATCAATCTTCATAGAACATGGAAATGCATTCTCCAAATTTCCTCATTTATCGCACTACCACTTCATTTTATATTACAATTCCAACTCTTTATTATATAGGCAAGGTAATTTGAACATTGTAATGTGACCTTTTCCAACCATCACAAAAATGGGTACAACTTCCCCAAAGGTCATTTAATATATTTTATTATTTATTTACATGAGGATAAAATAATGATAAATAATAAATATATTATTATTTAACCAATGTAATTTAATGTATTAAGGTATATAAATATCACCATTTAACCATTAATTATTCCAACATTCCCCCTTAATGTTAACTATGGATACATGCCATAATCACCCTTATAAAAATTTACACTCCATGAACCATCTACACGATGAGTTTTAGGAGGTAAGAACATAATGAACTTACACTCCATGAAATGTACACATGATGAGTTTTAGGAGGTAATAATTGAATAAAACATCCATCATCATGCCATAGTCACCTTTAAAGTAATTATACTATGTAAACATAGTCACCAAAAGGTATTACACTATCTAACTATAGATACCCAAAGGTAACTATGTGACTATGGTTACATAGTGTAATACCTTTGGGTATCTATATGTGACTTTGGTTACATAATTTAATACCTTTTGGTATCTATATTTAAATAGTGTAATACATTTTGGTGATTATTTTTACATAGCATAATTAATTTAAAGGTGACTATGGCATGATGAAGTATGTTTCCTTCAATTATTACGTCCTAAAAATCATCATGTGGATGGTTCATGGAGTGTAAGTTCATCATGTTGTCACCTCCTAAAATCATCATGTGGATGGTTCATAGAGTGTGACTTACTTAATATAAATGTTATTACATCATGCATCCCCAATTAACATTAGTATGGAGTGTTGTAATAGTAAATCACTCATAAATTAAGCCTAAAGTGTGAAGGAAGGCTTCAAAAATATCTTCATCGATAATGATGTCATAAAGAGAAATTCACAAAGAGGGAAACTAAAATTCTAGTGGTAAGATGAATTTTTATTCTTCAACTAAATAAAATGGGGTTACCATGGTGGAAATGTTAATACTAGTATTGTAAGCCAAAAGTGTGGGGCAAAGTTGAATATTCCAATCCAAACAAGAATCCATGATAGTGTTTTGGAACATCTTGTTAAGGATTGTTTTGGTGGTTTTTTCTTGGATATTTCATTAAGGGTGATAAGGTGTGGAAAATTTGTGTGTAATTTTTATTTTGACACAAATTTTATTCATGTATTTATTTTTCAAATTACCCCCATTTCCAAATATTATGGTGTGATGATTCTAATAAGATCAAAAACCTACCCACTTGGTAAATTATTTAATGGAGGTAATAATTAAGATATAGATGTTTAGTGATTGAGGTAATTTCCAATTATTTATAATCCCCACATAGAGAATGTCCATGGAGATTACAAGGTCTAAATATTGACTGAAGGAGAATGAATAAGATCATCATGGAGTTGGAAAGAATTAAACTTATTCACAAATGTGATGGAATATTTTTCACAAGTAGGAAAATAGTATATCATATGTAGGTATTTATAGGAATATCATGTCACAATGGCCATCTTAAATTCCATCATGCACTTTCTCAATAATATAATAAATTTTTTCTTGAGTAACATAATGAACTAGGGTGCCTCTAGAGTTATGATAATAAAGGATACTATGTCCAAGACCAAATTCAAAGCTTACTTGCAGAGTCTAGACTTTTCATAGAACATATCCTCAAGACAATAATAATTATGATTGATAAATTTGATGATATATTCATACCATTATATACGTTGAGTAGTGATAATTTAGATGTGGAAAATAAGGAAATCATCATTAGGAACCAAGGTAGAGGGAGAGCTCATCATGTGGATGATAAAATACTAGTCATGCATTGTTGGATGAGGGTGAAAAATGGAAGCTAAATATGCACTAGAGTTAATTATATAATTTTGATTTTGTGGAATTATATCAAAGGTAAAATACATAAAAACATTATTAATAATAGTAGTGATCTAATGGTATACTATAATATTTTTAGTTTTGCATTGATGAACACCATTGTTTTGGTGTCATATAAGATGTGAATCACATAAAACATGTACATATGAAATGTCTAAATTGATGGATACTTGCATCTAAAGGATGACATATTCATATTAAACCATGTTTTTAGTAACATTTAAAGTTAATGAAAAATATAAATGAATTTTTTTTCCATAAAAATTGATGAGGACACATCCTACCCTATCTCTTGAAGGTAATTGGTCTGTTTAAATGGAGGGTCCAATTATACCCATGAAAATAAATGGTGACCTTGGATAATTATTCTAAGGTATATTTAGTAGATGGTTTAAAATTATAGACTAAAATTTATGGTTATTCAAGGGCATGATCCTTGATATCATCCATGAAATTATGGAAGAAGTCTTTAAGGAAATAACTTGATTAATGCCTTCAATCAATAGTACATATTCATCTAGAAGAGTATATAGTGGGTGTTACTGAGCTAGTATAGGTACAACAAAAAATTAATCAGTGACCAATTAGAATTTGAATAATTTTTGAGTGATAATACTAAGGTAATGATTCAATTTCATGTAATGGGTCTCATAATCTATCAAATCATGACTAATGTAGTAAATAACATAATATTTTATAGACTCATCTTATTATGTTAACATTAACCCAACTGAGATGTGGATAGATGATGCATAAAATATGAGACAACAATTTCAAGAAGGTGTTAATAAATTAAAATTATGAAGTTAATATTTATTCATGTTATTAAAGGCTTATTGATAATCATCAATCCATTTAATCTTACCACCTTTCTTGAGAAAGGAGTTTACCGAATATGTATGGTAAGCCTACTCGGGAATAAATCTATGGATTGCCTCAGGTTTCCAAAGATAAGAATGAATATCTAGAAGGGATTGAGATGTATGAATTTTAAGAATATAATTGATATTATAAGGATCTACATCAATCCCTCCTAGTGAGACCAATAATCATATATGTTTTCTAGATGTAACACCAAAAACACACTTTTGATGATTAAACTTAACTTTGTATTTAATGAACTAATCAAAGACTATACGTATGTCATGAAGATGATTTTAATGATGCTTGGATTTATATATAATTTCATCCACATAGGTTTGACTATTTTTTGTATGATATTAAGAAAAATATGGGTCATTTCATGTTGGTAAGTTACCCCAATGTTTTTAGGTAAAAATGCATATTAACATAGAAATATGTGTCTCACTCATTAGTAAAGGTAGTATTATGTTGATATTTTGGGGCAATGTGAATCTTATTTTACTCTAAAAAAAATCCATGAGGGAAGGCATCTCATATCCTATATTGGCATCATGAAAAAAATTGATAAAATGTAGAGGAAAATTATGATATGGCATGTTAGGTTAAGACTATGAAATTCAATACAAATTTAGATGACCATAGTGAATTTCTTAATAATGGTAAATATGTTTGAGACCCATTAAGAGTAATATATAGGTATGATAAATATATAAATAGGAGCTTAATGACTTATTTGAAACAAAATTTCAAACCTAAAAATGGAACTTTAATTAATTTTAGCGAATGGGTTTCACATATAGATACGTCACTATTTTAAGAACATATATGCTAGGGTGTATACTAGACATATCATAATATGACCATGAAAATACTTCAATATATTTTTCAAAAAATTAATATAATTATCCTTATCTTTAGGGTAGTGCTCATTAGAGATATGGATGGATTTAGGGTTTGTAGTTGTACCAAATTGTTTGCCTGAGTTTATACAATAAGCACTACATTTTTGTCTTATAAATAGCATGTTTTATAAGGAAGTTTAGGAAGAGGGTTAGACTAGGATCAACAATAGAAATAAAATTACTAAATTATTGACTATATTAGGTTGGTCAATACAATTTATATTATTTAGGAATGTTACTATAATAGTATCATAACTTTGTAATGATTGGTTAGTACAGTTAGAAGGTGAAAATTGAACTATATCCAAAATATGAGGGAATATTTAGCTAGTACATTATGTAGATAATAAATAAGTTTTATCAACACTTTGTTCCTTTTTACTAGTATAGTTTGGAGATGAAAAATGGTTTGTATTGGAACTCTAAGGAAACACTTGGCTAATTTAATCATAATTAGACAAATGAATTATATTAAAACTCTAATGAAATATATGGTTGGTATAGTTATAAGTGTTACAAATTTTATAATATATATCAGTTGGCTAATGCAGTTAGAATGACTGAGAGTATAATTTTTTTGGACAACCCATGGAATGTTTCCAAATGGTGGGTTGGAAGGAGGAACATAGCCTTGAGGTTATAGTTTATTTTCATCATCACTAGAGTTAAAATAAATATTAACTAGATGGACATCTTAATTAAATTCATGCATTTTAGAAAGTTATTATTGATAATGGAGTACATCTAAGTTTTGTGATTGGGCTTTCCCAACTATGTAATCATCATCATATGATGGAGAAATATTAAAAACATGTGTAACTTATTGATAATTTTCATTATACATATAATTTATGATTACAACAATTTGATTAAATGTTCAAGGATATAATGATAAAGGATCATATAAAATCTTTGGCACCCCAAGTCATTACATATAAAATCATCTTTTGTATAGGAAGATTCATGAGCATTGTAATGAGGTGGGATTTTGGTATCATCATTAGGAAAGGTAATTGTCCTATCTCATGATAGGAGAGATTGATGAATCAATTTAATTATATATTAAGGTAATATAGTAGAGCTATAAATGGTTTTTATTTCGTTGGGCCTATCATCATTAGAATTGACATTGGATTTGTCATCATAAAAGTTGGCAAGAGTGACTTAAAAATTGAGTTTGATGTTGATGAAATTAAGAAGAGTGGGGTAATTAATATGAGGAGTGGTCAATATGATATATTGAATTTTAGGATTAGTTAATTTGAGACCCCATGTAATTGGATTGTCTTCATATTTATATCACTTACCATCATGATTAAGCCTAATACATTGGCTGACGAAAGAAGTGATATCTCTCATGTGATGACTCTAATGATGACATATAATAATATTATGGTATAGTGGAAGATCTAAAACCATAATTTTTTTATGTATTTTTTTTATCCCAATAGAGAGGGGGACCTAAATTTAATAAAGATGATTTTGATTGGTTTTATCAACTCCACCATATGTAAGTCTAGTTTGTTTGAGGTCATCTTTACAATATCCACTTTGTTGGATTATCCAAAGGGGAGATATATTAATTATAAAACCTTCATCCATTAAAATTTTTCTTATTAGATAATGATTGATTATGATGTTAATAAATAGACTTGGGTCATTGACTCAGTGAAGGATCTCATCATTGATCATATCTCTTCAAGAATCATTGTGGAAGGTTTCTTAGAATAGGAAGGATAAGAAATGGTTTCTATGGAATGGAATTCATAGGTGTGAAAATTTTATAAGGTTGAGGAGGTGGTTTAATTTCACTAGATGATGATTATTCTATAGATTGAAATTGTTACATTTGAAATTTCTAATGATATGGAGATTTTTTCATGAGTTCGATTGACATGTCATTTGGTATTGTGATGTTAATATTAGAATATAAAAGGTAGTGAAGCTCATAAAGCCTCTCCTGAAAGGAGTCCCATGAGGTAAGTCTCCCTAATGTCTTTATCTACTGGGTCATGATACACTAAACTTCACTCAATTGTGTGTTATGGATTGTTTTGATCAAGGGGCCTGCTAGTGTGAATTTCAAACTTTATTTTAATGGTGTTGGGTAATTAAATAATTATATGGGTAATGTTTAATTTGTGATTAATTGACAAGGGTTTCATGTAGATATAGAAGTTAAAAAATATTAATTTAATCATATACCTATTAAAGTAACCAACATCATTAAAATAATGTTTGAAATTCACACTAGTAGGTCCCTTGACTAGAACAGTCTGTAATGCATCACTAAGAAAAGATCAATGCACTGTGACCTATTAGATAAATACATTAGGGAGATATACCTCATGTTACTCATTTTAGGAGAGGTTTTATATTATTAATCACATTGAGATCCTAATGTTGGTGTCATCATGACAAATAACACATCAACAAGTTTGGTGCTAGGAGGAGGGAATAAATGTAAAACTATTTTTAGCAAAATCAAAAATTGAAAATTTAGGAGCATTGACCATGCTATGGTATTCCTAAGTTAAACTAGAAAGGAGATTAATACACATTAAATCAAATTCCATTGGGGCTGACTTTGAGTTAATTAAAATTATATAACATTGAAAACCAAGAATAAACAAAGGGACATAAAAAACTAGACAAATCTACTTAGATAGTAACTCACCTACGATTGCATTTTCCTTCATCAATCTATTTTATACCCCTTAGAACCCATCAATAGTGGCTAATACTACTTGGACTAGTGGATATGGATTTCCTTTGAATGTTCCATGACACACCCATGAATTACTAAAGAATACAAATAATTTTTTCCCAAAGTACACACTTAATGGGATTCAAACCACTAAAAAATGCATTCAAGAATTTAAATATGCCCTTATCTAAACTTGAGTCCAACATGAGGATGTAGTGTGTTGATTTTTCCTTTAGTCCTTGGGAGAGGCTATCTATACTTGGTACCTTATATTTCCAAATGGATCTATCACTTCTTGGAATGCTTTAGAAATAGTGTTTGTCAATCATTTTAGGCTAGCCATTGATTTAGCCATTATATACCATCACTTCAAGGTTTCCCATAGGGAGACAAATGAGCTAATGAGTGGATTTCATGCATGATTATAAAATCTATACCAAAGGCTGAAGACCTCTACATGTAGTCATAAATAATTACCAGACATACCTATCTAAGGGCCTTAGACTCAATGACATTCATGTTCCTCAGAATAACCCTAATAACACTTGTATCCTTATCCTTGACCTATAATGAAACTATCAACATTTAGAAACAAATGGTTTCAAAAAGTTATGGAGTTGGTCCTTTACCTTCATTAAGCCAACCTCATGTAAATAATCAAATCCCAATGATCAACTAGGCATTTTAACACAATAATTCATTGATGAATCTAATACTAGGTGCCATGTTATTAAGCCAAAATCTAGTGTAAAACCTAATGCATATTGAATATATGCATAATTTTAAAACATATATGCCTCTAAATCATGTTTTGACATGATAAAATAATCAATAGTTAGTTCCCATTACATATAAAAACACTGTTTCCATGCCTAACATGAGTGGTTATGCCACCTCTATTAATAACTAACAAGTCATACCATCATTCCTAAATAGTCAGATGCCTATTAAAAATTCCCATAACCAAACACACCCTACTACCTCTGTATTTATAAATGATACTACACCTACGGTTAACCCATAACCATAAATAAGAAATCAAAAAAATGGTAGCATGAATTTTGAAGTAGAAAACTTATAGCATATGGTTCAAATATTGGTTAATGACATGGTCAGTTTACATAGAAAATTACCACAAAATAATAACCAAAATGTGAATAACCCCACACTAAACAAAATTTTCAACTTCTAAATAACTAATATGAAATAGAACATGAGGCCCAATAATGGAGGAGGGCCTAGTATTCTTAACAATGTAAAATAGAGAAATAATAATAGTGATTCAAACTTAGTGAGCATAGCTAATTTATCATTTCCCACCTAGTGTAGGTTTCACAACATGGATGATCACACTGAAGCTATCTATGATGTGTTAATATGAGCCTCAAGCATATATCTATAAAAATATGGACAACCTTGAGATAGTCCCTACACTTGATAAAAACTCCATCAAGGTGGAAGAAACCCCAATACAACTCTTGTCTTGTAACTTAAAATTTCCCATTTGAGAGTAAAAATAATCTTGAATACAAATTAGATAAGGTCTATGCATTCAAATAGATTTAAAGGGAAAATAACTACCATTTTAGGAGTAGGTTCCAAAGCTCATTAAATACCTCTACTCCTCCAAATAACACTCAAGTTCTACTTGATGATAACTCGAGTAACAATTTATTTCTACCTAAAGTATAAAGTATGTCTTATAAATCCAAGAAAAAATCTACACCCTTACAAACTAACAAATGGATGGAATAAAGAAAACATGGATACAACATTGTAGATGACCTAAAAAAAATAGGGTGAATATAACAATGTTTGATTTGATATAGCTTTCCAACCATAAAGACTTACTATTAAAATATTTATCTACTATTAAAGGTAAAAAACCAAGTAGGACAACTGACACTCACATTATGATATATAAATATAAAATTTAAACTCTTCCTTTCCTCCTAACAATCTATATTTTTAGAAAGAACTTACACAATTTTTTGGTTGATTTAGTTACTTTCGATAATGTGATGCCTTATGTTATTTTCTATTAGTTGGGTTTGAATCTTATGAAGTCAAATAGAAAATTTATTTAGCTAGACAAGTTGGGTAAAGGTTGTTGGTGAGTTGAACCACATTTACATGTAGTTAGAATCTAATCCTAGAGTGTAATAATTTATCGATATTCATGTATTGGATATACATGATGCTTATGGTATGATCCTAAATAGACATTAGTCGAGAATATTGACTGGTTACATGGAAACTAACTTCTCACACATGTGGATTCCATGCCAATCAGATCAGAATTGAGCATGAATTGAAAATTAATTAAATTATCATAAAAAATAATAAAATAAATGAAATCTTGTATGAAGATTTTAAACTAGGGGTTTACTCACTAGAGAAATAATAAAAACTCATGGAAACTTATCTTTTAACATTTTTTTTGTGAAAGAAAAATTATAATTTGAGGAGTTAGATAAACTAAATGAGGATTATTTACTCTATGCATGAGATATAAATTCATTCCTTAATACTACCATAACATATGAGGATGTGAAATTTGCCGATCCAAGTGAGAATAAAAGACTTATAAGATCTCCAGATGAGAAAATAACCATTTTATACATCCTAATACCTAATTTTTCCACTAAGGATCTAACTAAAATGTCCCTATGAACTAAGAAACAAAGTGTGTTCCCATTAGAGACTAATAAAACAAGCCAATGGATCCATGTTGAATCATCACCTACTTATTAGAATCTAATGTACACAACTAAAAATCACTTATGGGTTTTGAAGTTTGATGCCTCTACACCTAAGAGAGGGTGTGAATCTAATGTATAACTCATAAAAACATGAGGAAATTAACACTTAGATACATTTCACCTATAATTTTCTTGCACAAATAATGTATCTAAATATGAGGCATTAGTTCACAATTTCCAATTTGTTCTAAGGAAGAGGGTAAGAATCTCAAGATGCTTGGTAACTCAGAACTAGTGGTTAAAAAGTAAGAATTCAGTACTTGTAATGACAAGAACCTATCTAGATACTAAAATTAGGTATGAAAATTAATATAATATTTTGATGCATTCAACATCCAAACTTACCTCATAAAAGAAACTATATGGTGGATGCATTAGAAATAATGACAAGCACACAGGAACTAATTTTTGACTCCAAGTTGAGAATATTCTTAGTGGAGTTACTAACTACTCCTTTAATTCTTGATAATGTTATGAAATTATAGGTATTCAATAATGATCAACATATTATCAAATTCATCACAAACATAGATGTATTTGGTCTCAGATCATTGATGAGGATGACAAAGAAGAATTTAAACTAGATGAAAAAGGGTCATCAATTTAAAAACCTATAATATACCCAAAGGCATGGTTTCACTAGAATGGTTGTTTGACATGGACCATCAAGGTGAAAAGGAAAAATAATCCCTGCTAAAGGTATGCTACATCAACATTGCAATCTAGATAACACTAATGAATGGAAAAATGTGTTTTTCAGCACAACATATACTAAAAAGGAAAAAATGAATTCATTCAAGCCTTAAAAGAATTAAAGGAGGTTATAGAGTGGATATATGAATAATTAAATGTTTTAAACACTTCCATTCTCACACACACTATCCCACTCAATCCAAGAGTCAAACTATTCCATCAAAGGCAATGATCGATGAATCTTTTTCTAGAGTTATTGATATTCAAGGAAGCATAAAAATTAATCTCAAAAAGTATCATCTTTCTCTTTAGGCACTCCATGTGGGTGGATAATTTGGTACTAGTTTGGAATAAAAATAGAGAGATATGAATTTATGTAGATTTTCACTGTAGACAACCCATTTTGGATAAAACTAGCTTCCAATTGGACTTTAGATTGATTTCTACAAAATAGTGTAAATTAAGCCTAAGAATCATTAAATGTCCCAATTTCATCTGCAATCTAACATTAGTGTTCAGAATCATGTTGAGGCATCCCTATTTTGGGTATTATCTTATACACAACATTAACCTCTCACACATTCATTTTTAGTCAACTTGTGACCTAGGAAATTGATAGTTTATACTTTGGACCCATTAAGCAGGGCACTTAAACAATTCCTAAAGTTCTAAAATGCTAAGCATAATGAATTAACTAATCAAACCAAATGAAATAGTTAAGTGGAATTTCCATTTGAAATTAGAGAAATTATTTTTTTCACAAAGGAAATTTCAATAAAAATGAGGTCATGATGATGTGATCATCCTCAAAGTCAAGGAATTAAAAATATCTCCCTAAATTCATAAATGGAGAGCCATGCTTAATAAATGTGATCTTTATCACAAATATTAATTACATGTCCCCTCTTTAACTCAACTAGGGTTAGTTTGAACTCAACCATAGTTAACTCTAACCTAACTACACTTGTGTTAGAGTTAGTTTTGGAGGCTATATTTAGAAGGCTTCACCCATTGATAAATAAGATTTGGTAGTTTAATTCTATTATGAAAAAACTCCCTCAAATCTCTCTTGGTGTAAATTTATCATGCAAAAATACATACAAAGCTTCCATTGTTGTAGTGTTGCCATGCCCATTTGATATGAAAAACCAATCCAAAGCCAAAATCAACATTACCAAGGTGACAAGGAGAGGTGGTGCAAGGAGCTCCATTACCAAATATTTCTTAATCACACAACTGGGCATATAAACTCATTACCAACACACAACACTTTCTCTCATGAAATTTAAACTTGTTTATTTTGCTTTCATTTATTAGTTACTTGTGTGGTTCACTAGCTCTTTGAGTGTCTAGGATAGAGGTGTAAGTCTTTATTAGTGTGTTTTATTTGATTTTATTCATACTAACACAATACTAGTCTCCCCTTTATGTATTCATATTGATTACATAATGGCATGCCTGGTGGGATATGCACCCCACAAAGCTCTTTATATGGAATTTCATAAATTTTTGCTAACATTTATCATGTTAAATTTTTGATTTCATGACCAAAAAAGTAAGAAAATAAAGCTCTCGATCGAAACACAAGGACACACAATTTTACACCTATGAGATGTGGTATTACACTATAGAGATATGATATTGAAAATGCAATATTACTCGATAAATGCAATTTTGTAATGTAGAAGTGTAGATTTTCATTATAGATTTTTTTCCCTTGATAAATATGGTATTGCACTAGGTATTTTTAGTTTTGCACTCGCAATAGTTAGTTTTTGATTGAAAAGTGTAGTTTTGTATTGTTGAAGTATGTTTTTCTTGGTAAAATTGGTATTGCATTCACAATCATCAATATTTCATTAATAAGTGTGATATTTCACCTACTCAAAAAAGTTTATTTTACCTATCATAATCAATATTACACCTTATATATGTTTATTTTTACTAATAAATGCATTTTTGTAGGGTAAAGGTGTTTTTACACTCGCAAAAGGTGGTATTGCAATGGTAAAGTGTGATTATACATTAATAATATGTTTTGCGTACTGAAGTGAAGTATAGAAATAATAAGTATAGTCTTGTTAACATGTAATTTTTCACTATAATTAGTAGTATTGAACTGTGTAAAAAAGAACAAAAACTAGAGAGCTCAAAATGCAAGTTTTATTAATGAGTAGCCCTTTTGCCTAGAAACAAGAAACCCCCCTAATGGTTTTTATAGGACCCAAGGCTAAGAAAGGAGGTTTTATCACTTCAAAACTTCATTTACACTTACATTTGGTGATTAAAATAATTATCTAAACAACTTTGTTTTTTATTTTCTAAAGTTTATAACAATCAACAACAAATCCAAGTGGATAAATTTCACTTCACACTTCACTTAGTGATTTAAAATAAACATAAATTTTAGACTAAGTACTCATAATAACTTATTTTTGTTAAATGTTTTTTATTTGTTGTGTGTTCTTTAAAATTGGAATTTTACATGTATTCTCTACCCCATCCCCTTTAGGGAACTTAGGTGACCAAAATCACTTCATTCATTACCTTGTCACTTAGTCCAAAGACTATAAAAAACATCATCTATGCTTTTTTTAGGTTCGAATAATTTGGCTGATCCAAAAAATGACATTTAAAGTCCTAGTTTTATTTCTTTCATGCACTTAGCTTGTGGGCAAGATTTTATCACCTCCCCATAATTTATTTAAGGAAGTATTGACTTGGGATTTCATTTCCTCACATTATTTCAACCCCACTCCATGCTAGGTCTATAAATTGAGGGTGACTCATTGGGATATTAGTTTAAGAACTTAAACTAACTCTCTTAGTGATATCTACCTCAGAATCATGGCCTAATATGGATATTGCACTACAGTGAGAAATTTGATGGGTGTAGTGGTTGTAAAAAGGATAAGAACTTTTTACAACAAGATGATTATCTTAGATCTAAATGATGTGTTGTGGCCTAATATCCACACATATGGGATCATCTAGATCGATCAAAACTTATGGTTTTTAGACAAATCCCACTTGTTGAAAAAATATTGTCAATGTAGGGTGAGTAGCTCAAAGTTATATGTTAATGTTCAAATTTTTAAGAGAAGAGGGGGCTTAAAAAACCCTACTTTTCATGTGAATCAAAATTTATTGGATTAAAAAATTGTTTCCTCTCAAGGAGTATATAGATGAAATTTGATAATACGAAAAAACCTTATAAATTTTTAGGGATAGGATAATATACTTATGTGTTTTTGTGTCTATTTATTTTACTTGCATTATTTTGAGTCTATAACTATTTTGTTTGTGAAAAACACATCAGAATAAGTCATGAATCAATCACATGTTTTATACCCCTTTTATCCTGAAAAGTGTTATTATGCCCATTTGATATTATACTTTGCCTTAATCATTTTCAAGACATTTGTGTCTATATGTTACTTGTTTTAAAGGGGCATTGTTATGCTACCTATTTTGTCCCAAGTTTTTCCCTTAGAGTTTTGAAACAAAAACCACTATCATACCTTTTGAATGAAATATTTTTGTTAACCTACTTGTATTATTCCAAAACCTTTTCCTTATGACAAGATCGAGTTAGAAACCATGTATGACTTTTGATCTATAATTGGTATCATTATGTCATCCATTTTGGTGTAGAATGCTATCCATTTGAGAAACCAAGTCTTCTAAACGGAGTTCAAAATTGGTCTTATGAAGTTAAAATGTAAATGTTGAGTGGTTTATGTTTATTCCTTACTTAATTTTGGTTTAGGTGTTTACTTCTTAATTTTGAATTGTGTAACTTGGATTAATTCCTTGTTTTATTTGAATATCTTTTTGCCAAGATTTAGGAAGTTGTATCTTCTTTATGTGCCTCACATCTATTTCATTGATTAGAACTAAGGTTCAAACTCTATTTTCAAGTACAACCTCAAGCATGATTAGTTTACATTTGAGTCTTGATAATCACTTGGGCTTGAATGTTTTACTCATCATTCTTATTTTTTCCTACTTGATATTGAGTTTCCCAATTATTTTTTGGCATATGCCTAAGGCCTAATGTATTTAAACAATGGTCAATTTTGTGTTAGAAGCCATGTTCCTAGTTTGAGTCTAAGTGTTTCAAATTGTTAGATTAATTACCTTGCCATTTCTACCTCGACCAAGTCTTTTTTCAAGTCTAGCTTTGTGCCTTGTTCCCAAAGACCTAGAATTTTGCCTTTCATTTTAGACCAAGTTTGTTTCAAGTCTAACATTGTCCCTTGTTCCCAAAGACCTATCGGTTTTACCTTTTGATTTTTAGACCTAGTTTTTTTTTAGCCTAGATTTGTGCCTTGTTCCCAAAAACCTAACAACATTTTTTGTTTTTAGACCTAGATTAGTTTTTATTCAAAAAAATTTGCCAAAACCAAGCTTCAAACTTACCTTTCATTTGACCAGTTATGTGCAAGACCTTAGACCTTGGAGACATTTGAGACCAAGATTATCATTGATGATTTTAGAGAATATCTCCATTACAGGCCAAGTTTAAATCATTTGTAGCAATATAATGAGTACCTATTCCTAGACCAATGTTAATTCCAAACCTAAACCTAGACACAAACTATTTTCATAGACCAAGCCTGCTCTCTTTGGGATAATTACCAAATCTAGTTATGTTGATTATCATATGCTAAGATCAACCTTATTTAGGGTAATTAAAGTACCAATTTATCCATTTAAATGATAATAGTACCTGATCTAATACCTATACCACTAACCCTCCTTTGGCTTACATTAGAAACCAAACTTAACAACATGATTCAGGCAACAATTTAGGCGATAATTCAGGTGATGGTTCTACCCCAATTGATGATGGAACTTTCGGGAGCCATAACTTTTGCATTGTAGCTATAATTGACTCACCGTTTGAACCATTAGAAAGATAAGAATGAGGAGAACATAGTGAGATGGCATGGATCTTTTATCAATGTTTTTTTACCCCTAAAACCCTAATGGAACCAAATATCAATATCAGTAGTGCAGTTTAAAAATAGTAAGTTTCTAAAAATAGTAATTCCTCAAATTTTGTATTATTTTAAATCATGGAAGTCAAACCACTTAATATCCATTGAGATTTGTGACATTCCACATCCTCCTCCTACTTTTAAAATGTGTATAAATTAATATGTAACTCAAAATGGAAATCAAACATTTCTTCCCAATAAACATATAGTTATATTGTGATCTTGAGTAATAAAACATATCTTCTCAGAGAATTCATTGCTACTATGTTATTTTTGTGTTCTTTAAATATCTATCAATCAAAACTTCTATGTTTTGGATTAGTGGTATCAGAGTGGTTTGTATTGAGAGTGTATGATCCCGAGGATGAGGTCAGGCTACAAAAAGCTTGGGTGGAAAACAATAAAGCTTCCAAACTATCAACCTATTTGCTCCAAATGACTTTAAATGGTGGAAAACACAGAGACATCTGATCCTTTCAAGGAAATGGTGAATGAGGCCCTTTAATGGAAACAATCATAGATGCTTCAACAATTTGCCCAAATTCTCCAACAACTCCTGATGGGAAATTTTGGCTACTCATCTACACTTCTTAGCTCCTCATCCATGGAACATCCTTTCAGTGCCCCAACACCCTTCAAGGTTTAGGTGAATATTGATATTCCTACATTTGAAATAAAAACCAATGCTGATGTAATATAAAATTGGTTGGATCAATTATCTTCCTACTTCTCTGTAAATAAATTCACTGATGGAGAAAAGATCACTTTTGGTCTTTTTAAAACATCATTGCCCATGAAAAATTGGTGGGAAGTGTACAAAAAAAGGTTTAGTATAGATGATATTGGCCTTGAGGTAGAACCTACCTAGGATGATTTCATTTAAGCAGTAAAGGAAGAATACAATTCCATTGAAGCATATGATGATTTTTACATACAGTGGTAACAACTTCACTAAGGTAAGGACTAATCTATTCAAGATTACACATATATTTTTCATTCTCTATCTAAAATATTGGGCATCCAAGAAAGTGAGAAACATAAGACTCTCAAATATCATGGTGGAATACAATGGTACATATGGGGGGAAATGTAACTCTTCAATTTGGAAACCCTCAGTAAGGCATACAAGTTCATAGTGAAGATTGATCAGAAGCATGGAAGAAAGAATATGAAGAGTCAGCCTTCAAAGTGTAAAAGTGACAAGGAAGGTCAAACATAAGGCCAAAATTAGAAGAAAAAGGATTTTCAAGATAAGAAAGCCCAGAAGGGGAAGGCTGTAAAATGATGTGATTACCATAAAAATGGAACTCACTCTAAATAAGAATGTTGAGCCATCAAGTCACTAATTTCTAAGTCATAATACTCAACATCTACTACTCTGTCTCATACATAACCTACAATCAAAGAGGATGAATAAGAGATTGTAGATGCTAAGCCCAACACCATCATCGCTTCATCACAAACCCATGAGGGAAGGCCAAATGACAAGGAAATATTGTTTCACTTCAAATTATGGGTAAAAGGTAAGCCTCTACATTTCATTCTTTATAGTGGGAGTCAAAAGAATTTAATCTCTGATAAAGTTGTGAAAAGTCTAAATCTATCCATGAAGCCTCACCCAAAGCCATACAATATTGGATGGTTGAGCCTAGGGAGAGACCTCTGTGTCACCTATCAGTGTCTTCTTTCATATGCAATAAAACCTTTCCAAGATGAGGTCTTGTGTGATGTGGTCAATATAGATGTTTGTGATGTACTCCTTGGTCAACCATTCATGTATAATCAACATGGCATCTATGAATCATGAACCCAAAGAATCACTCTCACTCTTGGAATGTGGAACTACAAGGTACCAGATGTACCACCTCCCACATCTATCTCCCTAATCAATGCCAAGCAATGTAAGAGATTGGTGGAGAGGACAAAGTAATTTTTTCTCATCATGGTCAAATTATAGAAATCTAAGAAGGCTTATGTTGTAGTACTGACTACATAATCAACACAACAATAGAAGCAAATGGGAAAAATCATAAGAGAATATGATGACTTATTCAAGTCACCCACAGGAGTTCCACTATATTTTTAGGTAAAACATTCTATTAAATTGATCCTAGGATCACCTTTTCCTAATAGTCCTATATATCATAAATCAATTTTGGAGAATGATGAGATAAAAAGATGGATTCAAGAATTGATCCAAAAGGATCACATTAGGCCAAGCTCTTCACCCTGTGGCAGCCCAATTATCCTAGCACCAAAGAAATATGGAACATGGAGGCTTTTCATTGACTATTGAGCCTTGAATAAAATCACTATGAAGAATCGCTACCCCTTCCCTAGGATTGATGACCTACTAGACCAACTCTATGGTGAGAAGTTATTCACCAAAATTGATCTCAAATTTGGCTATCACCAAATTCCCATCAATCCCACCAATGTCTGGAAGACTGCATTCGAATCTAAGGAGGGGCTCTTTGAATGGTTGGTTATTCCTTTTAGCTTAACTAACACACTTTCAACCTTCATGAGGATGATGGATGACATGCTGTGACCATTTACCAACTCATTCATGGTTGTCTACCTAGATGGCATAATCATCTATAATATAACATGGGAGGAACATCTGTAACATGTTCATAAGGTGCTTCAAACTCTTTGGGAGCACAAGTTGTATGTAAATATTGAAAAATGCACATTTAGGATGAAAATAATTTAGTACCTCAGGTATATTGTGAATGAAGAAGGGGTCCATGTTGATCCAGAAAAGATTCAGGTTATTTAAGAATTGCCTACACTAAGGACCCTCATAGAACTTCACAGCTTCTTGGGTCTTACAAATTTCTATCACAAGTTTGTCCTTGGATTTTCACATGTTGCTTGGTCACTAACCCAAGTGACTAAAGGAGGAGCTAAAGCTACATTTTAGTGGGGTGAAATACAAAAAATGATATTTGAGAATTTGAAGAACAAACTTTGCTTAGCCCTTATTCTTGCCTTGCCAGATTTGCATCAACCTTTTGAGTTGATAATAGATGCATCTGAATATGTCGTGGAAGCTATCATCATGCAACATGGCCATCTTGTTGCATATCATAGTGAAACTTTCATTGAGACAATCAAGAAATATATGACATATGATAAGGAGCTCTATGCCATTATCTAAGCCTACAAATAATGGAAGTACTACATCTTAGGGAAAGAGATGGTCATCCAAACTAACCACAAACCATTGGAATTCATCTAGACATAGAGAAAACTATGAAATGAAAGGCACCAAAAGTGGGCCACATATCTGCAACAATTCTATTTGATAATCAAACAAAAAAAGGATAACTCAAATACGACCATATATTGTCTAAGCCACCCACCAATTATTGCACTCACAATAGTTTTTAGCCTGTGTGAACATGAGACTGCCACTTGGGGTGCTCTATATGAAGCAAGCCCTACCTTTGCTGATACATACTAGGTGCTTAAAAAAGGTAAACATGTTTTTGATTTCTATTTTCAAGATAATATCCTTTGTCATATGGGGCACATCTATGTTCTAATTACAGATCAATAGAAGATGATATGGGAAGCACATTTTAGTAGGTCAACTGGACACTTTGGTGTAGAAAAGACATTGGTAGTTCTTTAAAAACACTTCTACTAGCCCCATATGTGAAAGGATGTGGAATGGTATCTCAAATCTTACACCCCATGTGCGATAGTCAAGCCAACAAATAAGAAGCAAGGATTGTACATGCCATTTTCAGAACCAACTAGGCTTTGGGAATCTATCTCAATGGATTTTTTATTAGGTTTTCCCACTTCAAAACATGGAAAGGACTATATTTTTGTTGATCATGATTGCTTGTAAGAAAAGTATATCTACTGATGAAACTACTCAACTATATTTTAGTCATGTATGGCTCCATTTTGGTCTCCCCAAGTCCATTGTCTCAGATCAAGATAGTAGGTTCTTGAGCATCTTCTGGTTCATTCTATGGAAGATGATGGATACCAAGCTGATGAAGTCCACAACCTTATATCCATAGAGTAATGGTTAGATAGAGGTGGTGAACCACTTGAATCTTCAAATGATTTAGATGTATCACTTAAACATCCACACACATGGGATGAGGGGATTATTTTCATACAACATAGATACATTCGGGCTCTGCACAACTCAAGCAAGCACAGTCCATTCCAAGTATGCTTCAGGTTCCAACCCATGGAACTAATTGATATATCCATTCCATTCTCCACCATGGAATACACACTTCATGGAAGATCTAAGGCAGCAAAATAAACAAAGTTCATTGAAAAAATGCAGCACATCCAATATCAAGTTCATGACTTCTTGGAGAAGATGAATCATAAGTATAAACAATGCCATAACAAACAAAGGATTACGCACCATTTTTCCATGGGTGAAAAGGTTTGGTTGTAGATTTAAAATGAATGAATTGTAGGCCTACATAAAAAAAATTGGCCTCTACGATATGGTCCCTACACCATCACCAAAAAATTTGGAGAAAATGCTTTTGAGTTAAACCTACCAGTCTACCTTGGTTTGCATCCAATATTCAATGTGGAGCTCCTAAAACCATATCATCCACCTATATTGGACATTTTAGTTGTAGCAAAATAACTAGACATTGATGATCTTAATCCATATATTTTTTCTCCAGTGGAGGAGGATTAGATTGTGGACACCTAAATGAAGACAATAAGAGGATGCTTTATTCCACTTTATCAGGTGGTCAAAAGGGGCCAACTTAGCCACCAAGGTGAGTGGCTCATAGAGAATCAAATTAAGACACAAGTAACCACCTAATGATGAATATTTATGTAATGAGGACCACTACTTCTCAAGGAGGAAGTAATGATCTAGGAAATAATTCAGGGGATAATTTGGGTGACAGTTCTACCCCAATTGATGACAGAACTTCTGGGAGCCATAACTTTTGCACTGTAGCTCCAATTGACTCACCATTTGAACCATTGGAAAGATAATAATGAGGAGAACATGGTGAGATGTCATGGATATTTTATTAATGATTTTGAACCCCAAACATCTAATGGAAGTTCTCTAAATCTTAATTTGAGTAGTGTTGTCTAAAAATAGTAAGTTTTTATAAATAGTAATTTCTCAAATTATGTATTATTTTAAATCATGGAATTCAAACCAATTAATCTCCCTCATGATTGGTGACCTTCCACATCATTTTAATACTTTAAAAATGTGTATAAATGAATATGTAACTTGAAATGGAAATCAGACATCTCTTCCTAGAGATAAGCATATAGGTGTATTGTAATCTTGAGTAATAAAACATCTCTTCTCAGAGAATTCATTGTTACTATGTTATTTTTTTGTTATTTAAATATTTTTCAATCAAAATTTTTGAGTTTTTGATCACAACACCCAAGGATTACCATTCTAAGCCTTCATCTTTCAGCTTGTGTTAATAACCAAGCTCTATAGTTCTCATTTATTACCATTCAAGGATCTCATCATTTGCCTATGTTAACAACTAAGCTCTATAGTACCCAATCATTACCATTACATACCCTCATCCTTTATCCTATGTTAATAACCAAGATTCATAACACCCATTCATTACCATTTTAGGCCCTCATCATTTGGCCTACATCAACAACCAAAATACATAATTCCTATTCATTACCATTTTAGGTCCTCATCCTTCAACCTACATTAGAAACCAATCTTTTTGTTTCCATTTAATTACCATTCTAAACCCTTAAAAATTTGATAGCTCGTTATCCCAACAAAGTTATGTAATTAGTCTCAACACATCACAGTTACTATCCTAGACCCATAACCAATCTTTGTTGAGCCCATCATAGATGAGATTATTTTTAAAGAGATCATTATTGAACCACAAGTAATTATTCATCCATTTCCAACTTTTCCCTTATTTATAAAATCCAAGCTAATTTTTGAGACACAATAGAGCTAGTCATTACCTATCCACAGGTCATCTTTTAAGGATTAAAATGTGTTCAAATATGATATTTTGAAATTAATTGTAAGATAAGGCCAATATATCCAACCAATCCATGATGTTTTTGTTAAAACACATATTTTTGATGAGTTAACCTATGTTTAATCAATCTTTGACCATTAACCTATTTTTAAGGAGCCTCACTTTGACAAGCTAGTCTTTGTATAGTTGCCTATTGACCCTTTCCCTTTGGTTGAGGAGTCTCACTTTAAGAAGCCAATATTTGTTAAGTAACCCCTTAATTATTATAAAAAACTTTGGGAAATTTATTATCTTGACCATTGACCTATTTTTAAGGATCCTCATTTTGATGAGCCAGTCTCTATGGAGTTGCCTATTGACCATTTCCCTTTTATTAAGAAGCTTCACTTTGATGAGCCAGTCTCTATGGAGTCTTTCTTAGTTGAGCCTATTTCTAAAGAGCCCATTATTCAACCCTAGTCCATTACTCATCTAATACCAAACATTCAACATAACATATTTACCAAAATGCCAGATGGTGAATCAACATTAAAATTAGGTTCTATTTTTGAACTAATTTTAGATTTAGTATCAGAAGCAAAATCAATGTCAATCTCAACATAAAATTTAGAGTCCTTTGAGTCAAACTCAGCTTCAAAATCAAAATACATCCATAGTTTTTAAAATATGAATTACATATGCCTTGCATATCAATTTGAATACATTTTTTATCCTTACACAATTTTTGAGGATGATTACTTCAACATCGACACAAATTCTCCTAGTATTTTCTACAAAGATTATGCTACCTCTTCCCATTCCATTATCATTCCACATGCCATTAAAACCAACCAACATAACCATTATATTGACATTCCACCTCCCAAAAGTTATTTAGGACTAATAAAATCACACCTTATTGAATTGCATCTATGGTGACATATCAATTGTTGAATATCAGGAAGACCAAAACCACATTTATGTAGAAGGAGAATAATATCATAGTGAAACCCTTTTAGAGGCACTAGGGGGAAATTAAATTCTAAAATCAACATATTCTAGTGAAACCTTATTTGAGGTGCTAGAAGACAATTAAAGTTAAAAGTCAACATTCCTTAGTGAAACATTATTGGAGGCACTATGGGAAAATCAAGACAACTTAATTGGTGAAAACTTCTCTGAGGTGCCAATAGTTGGGCATAATAATTATTCAATGCTTGATGAATAAATTACTAAATATAACATTAATACAACTTCCATTCTACCACATAATTAGATGGTATCATCTCTAAGGATCAAACAACAAAAAAAATCTGGTGGTCCTATTGAGAGCATATTCAAAAGTCTTCAGCCCCACCATAACCAAAATTATGTCAAATATGGAATCAACAACATTATTTATGCCTAAAAATCTTGATCTTCATTTTTTTAACAATAATTATACAATCTATTATGATACATCTTTTCATTACCAAATCAGACCTTTTATCCACTATTTATTTGTATTTACCATCCCTGACTACACTTTCCTTTATAGAGGCTATGAAGACATCTTGTATCAAATTTTAGAGTAAATAGAATCAATGACCAATGAAGATCACAACAACATTATTACAATCCAAATCAAGAGTACATTATTTATAGAGCAACTATTCAGGAGAGGTGTGGGCTAGTAATTTACATAATAATGACTATTCTAATTATATCATATGCTAATCAAGATGAGCATATTCACATCAGTAGGAATAATAGAATCATTTACCATGACATTTACCTTGCCTTTCCATTTAACTTACCTTTTCCATTTTCCATTCACCTTGCCAATATTTCATACCTTTCCATGTGTCTTTCCTTTCCCTTTACCTCATTTTACCATCCTTTCATACCTTGCCATAATTTTAAACTACATTAACTTGCGGTCCTTTGAGACTATGTAGGCATTGCTCAATTTACATTGAGTTCATCCTAGTCACCCCTTTTGTCATAGCATCATCTTTCTTGTACCATACCATATACTATTACTTCTATAACTTCCCTATTAACCAAAGTTATTTTTACCCTCCCTTTCTTACCCTTTTTGACCTTGGTTATGATCCATTAATTATTTGGGCCCATTCAATGAGGGGAGTTAGATAAATTTTTAGTAGTTGATTCTGTATTCTACAAAAAGATAGTATCTTGGCCTAGTGTGACAATGGTCTGGCTATTGCATTCTTCATTATTATCATGTTCTATTTCATTTTCATTCCCTATGTTATTAATTATAACCAAATTTGGGAAAATTAGTATCATTAAACTATGTCATTATTTCCTAATTATAACCACCTATGGGAAAATTAAGAGCAAAACCTTTACCATGAATTGCCACATCACCTTACCATTCTTGTTATATACTATGCTATTTGCTTAATTTAAAAACTCACTGCTACCTAATAATATTCCTCCACTATAAGGTAGAATTATAGTGACTTGAATTCTCATTTTGGGACTATGTAGGCAATGATTGATTTATGTTGAGGTTAGCTCAATCACCCTTTTTCCCATGCTTTCACCATTTTGTGAGAAATTTAAGTTTGAAAGATCTTTTGATTTTATGAAAGACCTTAGGCATATGCTCTTGTAATTTATTGAGAAACCATTTCTAATGCTCTTGAAATTTTGTGAGTTATTTATGTTTTTACCATTTTGCAATCCCATTCTCCTTTTCAGCCTTAGACATTATAAAAATTATGAACCTAGTTCATTTGTGAATGTTCATCTATTGCCTTTTAGTGTGATTTTAGTCTAAACCCTGCTATTGTACTTGCATGATTTATTTGTGTTGACACTTTCATGATTATGGAATGTCATCCCTCTCTCTTTTCTCATGCACTCACCATTTTTCAATATGATTCCCATATTCCTCTACACATCAATCATGTTTCCTTATCATCATTTTTATTTTATCCCATATCCTGGGAGAACTACATTTGATCTAAAGTTCATGTTAGATCTTACATCCATAGGACTATATAGGTAGCATCCACTTGACTAGTACATTTAGAGTCAGCTTGGATACCCCTTCCTTTTCTTCATTCACCACATTTTGTTTGTTTTTTTTCATTTTCTCCTATAGCCTAGAGGTAATGTTTATCATTTTTTTGTGTTATTATTTCCCTATAGCCTAGGGGAAACTTTGTGACTTTTGTTCCTACTTTGTTATACCTATGTTATTGTTGTATAACTTAGGGGTCACCCTATCACCAAAAGTAACACCTCTATTATACATGCACAAATAATTTGTTTTGTATTATCACTAATATTGTATTTAACCATTATATGTGTTTGTTTAATTTTGTTTTGATTGTTTTGTTCATTGTCTTGTTTATTAGTGTTTTATTTTGTTTGTTTGTTTGTGCCTTGACTTATTATTCATGCATTAATTGTGTGATTCATTTTGAATTATACTTAATTCCATCCATATTCATGTATTAACATTGACATCATGGTTTTTATCATTGGTGCATTATTTTCAATTATTTATTAGATTGTGTGTCAATTACTATGCATATTATGGCTAGGTTATCATGGTGTTATATATCATGGTGCATACCATCATGTGATACAAAAAAATAGTTTAATGGATCTTACAAGTAATGATGCCTTAGTACTTATCCTTTTTCCCATCTGATAAATTCATGATCTATCCAAATATTACCCAAATGTAGAGTAATTACATCATGATTAAATTTTAGTCCCTACTAGTTAGGATGTGTATCTCCATCCTATAAGGTATCCCAAATTCATGCCTATTATTTTTACTAGCTTTCTTTTACTCAATGAGTAAAAATTTAGTATGTAAGCCCCCTTTTTTTTATTTTCCATATTGGGACAAATTATAGTGCCAATAATTATAACTACCTTTGGTTAAATCACTATGTTTTGATTTATCATTATGATAATGATTATAATAGCCTTTGGTAAAATCTCTCTATTCACCCTATTGGGTCATGTTTTATTCTACTCATGATTATAAATGCCTATTGGAAAATCATTATTTTTCACCTCACTATGTTGATGAGTATAACTGATTTTGGGCAAATCATCCTTTTTATCCACCCTACTAAGGTATCTCATTGTACCACCAATTATAACCACCATTGGAAAAATCAATCTTTAACCCTTTTTTTACCTATAGGTCACATCATTTCATTCTTTTTGAGGGACCGTTTGTCAACCTTATTTACCACCTATTCCCTTGAGGGTACATGAAGGGCTCATCCATCACCTTCTGGAGCATTAGGCATTCATGACTATTTAATTATTTGAGAATATTTTATCATGCTATGTATTGAAGCACCTTCCCAAATAGGGGAAAATTATAGACACCCTATTCTATCCACAACTGGATTCTAATCAGACTTTAGATTGATTCTACCAAATAGTGAAAATTAAACCTAAGAATCATATTATGCACATCAAACATTTGGGTTATTATCCTTCACACAATACTGACCTCTTAGAGATTCATCTCTAGTCAACTTACAACTAGAAAACTAAAAGTTTGGCATTTGTACCAATTAAACATGACACTTAAACAATTCCTAAAGTTTTAAAATGTTAAGCATAATGAGTTAAATAATCAAACCAAATTAAATGCTTAAGTGGATTTTCCATGATAAATTAGTGAAATTAAATTTTTCAAAAAGGAAATTTCAATAAAAATAAGGTCCTGATGATGCCATCATCCTCAAAGTCAAGGAATTAAAAATATCTCCCTAAATGCCTAAAATCCAAAAATGGAGAGCCATGCTTAATAAATGGGATCTATATCCCAAATATTAATTACACAGCCCCTCCTTAACTCAAGTAGGGGTAGTTTAAAATCAACCACAATTAAATCTAACCTAACTACACTTAAGTTAGAGTTAGTTTTGGAGGCTATAAATAGAATGCCTCACCCATTGATAGATAAGATTTGGTAGTTTAATGTTATTATACATAAATTACCTTAAATATTTCTTGGTATAAATTTATCACAAAAATACATAAAAATCTTCCACTATTATAGTGTTACCATGCCCATTTGTTAAGCCAATCCAAGCTAAAGCCAAACTCAACATTACCAAGGTGACAAGGAGAGGTCATGCAAGGAGATCCATTGCCAAATATTTTTTGATAATACAATCGAGCATATCAACTCATTTCCAACACAAAACACTTGCTCTCATGGAAGGCAAACTTGCTTGTTTTGATTTCATTTATTAGTTACTTGTGTAGTTCACTAGATCTTTGAGTGTATATGTTGGAGGTGTAAGTTTTTATTAGTGTGTTTTATTTGATTTTCTTCATAATAACACAATATTAATCTCCCCTCTATGTATTATTATTGATCACATTAAAAACCTAAATAAATCTTCAAATAAAGATAACTACCCACTTATTTCACTAGATGAAGTTTGATAAATAGTGAACATCTCTCAAATGATGTCATTTCTTGATGGGTATTCAAGCTATAATTAGGTAATGACCAACTATGAGGACCAAATAAATAATAAATTTAAAATTAATTAGGGTGAATTCACATACAAAAGTATGCCTTTTGGCCTAATCAATGTAGGTTCCACCTTCCAACAACTCATGGATATTACATTTAAGGATATTATCGACAAATACATACTCATCTACATGTATGCTATAACTATATTTTCCAAAAATTTAGAAGACCATGTGAAGGACTTTATAGTAGTATTGTATAGGTCCATAGATCATGGAAACTCACTGAACCCAAAAAAGTGTATATTTGGGGTCATAGAGAGTAAATTACTGGGTCACATCATCTCATAATGACATATATCCATAGACATAAAGAGAGTGTAATTAATTCTCAAAATTCTATTAACTAGTAGTATAAATGAGCTAAATTCATTATTCATCAAGATCAAGTTCATAAGGAAGTTCATTTTAGGCTTTGTAGAGATATTCCAACTACTAAACATCATGATAAAGAAGGATGTAAAGATTTAATGGATGTTTAAAGCAAAAGTGAATTTTGCTCAAATCAAGACATGAATTATAAATACAGTAGTGTTAATTATTCCTAACTATACACATCCCTTTTACATCTATTCATTCACTTATAAACACTCAAGAGTTAATATCCTAACACAAAATAAAGGAGGCATGAATGAGATACCTATCTCATTCATGAGTTGTCCACTCTATAATGTTTAACTAAGGTATTCAACTATTGAAAAACAAGATTTTTCCTTGATCAAAGTAGTTAAGAAGTTCAAGCATTATATCCTATGCAACAAGGTATTTACCATAGTGATTTATCTAGATATGAATTCCATGCCAATTCAAAATGAGTTAGATGAACATAAAGGTAATTTGATAACTATTCTCTAAGAGTTTGACTTAGAAATCCAACCAATGAAAATTGTAAGAGGTCAAGGAATAAATAATGCCATGATTAAAGTGGACCCATAGATAATTTTCCATCAGTATACAGTGAAAGATATAATAAATGATGATTGGTACCAAGATGTGATTTATTATTTACTAAATAGTTAGTGCCTAAGTCACTTTAATTATACTCAAAGAAGAGCACTACACCTGAAAAGAAATAAATTCATAATCAAATTTTGTATATTATATAGAAAGAATAATGATGGCATATTTATGAGATGCCTAAAAAAATAATAAGTGGTTGGTGTACTCTTTTATTTCTATGATAAATATGAAATTGGTAACAATTCAAATAGTTTTACAACCCATTATACATTTAGGGTAGACTAATACTAGATGTATGTTCTTAAAGATGTTCATACTCATGTTTAGAGATGTCATACTTACCACATTTATACGTATAGAGAATGTACCCTTAGCATGGAATTAAAATCAGTTATTTAGGTTAAACCATTCACAAAATGGGGATTGGAGTTCATTGGAGATATCAATGTTAATTCATTTATAGGAAGCAAGTTCATTCTTAGAGTAACTAGCTACTATACCCATTATATTTAAGCTCAAACGTTCAATAATTACACAACTAATGTGGTAAAAAAGTTCTTTGAGGAACATATCATCACTAGGTTTGGTATGTAATTAAATTTGGTATGTGATAGTGGTCCCCCTTTCTCCTCTCTTTAATTTACTAAACAGGCTTACAAACATTAAGTAATCCTCAAATTTTCATCCAATTATTACCTATAAGGTAATGGGGTAACTAAATCAAATAATAGTAACTTATTAGATGTAATTAATAAATTCTTAGAAAAAAACCCTAGGGATTGGCATAATGTTTTAAAATTTTCATTGTGGTTTGAAATGAATAGAGTAAATTTAGGCTTAGAAACATCACTGTATCATATTTTTTATGACCAAGACCCTATATTTCTAGTGAACCCAAGAATCCCCACATTGTAATCCATAAGAGACTACCTAGAATCTGATGATAAGATAAATATAACATTTTTAACTTAATCTAATTAAAATAAAATGTGATGAAACCCTATTACACTTTAAAAAAAACTAAGGGGTCATGAAACATTGGCTTGAAAAACAAGTAAGAGTGAAATCCTTTCAGATCTTTGATCTAGTTCTTGTTTCGGACAAGGCTCATGATAAAAAGGGAAAAGATGACAAGTTTTATGCCTTTTGGTTGAGTCATTACCAAATATATGAAATCATAGGAGATAATATATTCTACCTAAGTTTTCTAACTAGTAAGGATGTCCCATTTCCAATCAATGGGTAGTTCCTCAAACACTACTTCTAAGCTTTAATTAGTTGGGTAGTTCCTATAAATACTTTATCTTTCCATTTCTTATTTTTGTCTCTTATTTTCTTTCCTGATTTTGTTGGTTTAATTTTTTTTTTGTATTTTTATCACTTTTTATTGTCAGTTCAACCTCAATGTTGGTCTCTTTTTTTCCTAACCCATCTATTTTTCCTTATAGGTTACCCTATTGGTCAAATAATGAAGGATGAAAGTATGGTACATAAGTGACATGAATGATGTTTTGGTGCATAATTTCTATGATTATTTTATAGTGTTAGATTCTATTTTTTAATTAGTTTTGAAATCTTATTATATCATGTGGGTTCTGAACTTGTTCAAGTTGGGTTAAGTTTAGTTGAACTATTCGGTCAATGATGACATTCCCTCGAAACTAAGCACACAAATCATATTTTAATGGTTTATAGGTTTTCTTGAATAAACCTACTATGATGAAGATCTAAAGTTAAAATATATAGTTATACATTTTTCTTTCCATAGTGGTCCCCAACCTAAAATTGAAATGCTAACAAAAGGAAGAGAAAATAAGAAAAATAAAAATAAAAATCAGTTTCTAAAAACTTCAATTCTAGATAATTTAGGTAACCTATACCAAAGATATAGATAGTTGGATGATAATATATCATGGCCTTGGGTGGGATCAGAGACAACTCTATCAAGACTATAGATGCTTGGCTAGGAGTAGAGTGTGTTCAAGTAAGTGTTCACAAGGTAGAATTCACTATCTTAATGATTATATTCATGGTAGATATTATTTGAAAGTTATAAGAAGTATTAATTTAACTCATTTACACACACCAGGTAAATGAGAATGTATGATTTAGTCCTTTAGCTAATCATATCTTCTCTTTTAAATATATTCACATTCCATATATAGATTCATCTAGAGATTCTAAGTTTGTATACATGTTTATATCATTATAAAATACTTAGGAATATTTTTGAGAAGATTCACCATTTATTATTGATAGCTCAACATGCCTAAATTCTTCCAAAAATTAGAAAAACTCCTTTTTACTTTTTGATTCACTCTCACTTGTGCTCACAACCTTCTAGTCTCAACACTCTCAAATTTCCTTGGTATCTCATTTCTATTTTCATTCCAAACCAAGTCCCATAACTATCTCCATTGTAAATACCATGTTTGTGTGAGAAAACTTTGTATAAATAACTTAGCATGAAAAGTAGAGTCTTGACCTCCCAATTTATGATTAAAACATAGCTTGCCTAGTTCCATTAGACTATTTTTAGAGGCCATTTTTTTTTCTATGCCATTATGGATTTTTAAACCTACCCAATTATGATAACCAAGTATAAAAAATAAATTTTCATATATATCACTTGGCCCCAAAGTGGAGTCTTGCTATACCTATCCACACTTGACAATATTGCGTACTTGTTCTCTGAGATGGCCACTTTAGGAAGTCACATTGGTTTCCATGCCATTTCATCCTCTAAAAATCATCCCATTCTATCAATCATGATTTCATGGATAAGTTTTATGTTTTAATCTTTGAGAATAATCATGTTTTCAAGGCATTCATCTCACTTATAGGGTCCCTAGAAAAATGGCTCCCTAGCTCTCTCAACTCCTTATAGTCACTTTGGAGAGTCAAGTTTAGTTCCATGTATTTAATACTTTTGGACCTATCTCATCATTATGACAAATCTCATGTGATTCATTTTCATATTTTACACTTGGTCTATAAATGCCTCCTTGACTGACTTGTGCCTCATTGAAAATCTTACTTAGTCTCAAGAAAAACTTGTCTCAATTCTTGATTAGGTCTTGGATATAGTTGATGATTATTTTTATAAGTCCCTAGACCTAATCAAGATTTAATACCTTAAATAGGTATTTTGGGTCTTTATTTATCAATCCATAGTTGTGATTGGGGTTTTTCATACCATTTTGTCCTAAGTATCAAATAATCTTGGTGCCTAGGCCTAATTAGGTTTCTAAACCTCAATTAGGTCTAGAAGGGTTCAAATTTGTAGTGACTTTATTTTATGGAGTATTTTATCTAATTATTTCTATACCTATGTGGTAATCACTTCATAATACTAATTAGAATATTTTTACCAATTAAGTCTAGAATCTTTAGTGAATGGGTTTCCTTTATTAGTCGAGAAAAATATCTTGATTAGATCTTGATTTGGTTGGTTGGATGTTCATAGTGTTGTTTAGGAGAGATATACCAATTTGGTCTAGGCTTATTTTCATAGGTTTCCATAATGGTAGTTAGGGTTTGAAACCTCGACTAGGTCTTAAGAGGGGGCACCAATTTTAATGTAGTTTTATGTATGTTTAGATCTCAGTTAGGTTATTAGGGCTCAGGGAGATAATATTTAATTGTAATCAAGTATGAGTCCCTAATTATGATGGGGACCATCCCTAAAAAAACTTAGTTATATATAGGCTTTAAATCCCTATTAACATAAGAGCCTACCGATGTAGAAACCCATAGTGGTAATTGAGGGTCTAAACCCCGATTAGGTCTTAGAACCCCCAACTAAAATTTTATGATTGGATCCAATTCTATTCAAATGTTAGAGTGTTGATTAGGTATAATACCTATGAAAAGGTCTTCCATAGTGATAACTAAGGGTTTAAATATTGATTAACATTGGGTGTTTTGGGTGTTATAAAATCCAAAAAGTAACTTTTTAAAATTTGCCTGATTCCCCAAAAAGATTAAATAGTTATATTGGGCATGTTTTCAAGCCCTTTTTCATTTTTTGGATGTAAATTTTCATTATATGATCCATTTTAAAAACTATTCAAGTTTCCAAAAATATGGCTACATCCTGGATGTAATGGTGGTCACAATTTTGCTTAGTTTTGTGTGCATAAAAACTTGTTCATGTTTTTTTTGTAATGTTTTACTATTCAAGATTATAAATGTATGTTTTAACTTCATTTTTGGTGTTTTAATATCAAATGAATATTTAAATTAGTAGTGTTTGGAGGAGAATGAGAAAGAAAGAGGTTGTTGAGGGCATTAATGGTAGTTGGTGGTGTTCTGGAAAGAAAATTATATCCCATGGAAGACCATTTTTCTATATATTGCTTTATTTTCATTGATCAAGGGGTGGATTTTTTCTCCCACAAAGAGATTTATACCAATCACTCTTTCATATTTTGATATGATGGTTTTTTAGTGTAATTTGTCCCTCAGTATCCTCTCTTAATATTATATTAGTGTATTTTTTATTGATCAATTATAATGGACTTTGAATGTGATTATTGAAATTATATATTTTGATTAATTGAAGACTTGGGATCATTTAATTTTAATTTATGCATGTATACAGTGATTTTGGTTGTTATCTCTTCATCTATTCTTCCTATAAGCTTATATTGGCCCTACATTTAATTGTGCATATGTTTATTGGATCAGAGTTTATTTTATGGAGTTTGTGTGATCATGATATTAAGTTTGCCTTAATTATTGAAAGATTTTATTTCCCCCTTTCTCTTATTTTACTATTTTTATCAATATTTTAATCTAAGGTTTATCTAAATGCAATCTACTTTAATGTCTATCTTGGTTTCTATTATTTCCTCTAGTATCATCAATTTTTTATTGTATTTTAAACCAATGAAATGAATGGACACTAGATTAGTTTCTAGCACATGAATTTGAACCCTAAAACACTGATTTGTTGGACATGATTAAATGAATGTGTTGTCACTTTCTATATATGCATGAAACCCACATCAGTGAAACACAAAAAGACATTACCCATATAAATGTTCAAGTAACCAACACCATTAAAATTAAGTTTAAAATTCACACCAGTAATCCCCTTGATTGAAAAATTCTACAACACACAATTGAGTGAAGATCAGTACCTTGTGAATTGGTAAAAAAAGACCTTGGGGAGACCTACCTCACAAGACTCTTTTAAAGAGAGGTTTGATGAAATTCACCACCTTGAGAGCCTAAAATTAGTGTCACCATGCCAAATGACACATCAACAAGATCCATTAAAGTAATGTTTCAAGGCATGAAATTAAGATTATCTAGGAAGTTCTTATGATTTTGGATTAAAGCCATATTGATACTGATATTTAGATTGATTTGTAATAATGACATTATGAAGGAAGATAATAAATGTATTTTACATGATATGTTAAGGCTATCAAGGTAAATCAGGCTCATCATTGGGTGTACAATTAGAATAAGATGTAGTGATGGAAATAATATATTTGTGAAGTAATTGTCAAGTGAAGGCTTATTTGGTTTAATGACAAGATCCTTGTGAGCATAATTATGAGTGTATCTAATTTTTATTGTATTAAAAACTTTTTAGTGTAATAGTGATTATAGTCAAAATAAATAACATAAATGAATTTTTTGGGATTTTGTGTATTAGGAACAAAAAATTGACATGAGTTTTAAGATTTTTAATTTGTAGGTTTATGGTGATAACATTGGTTCTTGGAAAATTTTAGATATTATTTCTAATGGTATTTAGTGATGATTTCATGATTAAAGTTTTTTTTGAAGATGGTATTTACCAAAGGTTTATGAAATGCACGTCATGTTTAATGAGAGTGGCCAATATTTATATAGAATCATCATAATTTGTCAGGATCATAACTTGGTTGGTGGGGGGGAGGGGGGTATAAGGATGAATGTATGGTTTAAATGAAGATAATAACTTACTAATTTCATGTATACTAAAGGGATTGAAAGATGGAGGCTTTTTTTATTTGAACTTGATGTTTTCACTTTGGATTAGGGGAGCTTACTTTTAAAATTAGTATGATTACATTGGTTGAGGTCTGAAAAGTTTCCTTTTTGTTGTTTTGAGAAGGTTCAAATTAGGTCATAATGAAATACTATATTTTTTCTTGGTCAAATGCCTCTTCTAAAGTAATAAGAGAGAATATATTAATTGTGTATTGAAGAGGGACCTTAAGAGTGGTAACAAAGAGTTTGAAGAGATTTAAAGAGGTTATGGTCTGATTTATATGGTAGTGATTTAAATTTTTTGATGAAGTCATGGGTAGATTCATTAGGAAGTTACTTGGCATTAATGAATTTACTAGGTTATTAGTAAATTCATCATCTTATAATTCCTTAAATAGAGCCTTGAATAAGTCTTATAGTTGTCTAATGGAATGCATAGAAAGTTGGTTGTACCATTATAGTGCATCTCCAATAAGGGTTAGTTATAGTAGAATAAGTATTAGTTTTAACCCATTTATTCTAAATATTTCCAAATGATTCAAGGTGTATGTCATGATTAATAGTTCCTGTATATGTCATGGTTAGAGAAATACTTCCAATATCTATAGATAAAATGAAATGAATTAAAGGTTCATTTTGAATATTTAGAATAATTTTATTCTAAATATAATATTGAGGAATAAGGTTTCTATTGAAATTTATAATATGAAGATATATTTAATTATGATTTAGTTGACTCATGATTACTTGGGGAGATCGATTGACAACTTATAGGATTTGGTTTTCTATTTGAAGGATTTGATTGCTAATAGAAGCTTGCATATGATTTGTTAGTTGAATCATTTATGCAAATACTTGTGAGGAATGTATAGGGGGATTAGAAGTGGGATTATGATTTTTATTAGAGTTAGGTGAAAGTTTTAAATTAGGTGAAGTATTCATAACATTAGTCTTAGGAGGAATATTCACAAAATTGGTGTTGGTGTCTATAACTAATGTAGTGGATGGGGTAAGTTTACCAAGGCACCCATTTTTATTTAGATCATAAATGGTTTTATTATCAAGATCATTAATCTTATAATCAATATTTACTATATCTAAAGTCTGGTTGATTTGAACCATATTACATTTGATAAAACTACATTAATATTGAGATAAAATACACCATGAGAAATCACCATCAATGGTGGATGTTATAATAAAAGATAAATCCATATAGAATATAAATGGGTTTAGGCTTACTAAAAATATTCTAAGGGGAGACATTGTGATGGTAAAACTGAGAAGAAAGAATAATGTAAAAATTAACAAGATGTTATCATCCTATCTAATATAGTATTATTTAAAAATTGAGTTGTATTAGGTTGTTCAATATATTTTGAAAAGGACATAAAATTGTATATAGTCTAATGATATAATTAGATAAAGATAAATAATTATATTGGGTTGGTTGATACATTCAATTAAATACATAAAAATGTATTGTGTTGACCAATATAATTTACTAAAAGTTTCACTAAAATATATGATGGTAGTGAAGAAAGATGCAAATAAATAAAAAGTGAAAAAATTAGAATGATCTAACCATAGGTGGGATAAGGATCACACTAGGTTAACTAGAATGTACAGACTAGGATGATGTATAACTCCCTATTTCTCTCAATAAACTATGACATAAATAAATTAATAACAATAGAACATATGTATACTTTGATGATCTAATTAGTACATAAATAACCATAGACCTAATAGAGGGTAATCTACACTCAAATGATAAGAGGATAGGGTTCTAAAGCATAAACCTATGACATGGGCTATTAATTTCATTAGGACTCAATGATAGATAAGTGATTGTAAAGGTTGTAATAAATGGATGTATCAAGGATATAATAATGATACTACATCGAAGGAATTGATGAACAAGGGTAACCTAATATAATATAGCTATATGTATTAAATTAATAATAAGGTTTTGGTGAATAAATAACCAAATATAAGTTTATGAAACTTAAGGTGATAAATGTCAATCTCAAATAAATGTGCGTGTGTGTGTACTTATTACTATTGTGAATTTATTTGTTCATCCTTGATAATTCTCCTCTTTATACTAAATAATATAGTGTGTGTGTGTGTGTGTGCGTGCACACACACACACACACACACACACACACACACACACAATTAGTTAGTATAAGGAGGGGCATGATCAAGGATGAACACATACATTCACAATAGTAATAAGTAGACAATATCTAATGTACTAAGTAAATAAAGGAAATAGTGTAGGGATATAAATACTTACCTTTTCAAAGACCCATTGATGCTTCCATATTCCCTTTTAGATCAAGTTTCATTTTTCAATAGATTTTTTATATTGAATATCTCAAATTAAAATATGAATACCTAATTATCCTTAGTTGGAGACTCTAGCTACTAGGTGTAGCTTCTAAATTCAACTTCTCATATTGAGCTTCAAAAACATTATAAGTTAAGACCTCCAAGATGTGAAACTAAACCTATTACTTATATAAAAAGTAATTAGAATAATAAATTCAAGCATAATAAGATAATATTCATGTTATATCTATTTTTAATGAAATATGACCTCTATATATACAAACCTAATACTCAAAACTAACCTTGAACTCAAAGTTGATGATATCGGCCAGACCAATACAATTGGGAAATGTTAAATAACATGATAACATTGTTTAACATGATGCTAATTTGGTAAATTTTTATTGATATTATATTTAATTAATTTGGTTTTTAAGGTGTTTATTAAGGTTATTTAATTAATTTATGTCTTAAATTAGTTTTTTGGTCAATTTTAGACACTATTTAGGTTTTTCTTAAAAATTAACTAGACGTGTTAGATAGAGTCCAGTTCAATATAGTTCATTAAATGTTTATTTAATTGAAATATAAAACTATTTTACTTAAACTCATATTTTTAGATTTCTATTTTATTGTTATTTTTATTTTTTTTATTTTCTATTTTTAGACTTTCTCCTATTTAGTGTGCATATGAGTGTGATATTTACTAAATTGATGAAATTAATTATTGCATGATGTCCATACCTTATTAGTGAGTTAAAATTGTCATATTTAGTATATTTTTTATTTTATTTAATGGTTACATTATTTATTTGTTTTTTACTTTTATACTTAACTTGAAATGCAAGTTACCTTGTAATAATCTTATTTTAGTTTTATTTATTAATAAGAATTACACACAAAGTTAGTGTGGTGTATTAATTATAATTGAGAAACATTTTTACATATTTAAGATTTTATTTTATTTATACATTAATTTAGACCAAAAATTATATATTTTCATTTTTCAAGTTATTCAATATAGGTTTTGGTGAACAATCTCACTCACAACACAACTAATTTAATAAATAGCAATTTTGGTTCAGAGTGGTTGATACATAGATTCAATGTTAGATTAAATAAAATATAATTTTCACCCCTAAATATATTAAAACCATTCATTTGGTATCATATACAAATTAAATAAATGTTCAAAAGAGTTTTTGACCATTATTAGAAGAATCAGTGGATTCACTGAATTCTACTTCCATGAATATTCTTGTTTTCAAAGGTGACAATTATGAGTATTGAAGAGATAAGTTGAAGATAATTATTGTATGTAAATTATTTTGAGAGGATTTTATTCATGGATACATACAAACTCAATATTTTAATACCTTGACTTAAGATCATAAAAGAATAAAAAATGATGAATAAAAGGTGGATACATAAGATTTATTATATCTTAAGAATTCCATAAACCCAAGCATTTATCCAAGAATTTTTAGATGCAAGAATCACCATGAGGGATGGAATAACTTTAAAACTTGATATAAATAATATATTATGGTTAAAAAATTAAAATTATAAATTCTTAAAATGAATTTTCATAATTTTAGAATATCAAATTCTAAAGGAGTATGATATTATTGCATAAGGGTAAATGATTTAGTGCATAAAATGAGGGTTTATGAAGAAACTATCCAAGATACTGTTATAGTAATAAAGATTTTGGTATATTTAATTTAAATATGGTTTCATATTTTTATCACTCTTAAAGAGTGTAAGAATATTAAAAATATAATTTTTAATGATTTGGATGGTTCTCTCTTGTGCCATGAGAATAAGATGAGAATATGCACATGAGATCAAGAACAAACACTTGAAACCAAAGCAATGGTTTGAAAGACCAAAGAGAAAATTAAAAATAATAATTAATGGAGTTATAAATATTAAAATTCAAATGAAAATTTTGAAGTTAAATTCACACGTAAGATTAAAAATACTTGTCATTACTGAAAAAAATAAGACACATGAATAAAGATTGCATGATACTAGTAGTTGAGAATCAAGCTAATCAAGAGATTGAAAATAAAGTATTCAATATGAGAAAAGTGATGTTAAAGATGTATAATATTATTATATCACATTTAATGTAGGAATATATAAATCAAATAATTGGTTTTTTCTTGATTTAAGGTGATCAAATCACATGACAAGTCACAAAAATGGTTTCAACAAGTTAGATGATGCCTTTAAAAGATAAATACAATTAGGAGATGGAAAGTCCATCTAAGTTAAAGGAAAGAGAAAATTTAAAATAAATAAACTTTAAGGTAAGGGTGAGATAATATATATATATTTTTTATTCAAATTATATTATAAGAGTATTGATCACAATTTCATAAGATATATTGATGAAAGAAAAGCATACAAGTTTTATAATCCTGCTAGTAAATTAATAATTGTTTCTAGAGTTTTTTTTTTTTTTAAATGAGGTGTATGATAATTATGATAATTTGGATATATAAGTCATAAATTAATGTATAATTATATTAAAATATATTTTTAGGTATTACAAATTAATACACATTTTTCTAGTTCAACATGAAACAATACTAGCTATCTACATCAACTCCAAAAAAGAATAAGTCATTGTTGAATCCAAATATATAAATAAATTTTTTGATTATAAATATGAAATTATTATAAAAATTATTAATTTTTTTTAATGATTATTATGATAAAAATACTATGTTTGCAATATTAACTATGGCTAGTGAACTTAGAAGTTATACAAAAACTAGTCAAAAGAAAGAATGGGTTGATGATATAAAATTAAATTTGGATTATATTGAGAGGAATGAAAAATTTAATTTAATTTATTTTAAATTAAATAAATATTTAATTTAAACCAAGTTATTATACAATACCAAATTTAAGATTGATGTTATAGTTGACAACCTAAAAGTTAGACTAGTCAGAAAGGTATTTGCACAAACATATAAGGTTGACTATGAGTAAACATATGTACTTATGGTAAATCAAGATAATATAAGACTAATAATTTTTTTTAATTATCATAAATGATTAAAAAATCCATAAAATTGATTTTAAGAGTGCATTCATAAATATAGTGATTGAATAAGAAGTAGATATGGGACAATCATAAGGTTATGAGGTAAATGGTAAAGAATTTTAAGTATATAAGTTGAAGAAGGATATTTATGGGATGAAGAAATATATAAGAGATTGGTAATAAATAATTTATATTTGACTATATATTAAGTCTTTTTAGGAAGTCAAAATAAAAAAACTCTTTACATACAAGCATTGGGTTATAATGTTTTATGTGTTAGATGAATTGATCTTTATGGGTAGATATATGGAGATGTTGAATAGATTAAAGGAATATAATGAAATAATAATTAATATGACTGATATTATAATTATTAAGTAAATATTATAATGTAAATACACCAAAATAAATAGGAATTATCCATTTTTCAAGCCAAGTATGTGCAATATATGTTAAAGAAGTACAATTTTCAAGATTCAAAGCTTATATATGAAAATAGATAAAAGATAATTAGAGAATATATAAGTATTTAAACTAATTAAAATAATTTTAAAATATTTTTTTGAGGTTTTATGTATCTCACTATGATAATACCTAATGTCACTTATTGGGGTTCAATAGTTTTTAAAATTATAGGAAAACCATCACTCAATCATTTACAAGCAGTAAAGAGAATTTTTTGATATGTAAGAGGTAATTATAATAATGGTATTAATTTTAGACCAAAAATTAATTTATGTCTCATTGGAAACACATATTTTATATGGGAAGATATCTTGATGACATGAAGTCAAGTTTAGGTTATTATTTCACACTAAGCAGTGGGTTAGTTTTTGATTTAATCTTTTAAGGTTTAACTATGTAAAAGTTATGTTTATATTAAAGGAATGAGACTTCTAAATTGTTTAAATAAATTATAATAATTAATCACTAATTTATTATGAAATTTGACTTCATTTTAATTTTAAAAAATATAAATAAATAGGCTTAAATAAAGACTTATTTGAAAGTGACTATCATAGATAATCTGCATTCTAAAAACTAGGTTTTAGATAGTTTAGAGTGTCATAAATTGGATTCTGGTGTCTTTCTACTCACTATACAATAGTGACCTGTATGGATATTAACACCATGCTTCTTTAGTTTCCTCAATATGGCACTAATGTCCTCTTTTCAAGACTATTACTATTTTATGAGAGCACCTACACTTGTGTTTTTAGGTCTTATTCATGCACACATTAAAATTGGAGCTCTGTGTTGTGCATGAAAAACCTAATTTAGTGTGAAAAATTTGATCCTCATTTCAAGTATGGCATGAGAAATAATTGTGTGCCCATTAGTAGGACGGGTTGGACATCCTCAAAAACTTAGTGTGAAGAGAGTTTCTTACATATCAATACTCTGAAGAGGGATCAAGCCCGATGTAGTTCTCCCACCTAGTGCTTGATGCAAGTACAAGTAAATGCTAGAATGAGAGTGGAATTATATGTCTTGAATGTTCTTAAGATTTTAAATATTTTAAAACTAGGATTATGGATATTTTAGATGGTAGTATTCATAAGTAGATAAAAATAAGGATCAAATACCTTAATTTTTCTCAACTTGTCTTTGGTTTGAATGTGTTTTTCCATCTATTTTCCATCTAGTGAATATAAGTCAATTAGATTTTTATTTATACAATTTTTTAGATTTTATGGATAATAAAATGTGCTTAGGTTGACCTTAGGATGGGCACACATTTTAAAAAGTATATGTTAGGAAGATTTAGGGCTAAGAATAATATCATCTAGTTGGGGACACTAGTGCCATATAGTTATAGTGTCTCAAATGTGGCACTAATTTAAACCTGGTAGATTGCTAAGAAAATTGGGTTAGGATCTAAGAAGTTAGTTTTAAGAGTGTGTTTTGACTAACTATAGGTGATTGTGGTATACTCAATGATAGAAAAAGTGTGTATAAGGATCTAGGATAGGTCTAGGGCTAAGCTAGGAATATAGTAACTCAAGTAACACTCTTAGCATCCAATTACCTTTTTTTAGGTGATTACAGTTTCTTGGTCTTCAAAGAAATAAGCTATAATTGTATTATCCTCTATTGAAGTTGAATATATGACTGTTGCATCAGATTTCACATAAGGATTATAGTTGATAAGACTCTTGATTGATTTTAAAGAGGCTCAACTTGATCTAACATAGATATTTTGTGATAATAATGGGACAATACAATTGTTTAAGAATCTATTTTTCCATGCTAAAAATAAACACATTGAACTCAAACATAATTTTTTTAGAAATGAGGTCAATAATCAACACTTTGTCATTGATTATGTGAGAATTTAAGATAAATTTGTTAATATTTTCACCAAGGGATTGCACAAATAGATTCATGGAAGACTTAATGAGATGATAAGCATCTATCCTCTTTACATCAAAGGGCAGAATGTTGAGTATGATTCCAATTTGGGCACTTTATTATTAATCTTATATTTAATTTATTTGGTGTTTTATATGTTTATTAATGTTTTTAATTAATTAATGTTGTAAATTATTTGATTGGTCAATTTTGGATATTTTCTAAAAATTCCCTAAAAATAACTAGAAGTGTCAATTAGAGTCCAATTCATTATAGTTCACTGAATGTTTAGTTATCTAAACTCTAAAGGTATTTTAGTCAAAATTCTACTATTAGAGTTCTATTTTTAGATTTTAGATTTATAATTTTTCACATTTCTAGTGTGCATGTTTACTTAACTATTGAAGAGGCTTCTTGCATTATGTATATATATTATCAATGATTCAAAATTATCATACCTTGTTTATTTTTAGTTTAATTAATGGTTAATTAAATTTATTTATTTATTTTTTACTTTTAGACTCTACTTTTAATACAAGTTGCATTGTAATAAGATTATTTTAACTTTATTTATTAATAAGAATTATACACAAAATAATGTCATGCATTAATTTGAATTTGGAATTTTTTTTGAATGTTTAATGATTTTAATTTGTTTATAAAATAATTTATACTAATAAGCATATATTTTCAATTTTAAATTTATTTATTACAAATTTTGGTCAACAATCTCACTTACAACACAACTAGTTTAACAACTAGTGATTTTGAGATAAATTGGTTGATAGCTTCAATTATAATTAAAACAAAGCTGATTTGTAATTTTCCATACATTCAAAACTTTTTAACGTATCCTCTAACCTAATACAATATAGATGTCATAAGATAAACTTATACGTGTATCTGGCTATCTAATATATTATAGGTGAGGGAAGTATGATATAGACTTTATTGGTCATGCCAATAATATATGATGTAGAAAATTTAGTAAATCTAGATGGAAATTAGATAAGAGGTTATATGGAATGAGATTAAGAGGAGGTCAAACTGATAGTAATGAATTTAGGACATAATAATATGTAAACATCCCTTGTAAATTATGATGATTTGATCCCACCTCATTATTATTGCACCCTTTAAGATGTGCACTTATGGATATTGATGCATTAATGAGCTTCTATAATAAAAACTTTTAATAAAATGACAAAATAAAAAATATCAAGTGTATACATATGCCTCACATGAAGTTCATCACCTGTAATAATAATCTAATATGAGATGGTTATTTGGGATGGATACATAGTAAAATAAAAGAGCATACTTGAAATGAAATACTACAATAACTATTCATAAATGAATAATTGAATGTAATTTATACATACCTTGACTTACCTTTTGGCCAAATGACTACACAATTATTATAGTCTTGATTTTGCAGATGCAATAACTACATTTGAGAAACCAAAAGGATACAATTCTAAAAATAGATAAAAGAAGTGTGTGCATACATATTATGGTCAATAAATGTATTCAAATGAAATAATATTATAAATTATCAAAAAACTTAGAAAAATTAGCAAGTTGAGATCAATAAGGATATATTAGAACTAGAATATCCAAGGAAACATACAAAAAATAAATGAAAAATTAGTAATCCATAATGTTAAGGTTATTTATGAGTAAAAAACCAAAAAATTCATTCAAAGTAAGATAAGTAACTATAAAATTAAATTAAGGATACAAATAACTATCACATGATAAAAACATAAATATAATCGAAATCAAAAATAAAACTTAAACAAATATGTGAACAAAAGGTATATATAGGATTGCTTTACACACAAAAGGTGAAACATGAAAGGGAAAATGGGATTGAATGTCTTAAACAATTATGACCAAGATAAGATCCAAGAACAACTCAAATATGCAACTTGTATTCTAAAGAGTGAAAAACTAGAAATGTCATAATGCTACCACATCTAAAAGAGATGGCGAACATAAATTAAATAATATGGGGGGCGGGGGAATAGAAACATAAATTATCTCCAATGGAAAAATATATAGGGAGGGAATAAATGGAATCATGAAGGCAAAAACATAATCTTTACCAAAAGCAAGACATTCAAATCAAGTTGGAAAGACTATGAGTTTTCAATACCAATGGCCATTGAAAACTCCACCTAGAAAACATAAGCTTAGGATAACTAGGGAAGTATTAATATTATCACATGTAGTATAGAATGAATGAAAAATAAAATCATATGACATTACCATAACATGTTCTTCACTCCTTAAGACCATAGATTCATTGATCTATCATGAAGATTGGCCATTGGCATGAGAAAGTAGGTGGATCTGAAATATAATAAGATATAATGTTGTAGTGATACACATTACCTAAATATACTATCCTATGGCACTCCAATGGATCTTAGATTTATTGTGAGACCAACTTTGGAGTTTGAGCTTCAACTAAAATAGGAGGTTCTCCAAAAATATCATGTGCTTTAATGTGCTCTAAAATGTAAGATATAATTTACCTTTTAACATTACCTTTTCTTATGATATATATTATAAATTATTTGTTTTTTAATATTTTCCTCCTCCATATGGATTTATAAAGAGAAATAATGGGTTATAAATGTGACAATCATAAGATAGATTACACCTAACCACTATAGGAGTGAACCTAAAGACCATAGTGCCTAAATACATGTAGAATTTCATGTAAGAAAAGAGTGCAATCTTGAAACTAACCTTGGTGAGCCCAAAAGGAAATGAAAAATAGGGATATCCTAAAAGTAAGCATAAAATATTTGGGATTACCCAATTACAAAAAATGTGAAAGGGAGATGGTAAAATTATAAATAGGTAGGAAATTTTAACATAAGAGAGGGTGAAACATGAATGAAGACAAGTAGATAGACTACTATAGTATTACCAAAATATAATGATTGAATTTATGTGAGGAAAAAACTACTCACAAAAATACCTTATTTTTAAAAAAATACACCTAGATAAGGTTGGGATCATAGTAAATCTATGTCAAAAAAATGATCAAAATTTTGTTAGGATGGCCTAGTGAGTCCCTAGGTCTTACCATGCAAATCACAAACCAAAAATCTAAGAGGTGCAAGTAATGTAAAGATATGAAACATGATAATGATATAGATATAATATTGGTTGATGAAATAAATCAAAATAATGTAAAAAATAAATATAAAGAGGATATGTGTTTGTGGTAAGGGCTTGGTTGATTCCCTAAGTCTTACCATGTAACTGAAAAAATAGAAAACCAAGAGATGTAAAAATGACAAGTTACCTAATTACTAAGCATAGGTAATAAGGTTAATGTGAAATAAACCTGGAGGTGTGTAGATAAATTAAAACTAAGTTTAAATATAATCAAGTTAAAATAAAAATAGAATAAATGCTAAAATAATGGAATATAAAACTAACTATCAAAATGCAAGTAATATATATATAAGAAATGGAAAAATATAAATAAAATTAAACTAAGAGTAACATAGGTCAATTGAAATTATTCTTTAAAAACTAAGTTTTGGTACAATATTTGAATATATGCCTTACATTCATCTACAATCTATAATTTCTAGGTCCAAAGATGTCCTTGACTAGGTAAGGACATCAAACATTTTGGTTGTACTTTCCCTCATTTTCATGGGTGTAATCTAATTTCAACACTAGGTCTTTGACATAAAAAGTAAGAATTTTGAAAATATTGTTATTTTTTTCATTAATTAAAAATTTGTATTTAAGGCTATGTTGTAAAGTACTCATATGTCACTCATAAAGTAAGTATATAGTGTGAAGGTAGGATTCATGAATATATTCATTAAGAATGATGACATGAAGAGAAATGCACAAATATGGTAACTCCACTTATAATGGTAAGACATATTTAGAGACATAAACTAAAGAGAATAGGGTTACTATGGTGTTAGTAATAATAATATTACTATTTTAACCTTTTAAGGTCTTATCTATGTAAATACTAAGTTAGATTAAAGGGATAATTTGTCTAAATCAGTGAAATAATATGCAATAAATTACCATTGATTTGCCATAGATTTTGACTTATTTTAACTTTGTAAAAATAGTAATAAATATGTGCAAATAGAGCCTTATCTAAAGAACAACTATCATGGAATATTTGGGTGCTAAAAAATTAGTTATGGGTAGGTCTAAATGTCATCAATAGGGTCCTTAGGTCATGTTGGTGATTAATTTTGAAACTAACCACCAAAGTCATGGGAAGTTTAAAAGATGTAGGAATTTACCATTGAAATGACCTCCAAATTTTAAAGAAGTTGGCTCTTATCTTTGGGTTTGATGTAAAGAGAAAATAAATAATGCATGAAAGAAGTATCTAAACTACTAAGGCAATGCACCAAGATTATTTTCTTTTACCAAATGACACAATGATTAATACTTAACAGAATCTAATGAGAAGATTAAGTATCATAAAGCATGATCAATAATTTTAGCATAGATTATAGACCCATTAAAGGCTATAACAAAAAAGATAACCTGAATCCTCATCTATCCAAAAAGCACAATATTAGAGTTAACAACATTCACTGGCAGAATTAAAGAACATATAGCATGATTAACAATCTCAAGTTTTATGTAAAGCTAATAAAAGGCTCATGATAGAGAATGAGAAGCAATAATTATAAATATATGACAATTTCATATAACACCACTCTCTCTTTATAGTTTAATAGGAGATCAAAGTACATAAGGTAGAAATGAATAGAATACAATGTTTGATCCCTTAGGAAAGGCACCTATTAAGGCAATAGAAAATGCTTCCAAAAAACTAGATTTTAGACTTCCTCATTTCTAGATGATTATTCTTTTTTTTATTTTCCCTCCATTTTTTAAGACTATCTCTTGATCATCTACTTATATCCCCAAAATATCCATTGTTAGTATCTACCATTTGCTTGGGGTAGAACCATCTATTCACAAACTCTAGAACTAAAACTACATGCCATTGGAACTGAACAATCTAGAGCTCACTTCTATTATTTTTTCTATCTCTCTCATTTAGTTTCAACTATTACTCATATTTGTCTTTAACTTGTAGCTTCTCAAAGTAGGGACATGTGGAGGCTTCTGTGGATTTTTATATTTGACTCATCTTTCTCTTTCATTTCATAAACTCCTTAGATTTGTTGGCTCTTTAGGGCTTTGGGAACCTATTATGCTAACATGTGGAGTCTTCCACATATTTTTAGAGTCATTGAGGCTCTTTATTTCTCATTACTAAGATTTTAGCCTTAACATATTTTGGTGTTTCTACACCATTATATCTATTGCTTCCTATTGAGCCATTGATCTTCTTCATATCATCTATGAGTTCCACGTGTAAGTCTCTTAAAAACTAGGACATCTTTAATATTTTATTTGGATCTAAGGAGAATAATGGAAACATGTGGATATCCTCTATGAACTTATTCTTTTTACTAAATTCCCACCACTAGATCTACCACTTTAATACACATCATAGATTTAAATTGGTCCACTTAAATCTAAAATGACCTATCATTGCACCACATAGACAACACACATAATTTGAAGGCTCTTTCTAATTCTTTTAGTTCAAAATATCACTAAAGTGACATGTGGATACCCTCCATGTTTATCTCTATACTTTGGTTATTTTCAACCTCAAAACATAGAAAACACTACATGACACTTAGCCAAAAAACATGAGAGTCTTAAATATAAAATGAAATTGATGAAATGATTCTACAATTCATGATGACTAACCAAGGGATCCATACATACATAGAAGAATATTTTGCCTTGCTTGATAAAAAATATCCCCAAAAATGTGGTTCCCTTCACTGTTCACTCAGAGCTTTCATAATGACGTTTGGTAGATAGTCTATTCTACCTCTGTCAGGTACTCCTACTTCTATAGAGATTGAAAATCTATATCTAATTTGATGATCTCCTTATGAGTAAATTATTGGAGACCTTACACCACTAAATTAAATTGGTACTCCAATTTGGTCATTAGAGCCAAAATTGACTCTACCTCAGTGATGTTGAAAGAGTCACTCAAAGACTGAAAAATAGTCTGATCATTTTGATTTTTGACCAATAGATTTTGTATCTAGTTTTCCACCAGGATAGTGGTATCATCAAGGAAAGGAGAAGGGATTTCCATTTTAACCAAACCTTCAATGTGCCCCTTCATTCCTTTGACCCCTTCCTTTAATATATTTAACAAATTATTGCATTTCAAAGAGGCATTATTGTAGCTTAGAATCTCACTAACCTTCCCTGTGACTACCCTTTTATCAATGACTCTAGATGCTTAAATATTTTCCTCTATGGCGTCATATAATTTATCAATCAACATTTATGACTTAGGAACCTTGGTTGAGATTAAAAATAAAATCTTCTCAATAGAGGACTCCACCCTTAAGCATAACTTATGTGCATCAAATATGAATCTGAGTGCACGCTTGAGATGGGTAACATCGATGGAGATCCTTTGGCAATAAGAAACATAGATCCCCCTTATCATCTTGATAATACCTATTACCTTAGGTTTCTAAGCTAATTGTTGGGTCAACTGAATGACCTTATCTTCTGCTACCTTGCACTCGACCTACAAGTTATTCTTTATTGCATCGATAATGCTTATATTTTGCTAAAGCTATGATGCCTCCATTGCCTTATCACTACTCTTTTTATCCAAGAGCTTCTTCTCTTGCTCCAAAAGGCTGATAGATGCTTTGATATAATTAAGCTCCTTTTAGAGAGCAACTAATTTTTCTTCTAAAGTCTTCAAAACTTATTTGTATATTACCCCTTTTAAGTCCTTATGAGTTGGGTTATCTCCTTGTCTTTGGCCTTAAGATCCATGATTAAATGGTTCACTATGTTTTTGGATTGAGTTAAGCCTAATTTTTCCTTTCATAATTGATTGAAGACCTTCAGATAATCTATGGTAACCACAAAATTTGTCTCATTCATTAGCTCCACTTTATCCATGGCCTAAACTAAGTTAGGTCCATTTCCATTACACTTATTGTATGGTCCTCAAGTTGTATTTGCTATAACAGCTTGATCATATTAGGAACCATGTGGGAGATAGTGAGGGAACACTACTTATGGTCATAAGGAGACCACATTTTTTATGTAGTCACTAACCTAGCCTCTTTATTAATCTATTTTTCCTTTCTTACCTCTCTAGCCCTCTTTGCCATGTCAAATTGGGTATGGAAGTCTAAGGGAGAGGTCACAACACCACCCAAAAAATAATACCCATGGGTAAAATTGCAAGGCACATTGATGGACTGCTAGGGCTAATCTTGTGATGGAGATGGGCTTGCCAAGACCCTAGGAGAAAAGTTTGGAAAATTCAACTATTGGGAAGCAAAAGTGAATGGGGAGCTAGATGAAATTAATGATTGAGTAGGTATAGCTGAGAGTGATAGGAATGTTAAGTCATGTGAAATACATGGCATTAATAGAGTCTAAGTTGAAGATTGAGGTAGAGTCATGTATGAGGTAGGATCTACCTCTTTTTCTTTGTCTCCCTTTTGAAATGTTACTTTTCATTTCTTCTTCTCAGGGTTATTCATAGGATCCTCTCCACCCATTTGAACTATCACCTACTGAGCTGAGTCTAGCACCTCTTATGTGGATGATATTACTTATGGGGGATTTGATGGGTCCACTACTTTAGGGGCTTTAGAGGTGGGTTGGGCCATCCCTTACCTTTCTAACTCACTGAGTGATAGTGGCCAAGTTAAAATTATGTGCACCACCACTAATGTCTCTACCTTTTGAGACTAATTTTGTGGTTTTGAGAGGTTGTTGGTATCTAGCTTGGAAGTTGGAGTAACATGAGACTCATACCATAAATTCTCCCATTGTGCATCTGTGGGTATATCCTCAAAATTTTAGGTGAACTCATTGATATCTTATCTATACTTTTAGTAGGTAGTTATTTTCTCCTAACTCTAGTCTCTCTTGACCAAAGCTTATCTCAACCCCTTAGTTATGGACCTTATTGGGTTAAAATTTTGAATGGGTTGATAAAAATACTCCCATGGGGAAATTGGGATTTTTTGTAGTTCCACATATATGTTTGGTGTATCTCTCTTGGGGGACCTCCTCTCCTTAAAAAAATTCCTACTCTCATGACTAAAAGGAGCATGAAAATTACTATTGGTAAGCTAATAAGTCATGAAACCATTTGGGTCATATTTCCATAGATCTTGAGGAAAAAATATCCCATAAGTAGTCAATTTCCTCATTAGAATAAAGTTTGCTTGCCTCTTCACCATAGTAACACTGCCCTTGGTTAGCAGGATGTCATGTAAAGACCTTTTCTTTCTCCTTTCTCAAACTCAAAGTTAATAGCCAATAAATTCCGTGTCACTTCCAAACCTACTAATCTATTGGTCAAAACTTTGGGAAGTATAAAAAATTCATCCCCAAAACCATTAACTTTAATGAAAAAATAATGGGCCCTAAAATAGAAGTCATAGGGGTGATGATCATCAGACAATATAGAACTAACTAAGACATTTGTTCGAATGTTTATACCTCTCAAATCCATCTCCTCCATTAGTGATGCTATAAAACACTCAATAAACTCATAGATTCCAAATGACTCCGACAACACATGAGTCCATGTAGACACATGAATAACCTTGTAAGGGTCTACTACCTTTAAGTCCCATAGAGTCAAATTTATATGATGCTAAAAAAATTGGGTACTCTGATATAAAATAAGGTGGAATAGATATGAATAATACCTAAAAGTAGGGTGGACACTAAAATTAGCCATCTATTAGCTCATGGTGTATGCAATGTACTTTGTAAAGTCAAACTTATACACTTGTGTCTTGGCTATAGTTTTCAATCAAAAAAGGGCTGCCAACTACCAATCATGAACCATTATATTGCTATCCTCCCCAAAAATGAAGTTGAGCATTGAATATGAATCTTGGGAATCTTGAGTCAACATGCCATTTTCAAAAGGTAGGGGCTGAGGTTTGGTATTATCATTTTCCAGACATAGACCCTTATTTAGGAATGCTTGTTTCTAGTGTACTTGGGACCAAACATGCCTTAGCTAAGTCATGTCATAAAATCTAATAAAAGGATCATGCTATAAACCTAGCATGTCATGGATAACCTAGGGAGTGATAACTACCTTGATCAATCCTTTTTGAATTATCGAGTTTATGGGATTATAATTTTGTGTGCATAAGTCCACTAATTTAGGGTACAGATGCACTATGCGTACCATGTAATGGGCCAAACCTAAGGTCCAAACTCTCATAATAAAGGTTTTAGGCATCTTTTGATTCATATTTTTTCCATGCACCACCTATCTAAGGTTCTTAGTCTTTCTGTTCAAAATAGGGTAAAAAATTTCATCTACATAATCGAGGATGAGGGAAGAGTCTCAATAAATACCTTTTCCCATTGCTCTAGTTCTTAGGTATGTAGATTTGGGCTACACAAGAGCTGAGGCATATAAATTCAATGATGCTAATGTGGTAGCCATTTTGATTAAAAAATCTTGGCTATGAGGATATTCTTTGTTGCTCGTCTACTCAATTTCTATGCTCGATTAGACTCAAATGTTAGCTCTTCGCTCAGCTCTAAGTAAACGCTTTGCTCAATGGTGAAGGAAATGAGACTCAAATATTCCTTTTTAATTTTATTGCTTTCGTAAACAATAATTAATTACTCTCCTTGATGGATTATTTATGTTTTATTAAAGACTCAATTCAAGGATCCAAATAATTGAAAATCAAATCTTTGAGATCTTTAATTCAAATTTTAAAACTTAACATTAAAGACCCTAGGAAATCTATTAGATAGGTATCCCTTTTGGATGGTCATAGGATAAACAATTTATATGAGAATCTAGAGAGCCTTCATGGCTAACACATGTTCAAAGAATACTTATTTTAAAAAATGGTAGGGGGATAATACCCTAAAAAAGAAAATAAAAGGGAAACTAACCTAGCTATGATACATTAGTCATATGACTCTCACATGAAGAGTTTAAGGAAGATCCCATTAACAAGAATCTCTATAGACTCTCCCTCCATAGTTTATAATTCAAAAGCATTACACTATTTACAAGCAATTATCTTGAAGGGACCTGTCTATAAAGAATCAAACTTACCATGGCTTCCAAGTTTAGCAACTCTCACATCCCATTTTAAGACCCAAGCACTAATTTTAAAATAAGTATTTGAAATTCTTTGGTTGAACCAACTTTTGATAACTACATGTTTACTTATCATTGATTCATGTGATGATTCTCTTTTCCCTAGAAGCTCCAATAACTCTGCCATCCTAACTTACATTGGACCATTTTCTTCGAGTTCTATTTGGTTTATCAACAACAAGGCTATAACTTCAATAGAAATAGGTATTACTGCACTCTTTCCATATACTAGCTCATATGGAGAGGCATTTATCACTTGCTTATGTGTTATCTAATCTTCTCATAAAGCCACCTTTATGTGTTCATGCCATCCTATTTTGTGTTTATTCCCCATTCTCTTGATGATTCAAATCAAGTTCTTGTTAGTCAACTCTGCCAAACCATTCCCTTGTGGATAATAATTTGATGAAGTCTTTAGATATACCATTATTCAATGTAAAATTAGACACTTTGGACCCTAAGAACACCTTAGCATTATAAGATATAATAGTGTGAGGAGGTCCAAACTTGGTCATAATCTCTTTTAGGAGATCTAAAATCACATTCTCCATTTCTTCTTTTAATGGTACTATCTCTATCCACCTTGTGAAATAATCTATTGCAATGAGGATCCACTTATGCCCTACACTAAAAATTAGATTAATCATCCTAATAAAATTTAAGCCCCATTGTGCAAAAGGATCTTCAACAATTATAGGGTTGAGGGGCAATGAATCATTTCTTCTCTTACCAATGTAAAATTGGCAATATTAACACTTACTAACCACAGTGTGATAATTTGAAAACATAGTAGGCCAAAAATACCTTACTTGAAGTATCTTGATAGCCATGGTCCTTATAGAAAAATGACCTCTAGATGATCAATAATGTATTTCATGTAAAAATTTTCTAGTTTCTTCCCCCTCTATGCACCTGAGTAGGATCCCATCAAAATTCCTTTTGAAAAGGAAATGGTCTATTTGAATAAAGCTAGATCCCTACTGTTAATAGTATCTTCTTTTCTTGTAAGGTAGATGACTCAGGTATTGGCTAGTCTTTATGAAATCAACCCTATCAGTCACCCAAGACTCTAATTCATTTTATTTTCTTCAAAGTATAGTTTTTGTAATGGCTCATTCTTCTATTAGAGCTTTGAAATCTTGAGCCATGTATTGACACAAGTCCCTTCCTCTTATTAGTTTAGTGGGATTAACCTCAATATCATATTCTAATATATTAGTTATCTAATTGGCTCTCTTTTTGGTGATTTCAACCTCCATTATGTATTCCCTAACACTTGAATGTGCCATAGATACTATGATCCTATTGCTAGTAACCAAATGACTAAATTTTTTGAGCCCTTTGACAATAGCATAAGCTTATCTCTCAAGAAAATTATATCTTGATTTATAGTCTCAGAGAGTCCTCAAGAAGTGATGCAGGAGCATCTACAATGGTTCAAATTCTAGCATGAAAATTCAAATTTTGGTTTTCCCTCCAAATTGTGAGATTTCAAAATATTTCACCTTAAGAGTAAAATGTAATTATCAAAAAGTGAAAGTAAAAAGGTAAAAAGTGATTGTTATATTGTTGAGGAAATAAAGGGGAAATGGTTGAAACTATTTTCAACCTTAGTAAATTGTTAAAACTTTCAAACAACATATTGTTTTGCCTTAAGCCCAAATTGGGCGTAGAAGTTAGGAGAGAGATTCTTGAAAAGACAAAAAAAGAGAGAATTAATTAAGGAGAGAAGAGGAAGAGAAGAAGAGAGGATGAAAGGGGTGTAGAAGAGAATAAGGACAGAGAGGAAAAGTCCTCTCATTCAAAGGAAAGAAGAATGGAATGAAGAAAAGAGAGGAGAACTAGTGAGGGAGGACCTCACTCAAGAAATGTTAAAGGAAAGAGAAGGGGCAGTAGAGAATGTTTGAAGGAGAAATCAAGGATTTGAAATCCATGGAACATGGAGATTGAATTTGGTATTAAATTGTAAGTCTTCTATTGATCTATGAAAGAAAGAATGAATGTTTTGTTTCATGTTATGGTCTCTTTATGAAATTCTGGTAACAGTCCTATGTAAGTGTGTGTATGATGATTCTCTATCAAATATTAAGAGAGACTGGTTATTTTGTATGTTGGGAGTAAGTTAAAACTGGTATTTATGTGAACAAAAGGTCTTAAGAGCCTTGAAAGCTAAAAGAAGCCTAAACAGGCCTAAACAAGATATTCAGAAATTTAAAAATATAACCCACTGTCTTAAGAAAAACCCATGTGAAAATGGTTGCATGAAGTTCATAATGGTATGGATACAGGTATATAAGGAAATTAGAAACCTAAATGAAGAATAAAAAGACTTAGAAATTCCTTTGATATCTCAAAAATCCAACTGTTAGAATTCAGGCCTGTGTATGACAGTGTACAGGAAAGGTTAAGACATTTGTATGTTTTGCAAGGTAAATGGATTGATAAGGCCATTTTTGATATGATAATGGAATGGGGAAGTCATTTAAGATAGTTACATGTTTGTAAATCCTCTTGAAAGTCTATTAATCATTGAAATAGAAAAGAAACTAAGAACCCTGTTGACTGTTATAAAAATACAGTCAAAAGACACTGAGTTGTTGAGTATTGGCAAGCTTAGAAGGTTGATATAACCTAGAGAATTATTGGAGAAGGTGTAGGGAACTAATACAGACCATAGAAAATTTATTTGAACCTTTGAAACAAGCTAAAACACTCCCAGAAAAAATAATAAGCTCTCGGCCTGTGACTGTCATGGGAAAATTCTGAATTAGGTTCAAACCCTTAAAATGAGTTTTAATGCTTGAAAACTCTTGAAACTTTGTAATATGAACCTTGATGATGTTATAAAACTTTTGGAAGTGGTTTCAAGGTGTCACAGTATGGATAAGTATGGAAAAGGACAATTGCCAAGTGGAACCTAGGTGTATGTGAAGGGAAGAGCATAGGCCAATATAAGAAAAGTGAATTTCTCCAAAGAAGTGCCCTAACAAATGATTGATTCACCTGTAAGAAGGTAATGGGTATCTGAAATTGTGCTTGTTTTGATTATAAATTCTGTAATTTACTTTGGACAAGGTGTTTTGCACACAAGGAGGGCTAATTATAACAGGGCATAAAGAAGGAAGTACAATTCCGTACAAAGCAACCTTAGGAGATTTTTTAGAATGTTATAGAAGGTCTTAATGGGTATCCAGAAATGATTTTACTTTCATGATTGAGATAATATATAAGTAGTTATTTCCAATAAACAAGGATAACAGGGCTACAAGGAATGATTGTATTAAATAGGCCTGTATAAGAAGTTAGTTCAAAATCTGATGGTTATAGAGCTGTGTAAGATCAATTTTCATCAAGAAGAAGATAATAAGATGTTATCCCTCTTATTCTATGTCATTTTATTTATCACTGATGCTATTTTGTGTTCTTCCCCATAGAAATACAAGATGAAGTCTTTTGAGAAATTAAAGTTGCATAGAACTGGGGTGGATTCAATTGCCTTTTGATACTCTCAAAAGCTTGTCAACTCTCATCCATCCATTTAAAAATGAGATCCTTTTTTATCATTAGGGTGATGGGTCTAACCATTCTAACAAAGTACAAAATTAATCTACTTACAAAGTTAATCTTCACAAGGAAAGATTGCACCACTTGTTTACTAGTATGGATAAATCTAGTATTGCCTTGATCCTTTCTAGATCTATGAAGTTCCCTTCTTTTGAGATAATGTGTCTAAGTAACTTCCCTTTAAGTACTCCAAACACACATTTTTTATGGTTTAAAGAGATCCCATATTCTTGACACTTCTAAAAAATAGCCTCCAATTAATCAAAATGATCCTCGGTAGACCTAGTGAAGATAGTGAGATCATCAAGATAAATCAAAATTGATTTGTTTATCAATTTCAAAAAAGTGATATCCATAGATCTTTGAAATGTAGCCCCTACATTGGAGAATATAAATGGAATTTTGGCATAATCAAAATTTCCCCACTTTATTGTGAAAGAGGTCTTGTGTTGATCTTCCTTTGCCAACCCTATCTGATTATAACTTGAGAAGCCATCTAATAAGGAAAACCTCTCTACTCCCACCACTATTTATAGAATTTGTTCCATTGAGGGTAGGGGGTAGTGATCCTTGAGAGAGGCCTTATTTATATCCCTAAAATCCACATAGATTCTAATCTCTCCATTCTTTTTTCTTACTAGGACGAAGTTAGAAACCCATGTGGAGTGCTTAATGGGGAAAATGATCTTAGACTCCAATAATATCTTGAGCTCTTATACCATGAGAGACTCTACCCTTGGATTAACTAGCCTTTACTTTTGGCTAATGGGTTTTGACCCTTCAATTAGGTTAATAGTATGTTGGACAACCTCTTTTTTATAACCATGAAGGTCTTTATATGTCCATGTCATCACCTTATTGTATTTATGGCATAAAACTACCAATATTTCCTTTTCATTTTGAGTGGTCACCTTCCCAGATTTTAAATTTATCCCTTTTGAGACTTCAATTTCATAACAATCCTCTTTACTTACCATGAAATTTATTTTATCCATATTTGCATCATTAGGATCAAACAAGTTCTCAAGGGTTATTAACCCCTTTGGAATCTTATTAGACCTTAATTGTATGATTTGATCACCATACACCTCTTCAATTTTAGGCTGTAATTGGTCTACAAACTCTCTTGACTGCTATAGAAAGAGTATGATTTATTGGTCACTCTTGAAAACCTACCAATTATTCACATTATCAGGTACAATGGGCCAAATGATCACTTTGATAGCTTTCTCATTGGTTAGCATATCTTTGATTGGATCAAATTGGGATCTAATTTGAGCCATTCTATTTGCTTCAAAATTTTGGATCCTTGGGATGACCTCAATATTGAAAGCATCAAAACTTTTAATCAAGTCCCAAACCCTATGGTGGTAAAACCTCAATTTTGGGTTCTTTGCTATGACAGTTCTCTAATCTATTTGACCACTAGCTCTAAGTCCCTAAAGATTATTAAGTTATTGATCCCTTATTTTTGATCAAGAATCAATCCATGTACTAGATATTCATATTTTGCTTCATTATTAGTGTAGTTAAATTAAAAATGTAGTGTCTTAAGGATCTTCTTCCCTTTTGGGGAAGTAAGGCATACACCTACCCTTGAGCCATTCTTTCTTCTTGCTCCATCAAAATTTAGAGTCTATATCAAAGAATCATCCAAAATACTCTCTTTTTAATTTTTACTCTTCTCCATAATCTTTAGGGTTTTAGGGTTTTCATCGTAGATGATATAGGTTCCTAAACTGATGGAATCAATGTTTCTAAAAGGGTCATATGATGTCAAAGTTGACAAATAGCTCTCACCCTCTTGTTCACCAAATTCTTCTATTGGTTCCTCTATACAACTTCTTTCTTCTATTGTGATCATCACATGGGAGGCTTTAAATCTTGACTCTACTTGGTCTATATTGTGTTCCTTACATAGAGGCTCTGATAACACTTTCATCTTAGAACCATATTTGGTCCTTAGGATCAAATGTGACCAATCAAGAGACATATATCCTCTAATATTTGCTATAAAGTCTATAGATAAGCACAATCCAAATATAAGAGGGTTGTTTATAACCACTATATCTTGAAACATAGTCACGTTTGGGAAAGAATAGAGTTGTAATAGAAGTCCTTTGATGATTCCAATGGTCTACACTGACTTCCCATCGAGTTGCATGACTCCCTTAGTCAATGGATCATATTTGATCTTTAAGGATTTGGTTATTAAATTAGGAATGACTATAGTGATTTCGCCTGAGTCTATCATAGAGTTGTGAAGAAATTTCTTACCCACTATAAGGGTCATATAGAAGGGGTTAGGTTTAGGTTTCTTTACCTCTTTTTTAGCATTCATTAGGATTGATGGTTGTTGTGCCTAAGATGTTATTAGTTGATCCTTGCCTTTATTTGATGGAGCTTACTTTGTGACACTAGGATTTGGATCATTATGATCCTTTAGTACTTATTTAAATATATTTTTTTATTTAGGGATGACCAACATATCCCATAATGAGACATTATTAGGGACATTCTTTAGTTGTTCCACCACATTGATTGGTTCAAGTGGATATACTTTGGAGTACTATGGATACCTTGTCCTTTTAAATATCATGTTGGATATTCCTTGAATCTATGTAGTCATTGGAAAATATTTCTTTGTCAAAAGGGCTTGAGGAACTAGGGCTAATGTCACCTTCATTGATTTAGTGTTGATGGTAAGGACAACATCTACAAACTCAACCATCCTCTTTTTTGACCATGTAAAATAATCACACTGAACCATGTTCTTAGAGGTAGATGCCTCATTACTGAACAAAAATTCCTCATCTTCAATCCATGGGATTAAATCATATACAAGGGCAATATCTCCTTCTTGTTCTAATGACATGTCATACATTTGAGCCACCATGGCTACATTTTGAACTCTAGGTGACTGATATGGTCCTAATAGGGTTACTTCTTGGTTTACCATTCTTCTTTGTTCAATTAATCTTTGTTTTAAATTTACCATAGGGAAATATTTTGGCATGTGAGAGTCATTACAAGGAAAATACCATGCATTTATTTCTTTCACCAAGTTTTTATGGTGAAGGACCAGTTATCTTCTTGATCTTGGCATAACCATTTGATATGGTGGGGATTCAAGGACGATCTAGTTAGGTGATTATGATGGAGCTGATCTTTGAGTCCCTTGGTACTGATTTGGTTGATATGGGGGTCTATTCCCTTGGAAAACCTGATCAAAAGGTCATTGATGTGAATCTTGGTTTCTTTTAAGATTGATAATTTCATTAGAGAAAGTTCTAAGGATGTTCTTGACATCATTCATCTCTTATGAGGAAGAAGATGGAAATATATTAGATGTTTATTGAGTTGAATGAAATGTATATAGATAAGTATTGGCCTGGGAAGTAATAAGAATATCCTCTTAAGTTGGGAGGGATAATTCAAGAAACATGGGCATATGAGGCCTTGGGGGTAATTTCCCAGCATATATCAAATTATTCTTTGCTCTTACAGCAAGATCATAAGCATCGACAAGGGTATGCCATCCTAATGACTAAATCATGATTGAGATATCAAAATTAAAATATTTGAGATATAAAATGATTTCCATACCTATAGATAGTTGAGTTGAGATTGGGATTCTTAGCCATGTCTTCTAAAATCTAGTGTTGAAATTGGTCATTGCTTCTTGAGGGGATCTCTTAATAGTGATTAATTGTTATAGGAGGGATGATTTATCTCCCTTTTCATTGAATCTATCATATAATTTAGTTCCTAATTAGTCATAATTTTTAATAGAATTTAGTGTTAAAGATATATAATAGTAAAGAGCCCTTCCATTTAAAGAGGTAATGAGTAGTCTCTAGGCTACATTTTATTGTGTTATAAAGTAGATAGTACATACATCATCCACATCTTGAAATGCTCTATCAAAGTCCTGAAGTCTTCTATAGTAAATTTAGGTAATTATTTTAGAGCATTGGTGGGAATGGGGTCCCATGTATTAGGAGGTTTTGGTATAATAAGTGGACTTCCACCATTCTAATTGACAACGTTACTGAGTGGAGCCTGAATAGCCATTTGACTTCCTAGTGTACCTTGTTGAGTCAGCCTTCTTCTTCAAGTAGTTACCAATGGTGGTACTAAGAGTCCTAGATTTATAATAGATTGAGATCTTATAACTGGTCCATGATTCTCCCTTCTCAAAGGATGTCTGTTCATACACTTCTAGTAAAATTCTATCCCACTAGGCATGATAGGAAAACTATTGATGCTTAATTTTACAACTAACCACCAAAGTCATGGGAAGTTTCAAAGATGTAGTACTTCCCCCTTGAAACAAACTCTAGATTTTAAATAAGTTGGCTCTTCTCTTGGGTTTGATGTAAAGATAAAATAAATAATGCATGAAAGAAGTATCTAAACTACTAAAGCAATGCACCAATATTATTTTCTTTTACCAAATGACACAATGATTAGTAATTAATAGAATCTATTGAGAATATTAAGGAGCATAAAGCATGATCAATAATTAAAACATGGATTATAGACCCATCAAAGGCTTATAATATAAAAGATAACTTGAATCCTAATCTATCTAAAAATCATAGTATTAGAGTTAAAACATTCATTGGTAGAATTAAAAAGCATATTACATGATTATTAATCTCAATGTTTATGTAAATCTAACAAAAATCTCATGACAAAGATTGAGAAGAAAGAATTAGAAACAAACTACAATTGTAAATAACACCACTCTCTCTTAATATTTTGATAGGATAACAAATTACATAAGAAAAAAATGCACAAAATACAATGTTTGATCCCTCAGGAGAGGCACCTATTAAGGAAATACAAAATGCTTCCAAAAAACTAGCTTCTAGACTCCCTAATTTCTAGATGATTATTCTCTATTTTATTTTCCCTCAATTTTTTAAGACTCTCTTAATCATCTACTTATAGATCCAAAATATCCATCATTAGTCACTTCCATTTGCTCAAGCTCTAACCGTTTGTCTGTAAACTTTGGATCTAAAACTATATAACATTGGAACTAAACAACCTAGAGTTTACTTCTATTATTTTTGCTAACTATCTCTCTCATTCAATTTCAACTATTACTCCTATTTTTCTTTAACTTGTATCTTCTCAAGTAGGGACACATGGAAGCTTCCACAACTTTTTTTATTCGACTAATTTTTATCTTTCATTTCCTAAACTCCTTGGCTTTCTTGGCTCTTTAGGGCTCTGGGAACCCACTATGCTAACATGTGGAGGCTTCAATAGCTTTTTAGAGTCATTGAGGATCTTTCTTTCTATTTAATTAGATTTAGCCTTAATGGATTTTGGAGGTTCTACACTATTGGATCTATTACTTCCTATTGAGTCATTGATCTTCTTCTTATCATCCATGAGCTCCATGTGTAAGTATCTCACAAATTAAGACATCTTTGAGATTTGATTTGAATCCAAATATCACAATAGTGACATGTGGATATCCTCCATGAGCTTCTTGTTATTGTTAAACACCCACTTCTAAATCTACCGCTTTAATATGCACCATAGATTTGACTCAGTCCACTTGACTCTAAAATGACCCACCATTACACCATGTGTCCATCACATGTAAGTCAAAGGCTCTTTCTACTCCTTTTAGTTCAAAATAGTGTCAAAGTGACACATTAATACCCTCCACATTTAGCTCTATACTTTGGTTATTTTTAGCTTCAAAACATAGAAAATGTCACATGACACTTAGCCAAAAAACATGAGAGTCTTGAAAATAAAACAAAATTGTAGAAATTATTCTACAGGTTAGAATCTTCACTAGATAGTAGTTCCCCATCTCAATATTAGCACCATGTGGTTGTAGTGTACTCAAAATGGTGCTAGTGTACTCTTTGTAGGATTGTTCTTATTTTCTATGAGCACCTATGGCTATGTTTTTGGGTTTTATTCTTGTACACATGAAATCTAGAACTTTGTATTATATATGGAATATCTAATTTAGTATGCAATCTCTAATCATCCTTATAAGTATGGCATGATATAAAAATGTTTGTTTATTAGTAGGATAGGCTAGAAATCCTCAACACCCTACTGTGAAGAGAGTTTATTACATACCAATACTCCAAGGAGGGATCAAGTTCAATGTATTTCTCCAACCTAGTGCTTGGTGAAAGTTTAAATGAATGTTAGAATGATAATGGTCTTGAATTTATTGAGTGTGCTTGAGATTTGAAATCTTTGAAATCTAGGCTTATGGTAGATGTAGATGGTATTGTGAAAAAGTAGGGTAGAATAGGGATTAATAACCTTGATTTTTTTAACTTATTTATTATTTGAGTAGGTTTTTTGCATATATTTTCCATCTAGTGGATAAAGGTCTAATAGTCTTGTACTTATAGTGATCTATAGCTTGTGTGAATAATAAAATGTGCTTAGGCTGACCTTATGAGGGGTATACATTTGAAAATATATCCATTTAAGAGAGCTAGGGAAAGGGACACTAACGCCAAGTTGGGGACACTAGTGGCATGTGGCTATAGTGTCCTTAATATGGTGTTAGTGGCTAGCTGGTAGGCTACTAGGCATAATGGGTTAGGATCTAGGAATGTAGTTTTAGGATTATGTTTGAGTTAACTAGAGATGTTTGTGGTCTATATAATGGATAGAAAAGTGTGATAAAGGATATATGATAGGTCTATGGCTAAGATAGGAATAAGCTATCTCTAGCAACACTCGTAGCATCCAAATACCATTTTTTGGTGATTACGTTTCGCCCCCTTTATGTTATAAATACAAAAAAGTGAAATAACTAGTATAAAATAAAAATAAGCTTACCTAGACTTACCTAAGAATTAATCCTATTTAACTAGGTTTGAGTATGTGAAGCTAGGTCTGCATATATGAAACATGATCCAAATTAATAACCTAAAATGAAATGTGTAAAATCAGTCCTTAATTAAGATATTATTAAAACCAAAAGACTATGTTGAATAAAGTAATTGAGTAAAGCTAAGTAAAGAGATAATAATGACAAAAGGAATGAATACAACTCATTCGGTACATGAACCAATGATGAACATGGTGAAAACTTGTGTGTGCATGTACATAATGATCAAATAATTAAATAACTTGGACCAAGCTAATAACATTCTCAATATTCATATGTGGGTGGATCAAGAACTCAAGTAGCATATAAATCCATCATTTCCCACCCTTGATAAGTGGATCATGATCTGTGTATAGCTTGGATAAGATTGTAAATGTGTCTAACCCTCTCATGTGGGTGGATCAAGAACTCAAGTAGGCTATGACTCCATCATTACGCACATGTGTGTAATAGATGCATATTAAACTAAATTACACAAAGTGATGAAAGTATCTAATTAGGTATATCCAACTATGTATGTCAGCTCTATGGACACTTAGGTAAATTAGGTGGCTCTAAGCCACTCAGGAATGCCAACCACTATAGATGGAGTAAGGCATGAAACTAGTGACAACTTGGAATATGATAGAGAGTGTATATAATGTAGATAATGACATGGAATTTTCCATTCCATCTGATCAACTTGTGTATAACTATCATATGAAAACTGTGTCGCACATATGCCCTCAATTTGATATATGAGTATATTGATTTTAGACTGAGTATTTAATAATTGTATCTATGTATCTAAAATAAATGTGGGTATGATCATGCCTCTCATGATGCCCCCAATATGAGCAACTGGTATGAATTTGAGCTAAAATGAGTGTATCTGAGAAAAATTTAAACATAACTATCAAACCTATGACTGTATCTATGTAAATCTATATTATACTTGGTGTATTATTGTATCTAATTTAGACTACGTTGAAGCTATGGATATTGGACATTAGTTCCATATAGTGGATATTAGCACCTTATGGTGCTAGTGTCCTACTTTGGGCACTAATGTATGTCTAGTATAAAATATGGGTGATGGATCTATTTTTTGAGTCCTTATTTTTTCTTGTGTTTGACCTATGTCTTATTTATTGAAACTAAGCATGTGTGCTAAAAATAATATATGAATGGTATTGTAGGATCCTAATCTCTATGACAAACCACTATGAATGCCTCTTATTTTTAGGGTAGTTATATAACCTATGTAAGAATTGTATTAAAAAAAATAGCTTACTAAAATTTTTTAGCCTTAGAATATTTGAAAACTATGGTATATTCCAATATAATGTGAAAACATAACATCAAAATGTAAAATAATCTAAGCATAAGTATGTAATTTAAGATGTATGTTATAACCTAACATTGGACAAGGGTGTCAATATATATTTAATCAATGTGTATAATAATAAATATGAGTATATACCTAGGGGTTGGGGCGTGATGTCCATCATGACACCCAAGTAGGAAGGGTAGATGCATGCGGTCCCTCATGGAATCAAGCACTGTTATGTGTAACAAGAAAAGACAAGTGTGATGGTGAAGACACATATAATAAAGCATACACACAAAACACATGAGGCATACAAAATTAGGATAAGGGGACACAATACAAGGGACATGGGCACATGTCACCAAATCTAAGCATAGAAAACATACAAGGACATGTTCAAATGTCCACATATGCAATAACATAGAAATTTAGTTTAGAGCCACATATAAGGACATGCATAATGTCTTCATATACAATAAGTAAATCACACAAGGGATATGGAAGCATGTGCAAGGCATACATATATAGAAGTGATGTAGATCCAATTACAAATAACATATTCAAATGCCCTCAAAATGGAATAAGCATAGGAAACACAATCAAGTCTAAACTAAGAGAGATAGAAATGAAAGCATGTATAACTATCTAGTAGAAATCTATGTAAATTCTAGGATGTATATATGTTGAGTCTAAACTAGTGATAATCATCATAAAATATAATTATAAGTAGAAATTATCAATATCAAGATATATTAATTCATAAATTATGATGTATAGAATATAAGGATAGAACCTAGTAGTAGAAATTGTGTATGAGATGCCCCCAAGTGGGTGGATGTATCAAATGACTAAACTTGGATTAGTGTATATGCCTCCAATTGGTAGATGATAAAAAGTCTAGATTAGTGTAGTGGACTGGAGTCCTATATGTAATTTGCAAACACTCAACAAGAACAAGTGAAGCATATATGTATGATAAAACTGACTATACTAAAATAACTAACATATGTAGTGTATAGAAAATATAAGAACTCTAAAAATAGTAATGCATACAATCTATAAATTTTGTATTTTTTTAGTAATATTTGAATGTTTTTATGTTTTGACATGTCATATCATTTTTTGAATATTTTGGGGATAAGCTATGTACAAGAAAATGAAAATAAACTATGTACAAGGACTGAGAGAGAGAGAAGGCAGTATGTACAAGGAGTAGGAACCATACTAACTAATTAGTCTCATGGGGACTCACTATCACTGTGACTTATGTCAAAAATATTAATGGTGATCTCTCATGTAGTTTAAATTTTTTTGTTGTAGTTGAATGTTATTGTAGTAGGAATCTAAGTATTGTTCATCATCAGAAATATAATAACCTAGAATGCTAGAGGGAATTGCTTCATACTATGGATTTGACCTTTCTAAATTATGCTTTGGAATATTGATTGTGATTTTTCCCAATGAAATTGTGATAATTGTATACATATGGTGTTATGGAGGCTCTTTTGATAGAAATCCTTGTTTGAGAATGCTTGTTGTCTTAGCATGCCTTTGATTTTACAACTTAAGTTCTTTATCTTTTTGTAACATTTATTGTGTATCTAGATATTTTGCCTTGATAAACTATATCTATGAATGATTTTCCTTAGGTTTTTCAATAAATCCCAAACCTTGTTGACCAATGTTATAAATTACTAGAATAGGATTAGTGATGCCTTGGGATTGTTTACCCAAACCTTGACCATGATAATCAAACTATTTTAGATATCTATGACCAAAATCACACCATTTTAAAAGTTGAGGCTCATTTTGGAGAGGTAGATTTACATCTCTTACTTACTTTACCTATTTTTTTAACTATTTATTATTTTTATTGTGCTTTGTGAACATTTTTTTGTTCTGAGCTATGATTTGGTAGCCATTTTTGCATTATTTATAAATTTGACACTTTTTGAATTTATATACGTGTTATTTTATGTTATTTAGATGAAGTGCACTATGTGAGTCATCTTTATCCATTATATGTAATATTTTCCTTTTCGGTACTAGACATGAATCAATGTGGTGCCCATGCATTTTATGATACACACAATAATATTAAGATCCCCTTATTGGGTATAGAGGGGGTAGGTTGATCAACTTAGATTTAATCATTTGACTTAGTATCTCACTTGAAATCTTATTTAAATTTTAAATGCTTTGTGAATAACTAGTTATAAATGTATTTTATTGTGATTTATGATTTGGATGTGTAACATTGTTTGCCATAAATTGACTAGGTAAAGATGCATATGCATGATTTACACTAGTGTGCCATGAAGGCCTTTGTCTTGTAAATTGAATTTCTAATGTTTTAATATTTTTATGTAATATTTAATTCTAATTTTTTAATTCTATAATTATCTTTCTCATAATGATAATTTTATCACATTGAGTCTCGTAAGTGCAAATCCTAACTGCTTATGATTGAACATGTAGGCACACACCTTATAGGGAAGAGGTGTGAATAGGATGAGTATGGGGATTAGTGACATTGGTATAGATTGATTCATATTATGAAAGAATGATAGTATTAACCTAGTTAGAGGGAAATTATATATCACCATCATGGAGATAAGGAGAAGGAGATTCTTTGATATGCATAAGATATGACATTGAAAATTGAAACATAGTTGTTAGCTTATGTGTTAAATCCTCTATGTATGGGTTTGTTTATTAATGTAATTCCAAATATGGTAAAGATAACATGATATGAGATATAACATATATCAAAATTGATATAAAGCATCATTTATACATGTGTTTATGTCTTTTCTAAATTCATTCCTAATTAAAGGGAACAAGCATGAAAATGAAAGTATTAAAATTTGAAAAAAAAAAGTGATTAATTTATTTTGTCATTATGATCATGATTATATGAAATAAAAATTAGAAGATATATGGATCTAAAATCTAAGTTTTGGAAATATAAACCCTAGGGTTATCTAGGGTCAAGGTTTTAAATTAGGGTTGCTTTATAAAAATTTAAATTATATTTAAATAAATGAAACCCTAATGTGAGTTTGATTTAATGAACTAGGTTATGCCAAAAAATTATAAAAATATAAGTTTATAAACCCTAATTTAGTGCATAAAAATTTGGAGAATGAAAATTAGGGTTTTTAGCAATATTCAAAGTAAGTTAGGTTCACCAAATGTTTTAACCTTTTAGGGTTTAGCTATGTAAATCCTATGTTTGATTAAAGGTACAAGTAGTCTAAGTTAGTTAAATAATATGCAATAAATATGTGTAAATAGAGACTAGTCTAGAATAAAACTATCATAGAAGATTTAGGTATTAAAAATTTGGTTACAGATAGGTATAAGTGTCATCAATAGGGTCCCTAGGTCAGATTCTTCACTAGACAATAACACCCCACTTAGACAATAGCTCCATGTAGCTCAAGTGTCTTTAAAATGGCACTAGTGTCCTATTTGTAGGATTATTCCTATTTTATGGGAGCACCTATGCCTATGCTTCTAGGTTTTGTTCCTACGTGCATAAAATATAGAACTTTGTATTGTGCCTATAATATCTAATTTAGTATGCAAACCCTAATCCTCTTTGAAAGTATGGCATGATCTAAAAATGTGTGTTCATTAGTAGGATAGGATAGACATCCTCAACACCCCAATATAAAGAGAGTTACTTACATACCAATACTTTGAGGAGGGATCAAGTCTAATTTAGTTCTCCCAATGGGGTACAAGTGTAAGTGAATGCTAGAATGATGGTGGTCTTTAATTCCTTAAGTGTGCTTGAGATTGGATATATATGAAATATGGGCTTAAGTTATCTGTAGATGGTAGTATGCATAAGTAGGTAAGAATAAAGATTAATAACCTTAATTTTTATCAACTTATTTTTTATTTGACTAGCTTTTTTTCATCTATTTTCCATCTAGTGGATGGATGTCTAATAGTCTTGTATTTATAATGATCCATATATTATACAGATAATAAAATGTGGTTATGCCAACCTTATGAGGGGCATACATTTGAAAATATATCTATTTAAGAGAGTTAGATCAAGGTACACTAACTCAAAGTTGGGGACACTAGAACCATGTGGCTCTAGTGTCCTTAATGTGGCACTACTATCCAATTGGAAAGCTACTAGGAAAATGGGTTAGGATCTAGGAATGTAATTATGAAATTATGTTTGAGCTGACTATAGATGTTTTCAGTCTACATAATGGATGGAAAATAATGATAAAGGCTATAGGACATGTCTAGGGATAAGCTAGGAATAGGTTACCTCAATCAACACTCTTAGCATCCTAATACTACTTTTTGATGATTACAAGTATGGTAAATTAAAAAAGTGTAGTAAATTTTAATATTTCAATCCAAATGAGAATCCCTAATAGTAGTTTACAAGATCTTATTAAGGATTTATTTTGGTGGATTCTACTTGACCATCACACTAAGAGTGATAAAGTGTGGAATTTTTTTGCATAGTTTTGAATTTCACACAAAGTTACTTCATGTCTTAATTTTTTTAATTCCCACCATTATTAGATATGATGGTGTGAGGATTAAAAATATGACATATGATATGGTTAAGGATAAATTTAGAGATAGTGACACTAGTAACATTCATAAGGGTGATGGATTCTACCAAATTTATAAAGTCCTTAGTGGAAATAATAATGAATCTAAGGTCATCTTGTGATCAAGGTAACTTTAAAATTGGATCTAATACCTACATAGAGAATGACTAGGGATATTTTAGGGTTTTAATCTTGACCAAAGGAGAATTAATAATATCATCATTTAGCTATAAATTATTTTAATTATTTTCTAATGTGATGGAATCCTTCTCAATGGTAGGCCAATAATATCTCATACATAATAAATTATGGGTTGTAACATGTTTTATATAATGGCCACCATAAATTCCCTCATTCACTTGCTCAAGAAGAGAAGGAAATTATTCTTGTGTAACTTTTGGCTAGATTTGGCCCACATATAAAGCTTTACATGGATGGATCAGACCACTCTTTTAAAACACTCTAATTAGAGTTATAGTTGAGTGAGCGATCCAATGGTGAAAGAAGAAGATCACTGTCACTTTATATCTTTTGAAACACTTTAAGTAAGCTTAAAGTATAATTTGATGATTTTTGGGAAGAAGTTCTAGAAATAGGTCTAGAATTGCAAGTGAAAGGATATAAAAGGTTTCCATGGTATTCATGGCATTAAAGGGGCATGAAATAGGTTTTATAAAAGTTTTAAAGGTTTATTAGATCCTTGATGGGTCCACAGATGATTAACATAATCATAGAGAATCCAGACTGTTATAGCATGTCATGAAGGAAGGAGTGGGTCAGTTTGGTTGTGAATTTAATAAATGTACTTAAGAGGCATATCAAAGCCAAATGATCACATGGATATGATGTATTTTATGCCAAGGTCATTCCATACAAGTTTGGTATCTTGATGTATTTTGTATCTCAAGATACAAGCTTTAAAAAATGATCTAGCAGTGTGAAACATGCTCAAGGACATAAAATTAAAGCATTCACAAATAGCCATTTGAATTAACAATATTCAAAGTATCTTGAGAGTGAATGCAATACTACCAAGTGTCAAAATATTAGTTTATTATATCATAGATAAATGGTACATGGACAATATATTGAGTTAGTGGGACTATCAAGATCAATGACACGTGGAAAATAGCTTGAGTCATTAGGACCATCAAGATCAATGGTGCAAGTTACATCATGAAAATCAAGATCAATGATGAGCTTGAGGTTAATAAGTCATAAGATCTTGAAAAGGAATTTAGGGCTTCCATATGTCATAATCATAATGTATAATCAGATCAATGGTTCATGTTTGATCAAGTAGTACAAAGATCTATGGTATACATTCAACCATGCAATTGAGATCAACAATGTGAACGAAGTCAAAAAGTCAATGAGACTAGATTACACATGAGACCACCACATGGAATAAAAGTAGTAACTAGATGAAGACTGGTAGTAAGATACATCAATTGAATGTGGGGTTACCATGTGTCATAATTTAGGAAGCTCGAATCAAAGATTGACAGAGCAAATTAAATCAAGTTTTAAGAGGCAAAAGATGGTAACATGTGTCTAAATTTGTGACAATCATATTTTTAAATATGATAAATAATGTGGTGGGGATGCCACATAGGTAGGCACATTAGATTAAAATATTTTTTGGACCCAGATGGGCAAATACATAGAGATGAGATCCAAATATTATTTAGGTCAAACTAGATAAGATATTTCAAGTTCAAGGGTTATCATTAAAGATTAGTTTAGACCTCTTGTTTGAAGATTTAAAACTTGTAGGACTTGTTTTTTTAGGTCATAATGTGTTTCCAAAACTGTGTCCATTATCTTTTGAAGTTGGAACCATGCATATAATGAGTTCTTGTCTCCCATTATGTGCAGGGGTAGAATAGGTTTATTTAAACCTAATAGAGATCAAAAGTTAGATACTATCTATTGGAATGAGACTAAAACTATGGATTTTTATTGATAAATTACTATATTAAAACAAATAAATGGGATTGGTTTTCATCTATAGTAGACCTATGTCTAGGGTTTTAAGCTGGGGAAGAGTTGTGATTATGAAAAAAAGTGTCTTATGTTTCAACATGGTCATATCCTCAACAAACAGGTACCTACAACCACTTAAAGCATACATAATCATGACTCTATCATGTCCATGAATATAAGGATTTTGTATTTATAATGAAGCCAAGTGGAGGGTGGCATAAGATTTTTAAGAAAGATATTTGGTGATTAGAGAGTGTAGGTGGAACATTCAATTCTTTTTTAGATCCTTTAAATATTTCTCTTCTTGGTAAGATCATGACTCATCATCCTCAACAAATTATTATCTTCTAGTGTATTTCTTAGCCAATGATAATGATGGAAGGATATTGAAGCTAATGAAGGTTAAAATTGTTAGGAAGGATTGGTTTTAATTGATCAAAAAGTGGTTAAGAATTCATTGACAGGTGGTGGTAACCCATTTATTGATTTATGATTACATGCTTCTCCTCTCTCTTCCCCTTTCTCCTATATCTCCCATTTTTCTTTCCCATTTTAAGGGGGCTCTCTATGATTTAAAGGAATCTCAATCTTGAAATAAGAGATTAACTCTCTCATTTTTGAAGAGAAAGAGACTCTCATTTGATAAGGCAAAACCCTATCAAATTTTTTATGAAAGACCTCTTGAAGTAATAAAGATTTTATTTACCTATCTCTTGCCTCTAAATTGTGTTTAACAAAGCTTTTGCATGATAGAATTTTGAAGGAGTGTCTTCCATGTTTGTTTTACTTATTTATATCCTATTTTTAAGCATTTTCAAGTTAGTTATAGGTCTAGACTTTTGCTCTTTCTACCATTATTATAGGCTTGGCATGAATCCTTAAATTCCTCTTTGCTTCATTCATTGCTTGTGAGCCTAGTTTATGAAACACTTATGCAATTAGCTATTTCTTAAGATTTTGTGATCCAAAATTGTCTTATGCTTCATCATTGTTTATTTCATACTTATGTGAGTCCCCATTTTAATTTGGTACATCACCTTTTTATCTCTCTTAGTAACCCTATATCTACTCTCTATCTCTTTTCCAAGAAGTAGCAGTAGTTTAGGTGATCCATTAAGAGGAAGCTAACCTTATCCATAGGTTCAAACTCACCATAAGATAACCATAGCCTGAGGTTATTCCCATTTTGTGAATTATTTGGAGTGGGCCTAAAGAACCCCTTCCATGGGTGAAAATTAAGACCATAATAGTTTCTAGTACACTTGGTGAGACCACTTTCAAAGAAGATTGGTCAAGTATAGATTTCACCTTCTAGTATATGATAACTCAAAATAACACTCAACATTCTAGTATAGAGCAGTAGCTATTTTTCATGCTAAAGGTGACTACAAGATCAAATTCTAGAGTATTCCTTTTTAATTTTATGAATTTACTTTAAACTTAGTAAGAAGGTTAAGATTTGCTAAGACTCATCCATACAAATGAAAATTTCATCCTAAACCAATTTCAAAACCTACCTCTACAAAAAGATCTTTTTTGGGTCCTTTCACTACCATGGCAACCCATAAAGCCTTTCCTTTTGTGGATTTCAATGGCCATAATCCTCTAGACCTCACATAGTATGATCCCATCCGAGTAGTAGCTCTCAAAAGTGTTCCTTACTTCATTGGATACTAATATACAACCCCTTCTAATCACCTCAAAGATATAGCCAACTTCTATAATATTCATGATATCAACAAAGAAAATGTAGATATCAGCTTTTTGGCCATCTCTTTTAAGGGTAAAGCCTTGGAATAGTATATAAATCTTACTTATAACTCTATGAAATGATGGGATCAATTAGGTGATGCATTGTGTAAGATATTTGAAAATAAGAGTGACCATTTGTCACTTACAAAATAGTTAACTACAATCAAAAGGGCCCCTAATGAGGCTATGTAAGATTTCAATAATAAGTTACAAAATACATGGGATAGGATTATAGTCTTTTTCAAGCCTACTCCTCATTATGCTTTCCTTTACTATATGAAACCCCTCAAAAGTGATATTGAAGTAATGATTCATTTTATGGGAGGAAACACACTACCAAATGCTTATGAGGTGGCAATCAAAGTAGAGAATTATCTACTACAATTTGGAAAGCTTACACCTATGCCACCAATGCCTTTATTTCCTAAGATTTAACCACCTCCTATCATCATCCCTCTCCTTTTTGTAATTCCTCCTATGCTAACACTTGCTACCATACCTACACAAAAGTAGGAAAAGGCTTCAATTAGTCAATCTAGTTACTCCTAATAAACCAAGAATTTCCAAGAGCTTAAGATCATGTTTCATTCCTTTCACAATGAATTGATGAATGTAAATAATCAAGATTAGTTCAATAGACCTTGTCAAGCTCCATATTAGCCTCAACAATAATCTTATCAAACAAAGGAAATTTCCAAGGGCAAGGCCAAGGATAAGGGTACCCTATATATGTTAGACAAGATAATTATAATCTAAATGATGTAAGTACCTCTAATACATTGGACCCTATCCAAAACAACATTTGTCAAGAAAGTGAGGGTATTATGCCTTGAAATTAGTCTTTCTATCAATCCATTGTCCCAAAAACTAAGTTTTATTAGAATTTAAATGAGCAATAACATCAGGGTGCTAGCTATGTATACCATCAAGCCCTTATGGCCTTAAATACAAAAGTACCTATGATTACAAAAATAAAAGAGCTTCAAAAAGGTTCAGAGCTTAATGATGGACCAAACTAGTTGGGTGCTACAATGGTTAACTATGAGAATGAAGATTTTTATGCATCTAATCAACATGCTAGTTCTAGCCAAGCATACATTCTACTGGTAGCTAATACAAGGATTAAAAGAAAGAACATGGATGGTAACTAGGGAGTAGTCACTAAGCCTCCTACTATTACTCCATTACTATCAAAGCCAAGTGAAACTACTACTACTCTAAAGGTTCCAATAGCTCTAAATAATCAAAATCGAGGGAATGCCTTTGTGCCCCAAAAATCACAAATTCAGAATATAGTTGTGGCTCCCAAAGCACAAGCAAAAGTTTGGTTTGTCCATCAATATTGTTAAACAAATGAAAAAGTCCAATGTAAGTGTGCTAATATGGGACATATTTTCCATGCCTGGTCAAGTGGATATCCTTCAAGAAGGTTTGTCAAAGATCAATGTTTTTGAGAAGCCAACAAATAAGGAAAATGTGGTTCTCACTAATGTAACTAAAGGACCTAATGGAAAAAATCAAACAAGGTGGTCAAACCTCCTCCCTTATACATTTTTGTGATCATTGGTAACTCCTTGGTACACAAATACATGGTAGATAGTAGAGAAAGTACTTCAGTGATGCCAAATTCCATAGTAGATTAGCTTGGTTTAAATTATGAACCTCAATCTAAGGGAGTTTTACAGCTTGATGGATCTTCCACCAAACCAACTGGTATTATCAAAGGTCTAAACTTGCACTGCATGCTTGTCTTAGTGTTTTAGTGGCTTAAGATGTGTTGATTTTAGATGTGCCTTCATGTTTTGATCTATGCTTATTTAGTGACTTCACAACAAAAATTGGGGGTTATCTAGTAGTAGATTGGTCCTACATGGATTTCAAGACAAGGTATGGGACCAAGGCATCTATTAAAGATGATCCTATTACACAATTTCACATAGAACCTTATAGACTAGATAACTCTAACATCAATTACACCATCCTAAATGAAGATGATCACCTTGTTGGTAAATAACTACACACCCTTCTTGAGGAGATACCTATTATGTTCTTGGATGAGTTATGGAGCAAAAATCATCTAATTAACCCTTTAGAACCTATTGAGGAAAGAGACATGGGAGTCTATTGCTTACATGAGGAGATTGAATCAATGCCATACCTCACTAGGCCACAAGAAGATGCTAGAGGTTTGTGGAAATTTTTATTTTATGTTTCAAGGAACAAACATGGGGTAGGTGCATGTGTAATTCTAATGTCTCCATCCAATGATAATTATTTTTCTTCTTACAAGTTTTAGTTTAGTTGCTCTTGCAATACAGCTAAATATGAAGGTCTTATCCATGGTCTTCAGTGAGCTAGTAAGAGGGGAATTGATAATTTACAAGTGTTTGGGGATAGTGAGCTGATAGTGCATCAGGTCAAAAGCCAAAACATCACAAGGAATCCCTTGATGAAATCCTACAAACATAGAGTTTGGGATATACTTGAGGACTTTGAGGCCTTTAACATCTAAGTAGTGCCAAGGAACCAAAATCAGCATGTTGATAGGTTAGTATTTATGGGAGCTTAGTTTGACATCCTAAATGGGTTGAAAGGGTCTAAAGTGAAACCACATGTTACAGTGGTGGTAAGATCATCAGTGCCAGACAATGAAGCTCATTGGCAAGTCTTTGACAGTGATAATCAAATTATTTGTTTATTATAGGAGGAAGCCAATTTTTCCTTAATGAACCAAGGTAAATTCCAACATCAGTATGAGGATAAAATTGGTCAAGTGAGGTCTAAAAAACTTCCTAAATGGTTGTTCACCCTTCAAGTTTTTTTCTATGAGGGAGATCATATAAGAAAAGACAAGGTAGTAATGTCAACTGATGAAAAGAACTATGAAAGAGTCCTTATCCTCAAAGACAAGCTCCTCAAGCTTGGAAAGGTAAGCACTAAAGCTAAAATTCATGATTTTGTTGAGATTTGTAAATAATATGCAAACATATTTACTTGGGAATATAGTGACATGAGAGGCTTTGATCCCAAGTTAGCCCAAAACACTATAAAATTGGAAGTTAATGCCAAGCTTATTAGGTAGAATCAAAGGCCTATAAACCCCAAAATTAAAGAGATTATGAGGAAATAATTGAATAAATTGATTGAATCCAATATCATATTTCCCATCAATAACTCCTCATGGGTATCCAACCTAACAACTATGAGGAAAAAGGATGGGGAAATCTAGTTGTGTGTTAACTTCAGAGATTTAAATAATCTCTCTTTGAAAGATCATTACCCCTTACCATCCATGGAGCAACTCCTTCAAATATTTTCTAGTTTAGAATGCTTCTCTCTTTTGGTTTTGTATTTAGGATGCAACTAGGTGCTGGTAAGAGAAGAAGATAAATATAAGTCTACCTTCACCATAAAGTAGGGCACATATTCTTATTAAAAGATGCCTTTTGGCTTGTCAAATACTAGGGAAACTTTTAAAAGATCCATGGACATGTCTTTACAAGTCTTTTTAAATCAGATGGTGCTGGTATTCTTGGATGACATAAAAAATTTCTCCAAAAAGGCTAGTAGAACTTAGATCACCTAAGATATATCTTTGAAAGGTGTAGAAAAATTGGGATCTCTTTGAATCCCAAGAAATTTGTGTATGTTGTTCATGAAGGCAAACTCTTGGGACATATTGTCTCAAATTAGGGATTAGCTATTGATACTAATAGAATAAGTGTTATCTTATAATTATCCTTACCCAAGCATAGGGAGGGACTCTATAGTTTCCTTAGAAAAATAAACTTTGTGAGAAGGCTTGTACCTAGTTTTGTAAACTTGGTCAAACCCATCACTGTCATGTTGAAGAAGAACCAAGGGTTCACTTGGTCTAATGAAGTTAAAGTAGCATTTGAGGCTATCAAGTAAGTCATTACCCAAGCATCCACACTCATTAATCTTGATTTACCAAAATATTTCATATTGTATGCCTTTGCCAATATTAACAATATATCATCTATGCTAATGTAAAATAATTGCAAAGGACTTGAGAAGTTAATAAAAAATTTTAGTCAAGGGCTTGAAGGATATGAAGTAAGGTACAAATTTTTATAAAATCAAGTCCTTGCAATGGTAATAAGTCTTAAAAAGTTTAGATCAATGATATCCAATATCAATTTTATCTTATGGCGTCTCATCCTGGAGTGAGATACTTCCTTCTTAACAAAGACTTGAATGAGAAGAGAGTTGGTTGGATTACCAAAGTCATAGAGTATGATGTGGAAATCAAAGTCATTAATATAGTGAGAGGCAAAGTCTTGTGTGAGCATATGGTTAATGACCTTTAGGAAAATAAATTTATTTTGGTGACATAAGAAAACTCACAGATAGATGCACCCCCACCTCACACTAGTTGGATTCAATATATGATACATTTCTTGACAATAAGTGAGTGACCTCAAGGTATGGATGAAAAAAATAGAAGGTATTTTAGACTTCAATATATACCTTATATATTGGTTGATGGGGTTTTATTTATAAAGGATCTCAATGGAGTGCTTCTAAGGTGTATAAATGATAACTAAATGATAAGGGTCTTAGAATAATTCTATGATGGGCCTACAAGAGGCCTTTTTTCTCCAAGAACTACAATATAAAAAGTAAGGAGAACTAATTATTATTATTCCAACCTCTTCAAGGATGCATATACATGGGTGATAAAATGTCAAAAGTGTGCTCTTTTTGTAGGTAAATAAATATTATCAGCCCTTGCTCTCAACCCAATTCAGGTGGAACAACCCTTCATGTAGTGGGGTTTAGAATTCATAGGAATGATTAATCTACCTTCCACTGGAGGACATAAGTGGGTACTCACTACTACTGATTACTTCACTATGTGGGTAGAAGTAATTGAACTTAAAGAAGCTAATGAAATATTAGTGTTGGACTTCTATGATAACATAGTGATGAGGTTTGGTGTATCATCAATAATAATTTTAGATGATGCCTTAGCATTTATTGGCATGAAGATAAGTGAATGAGAACTTTAGTTGGGAATCTACCTTAGTACATCCTAAAATTACTACCCCAAAAGTAATGGATTGATATAATAAATAAACAATAACTTGATAATTATTATTAAGAGGACTATGGAAGATAATGAGAGAGTGTGGTACACAAATTTAAAGATAGCCTTATGGGTTGGTAGAGTGACTCCCAAAGTTGCAATTGGAAACTAACCATATGTCCTTATTTATGGGAGGGAGGCAAAATTTCACATATCTCTTAAATTAACTACCTTGGAGCTATCCCATTAGCTTGAGTTGATAGAGAGTGAACCTATGAGCATCTGGATGGCAGAGCTCATAGAGCTTGAAGAAACAAGGGACCTTGTAATAAAGACACTATAGTCACATCAAGCTCAAGTCAAGAAATCTTTTGATAAGTGATCTATATCAAGGGAATTAAAATAATGGGATATATTACTCAAGTGGGATTCAAATAAGGCCTAGCTAGGCAACCATACCAAGTTTTACATCTTGTGGAGTGGCCCTTATTTGATTCACAGATGTAAATAACATAATGCTTTTTACCTTGTCCAATTGGATAGAGAGGTATTACCCATCCTATTCAATGGAATTCATTTAAATTCTTACTATTAAAATAGTTTTCATACATTATATATATTAGAGTAGTTTTTCATGTTTTCCTCTAAGTTCCTTGAGCACATTTATTTTTAGTTGTGTGTTTCCATTACATAAGTGCCTTGGGTGCAGTGTGTTATTTTGTTTCCTATTGTCCTTGTTGCTTCAAGAGGAGGTTTTAAAAATGGGACAACCTTGTATCATTTTCACATTATTTGGAGAAGAAATAATTGTGACCCCATATTCTAAGTGGATCAGATAAGTCAACTAATTTTTTGCATAAAAGGCATGCAATCCTAGGATATTGCTAGAAATGTTGGCCAAATTTGGCCCACATATAAAGATATTGCCTAGATGGATCAGGACACTATTTTGAAACACTCTAATCAAAGTTATAGTTTATTGAGTGATCCAATCATGGAATAATAATATCATGGTCACTTGTAAGCTTTTGAAACACTTTAATCAAGCTTGAAGTGTAATTTGATGATTTTTGGGAAGCAGGTCTTGAAACAGGTCTAGAATTACAAGTGAAAGGATCTAGTAGGTTTCCATGGTATTCATGGAATTAAAGGGGATGAAATAATTTTGATAAAAGTCTCAAAGGTTTATTAGATCCTTGATGGTTCCATAGATGATTAACAGAAGCCTAAAGAAGACATACCATCATAACATGTCATGAAAGAAGGAACATGTTAGTTTGGTTGTGCATTTAATAAATGTACTTGGGAGGCATCTAAAAGACAAAGGATCACATGAAGATGATTTATTTTGTTCTAAGGTCATTCAATACAATTTTGGTATATTGATGTATTTTCTATCTCAAGATACAAGATTTAAAAAATGATCTAGGAGTGTGAAACGTGCTCAGGGATATCAAATTAAATCCTCAGGAAATAGACATTTAAATTCAAAATCTTCAAAGTATATTGAGAGTGAATGCAATGCTACCAAGTGATAAAATATCACTTGATCAGATTATAAATCAATAACACATGTACAATAGCTCGAGTCAGTAGGACCATCAAGATGAATGGTGTAAGTTAAATCATGCAAATCAATATCAACAATGAGCTCAAGGTGAATAATTTAGAGGATCCTAAAAGGAATGCAGGGCTACTATGTGTCATAATCATGATGGATAAGTAGATCAATGGCATACATTTGATCAAATAGACCAAATACCTATGGCACATGTTTAACTATGTAATTGAGATCAATAGTGTGAACAAAGTCAAAAAGTTAATGAGCCCAGATTGCATGTGAGGATGACATGTGGCATAAAAGTAGTAACCAAATGAAGACTAGAAATAAGATCCATAAATTGAATGTGGGGTTTCCAAGTGTCACAATTTAGGAAGCCCAAATCAAATATCAATTAATCAAATTCAATCATGTTCTAGGGGGCATAAGATGGTGACATGTGTTTTAATTCATGATGATCATATTTTTAAATATGATAAACAACATAGTGAGGATGACACATAGGCATGTACATTAGATCAAAATATTTTATGGACATAGATGGCTTAATGCATAGAGATGAGATCCAAATATGATTTAGGTTAAGCTAGAGCAGATATTTCTAGTTCTAGGGCCACCATTAAAGCTCAATCTGGACCTCTGGTTTAAAGATTTAGAACTTGTTTTTTGAGGTTATAATGTGTTTTCATGATTGTGTCCATTGTATTTTAAATGGGGATCCATCTGTACAATGATTTCTTGTATTCCATGATGTCTATGGGTATAATAGGTTTATTTAAACCTAACAAAAATAAAAAATGGGATACTAGATATTTGAATGAGACTAAGCTTGTGGATTTTCATTAATATATGACTATATGAAAACTAATGAATGTGATTGGTTTTCATCTATAGTAGACATATGTACAAGGTTTGAAGTAGGAGTAGAGTTTTGATTATGAAAAGAAGTGTCTTATCTTTTGACATGGTCATATCCTCGATAAATAGGTACCTACAACCACTTAAAGTAGACATAGTCATGGATCCATTAGCTCCATGGATATGTATATTTTGTCCTTATAATGAAGCCAAGTGGAGGGTGGTGTAAGAGTTCCAAGAAATATATTTTGGGATTAGAGAGTGTAGGTGGAGTATTTAATTCTTTTTTAGAGCCTTTAAAGATTTTCCCTTCTTGGTAAGATCATGACTCATCATCCTCAACAAATTTTTGTCTTCTAGTGTATTTCTTAGCCAATGAGAAGGCTGGAAGGCTATTGAAGATAATGAAGGTTAAAATTATCAAGAAGGATTAGTTCTAATCGATCAAAAAGTGGATGGGAATTTATTGAAAGTTGGTGGTGGCACATTTATTTATTTATAATTTTGTGCTTCTCCAATCTCTTTCCCTTTCTTATATATCTCCCATTTTAATTCCCCATTATAAGGGGGCTCTATCTAATTTTAAAGGACTCTCAAGTTTGAAATAAGAGATTCACTCTCTCATTTTTGAAGAGTAAGAGACTCTCATTTGATAATGCAAAACCCTGTAAAAATTTGTATAAAAGACCTCTTAAAGTAATAAATATTTTCTTTACCTATCTCTTGCCTTTGAATTGTGTTTAGCAAAGCTTGTGCATAATGCCATTGTGAAGGAGTGTCTTCCATGTCCATTGTCCTTCTTTATTACCTATTTTTAGGTTTTTTCAAGTGAGTTACTAGTTTGGACTTGTGTTATTTCTACCATTAATGTAGGTTTAGTGTGAATCATTGAATTCTTTTTTGTTTCATTCATTAATTATGAGCCTAGTTTATAAAACACTTATGTGATTAACTAGTTCTTAAGATTATGTGAGCCAGAATTGTCTTATGCTTCATCAATGTTTATTTCATGCTAATGTGAGTCCTCATTTTAATTTGGTGTATCACCTTTTTTATCTCTCTTATTAACCCTATACCCCCTATGTATCCCTTTTACAAGTAGTAGCAGTAGTTTAGGTGATCCATCAAGAGGAATCCAACCTTCTCTTGAGGTTTAACCTCACCATAGGATACCCACTACCTGAGGTTGTTCTCATTTTGTGTCTTAGTTGGAAGGAGCTTGAAGAATCCCCTCCATGGGTATAAATTAAGAACAAAACAATAACACAATGGATTAATATAACTTTGGTGCTATGATAATAAATTATATTATGTCTAATAATAAATTTAAATTATTACTTTTAGAGTCTAGTATTTTAATGGAAATTGGCCTTATAAGGTTAAGTATAATTTTAGATATATTATATGATATGTTTATATCATGATATTTTTCAAGTAGTAATAGTTTCAATGCATAAAATAATGGAATAATCCTTAAGTTTTATGATAGATTAAGACTTCCTAATGTGTATGAATAACTATTAGTCATGTAATGCTTGATAAGGGTGAAAAAGGGAAGCTAAAGAGGCAAGAGAGTTGGATATATAAATTTTATCATGTGGAATTGACTCAATGGTAAAATTTGTAATCTCTTTATCAAGATTATTAGTGAGTTAATGGTATGTGTAGACAATCCAATTCTACCACCGTAGTGTCATTACTAATTCATATTCATCCAATCTGCTAATCTACCCTAATATCACTAAACCTTAATTTAATCATTATTACATACATAATCCTATCATCACATTATATTATAAGCATAATCTTATCATTAAATAACTCTAATCATGTTGTCAACATGCTCTTAACCATTCAAATCTAAAACTAATCCCCAATCAATTAGTCACACCATGTTAATCCTATCATGACCTTGCTGAATCCAACTAACATTACCATTTTGATTAATAAACCAATTAATCACTATTAGTTAGTTGATTATCCCCAATAATAAAATACATGCATAAATAGAATAAAATCAAAATAAATGAAATCACCCAATCTCAAAACAAATTAAAAAACCTAAGTCAAAAAGTAAATCAATCAAGCCCATTCTTCTTAAAATAAAATCCAACCTCCTCATCCAACCTAATTTAAACCTCAAACCTTCCGAATCCCTCATTGAATTAAGATGTTGACTCAATCCCATCCATCCATTTATAATCAATCTTGATAATTCACTTCCCCTATCCAAAATATATAAATTAAATCCTTCACCTATACTTTGAACAAAATATAAAAGCTTAAGGATATCATTCCCATTCTAAGCACAAGATATTATTATAATCTTATCATCTAATACAACAATCATCAATCCTAAGGACATGATTCCAAAATTATTTTATAGGTCAACCTGAGTATCCACAATCCAACAATCACATGATGAAATATACACAACAAGGAGGTATTCATGGTAGGTGGAGATATAATAATAATAATAATAATAATAATAATAATAATAATTGTTATCTCAATAAAATATATTTATGATTAATTTAGATTAGGAATTGGTTTAATTTCTTATTTCTATTGCATAACTCTAGGTTTGGAATTTGTATATTATTAGCATGCCTATTTAGACACTAACCCCATTTTATTTTGAATTTATCACTTCTTTTAAAGTGTTTTGTTATATGACTATCAAATAGAGTCATATTTGATTCAAATTTGTCATTTGATATGAATATGGGTACATTTTTTATACGTTAGTGTCTACACTCTATGTAGTAGTGTTTTTGTCCTTAGGGATGATGTGTATGTCAAATAGTTTGGCATATAAATTCTCCATGTTACTTATATATTATTTATATAATTTAGTGTCTACACATCATGTTTTGTCATCTAAAAGCCATGTTAAACATATATGTCCTAAGTATTGGTGTCTACATATCTATCTATTAGCCTCTATATACTAATCTTAAGTGTCTATGCACCATGTTGTAGATTTTATGCACTATGTTTTAGCATCTAAATTTTGTGTTTTCATCATCTACACACTGTGTTTTAGTGTATGTGCACTATTTTTTAGAATATGTGCATTATTTTTAGTGTCTATTTTCTATGGTTCATTATTTACATTCTAAGGTTCAAAAATTGTGTATATATCTATCAACATTCATGTTTTGGTATTCAATGTATGAGAATTATTTTTTAGCATATACATTTTTTGTAATGATGTATGTGTTTCTAAGTTTTTTAACTTATAGGTTATAACATATGCTAAAATCCTATTCAAATAAAAATACTAATGCTTGTCTTTTATGTTCACTATTTTAAGGCTTGTGATCAAACAACCTCACATTTATTTATCTAATATTAATCAAAGAATCTTCTTGTATATTATTTTTTGGCTTTTATTATGTGTGTATTTGTATTTTATTAATTATTTAAATAGTGGATGATATTATCAAGAAATTTACCTTGGTATATCCTTGAGAAGTAATTGGTCAACATCTTCACTACCAACCTTAACCAAGAAATATATTTTCATCTCCAAGTCCATTATGCCACTACATTTTATGAGATTACTATCAAGGGACTTAATATTTATATATTTTTTTTCACTAAAGGCTTAGTTAAAATACTCTTAAAGGATCAAAAAAATCAATCATAAATAAAAAAGCCTAAATTATTTAATAAGAATAAAAATGTTGTTGGTGATGGATTAACTAACTCAAAGTACATCCGAGCAATTCAAAACATATCTAGTGTTACCATTCCTTAGGACAATCCAATAAAAAATTAAAATTAATATAATATACTACTTTAGGATAATAATTTCTAGTATTATTCCATAATTTGGTTGCTATAAATATAATAGTGTTTCTAAAAACCAAGACATTCAATAAGATCAAACCAAAACCCACATGGTAAAAAGAGGAAAAAATTGTAGGTTGCACAAAATTAAGGGACATTCTAAAAATTGGTGCATGAATATAAAAACCTAAATCTAATAGTTAATTTAAAAATAGAGATATCAAACTTGAAGGAGGTGCATCCATTTCTAAAAATTAGTAGTTAGAGATATATAAAGATCCATTTCCAAATCATGATCATGATCATACTCCTCCATAAATAAATCAAGTTAAAAACACCTAATCCAATCATGTAAATTTTAAAAAATACTCTTTTTGTGTCCTAACATACCCACCAAAAAAATAAAAATATGCCCACTTTGTCAAATAACTTTCCTTATTTTGGGATGTATGAGGTAACCTAAACTTGCTTCTTGAAGATCAAACTGACATAATGATAGTTCTATGATTACAAACCAAAGCTATGCTCAGGGTTGTCTCTAGTTACATCTCCAATCTTTGGTTAATTTTGTACATGTATATCTAAGTCTTTTTAGATTCTAATGATTCATGAAGTTCACTTATTTAATCTAGAAGCATGATGGTTTTTTTAGACTAGCCAACTTATGTATTTGTTAGTGTTTTATTGCTTTATGTTTTATTTGATGTAGATGGTTATTTACTTAAAATTATTTCTAATTATTTCTCAAACCCCTGCTGAGTCAACAAATCTTGCCATGTGGCATTGACTCACTCTCTCAAAGCTCCAAAGGCAAGCAAAATATGCTTTATACTTCAATGTTATAATATTTTTTATGACACTATGTGTCATGATCCTACTCACCTAACAAATAACATATTGAAGTTTAGGATATGAAAGTTTTAGGGCCAATAGAGAAATGAAAACCATCCATGTGTCATAATACCACTCAACTAGTCACTAATAGATTAAAGTTTAGTGTACAAAATTCCTAGGGTAGGTGAGGTAGCAATAGCCATCCACATGTCATGATTTAGTAGACCTATATTTGTCAAAGTGATTTGAGAAGTTTATAAGTCTCTTAGGTGAGTGGGGAATCAAGATATGGCCATATATCATAATCTCCCTCACCTAGAGCCTACATGGTGATAAAAGGGGGTACAAAACTCCTAATACCAGTAGAGTGGTGACAACCCTCCACGTGTCATGATATCATAAACCCAAGGCAATAAAGAAACTAGTCAACAAAGAACAAGCCTAAATAGCAAGAAAGTGATGCTCTTAAAAGAAGTAGAGTGATAAAAAGTGTAAAATAGATGTTATAAAGACTCAAAATAAAAGAAATAAAAGCCACCTAGAATTGAGGACCAAAAAAGGTGACGACACTTCACTAAGAAAATTAAAATACAAAAATAGAAGAAAGCAAAGAGATACAAGGTCATTGGTGCTATTAATTTGCATGAATTGGATGATTAAGTGAATTTAATTTAGTAGAGGTATAGAATCTAAAATCAATATATGTGATCAATGAAGTTAATTACAGATACATTACCATCTAATAAATAAGTGCTAGTACAAATTTGAGCTCTCTAAAAACCAAGAAATTCCATAGTTTTAGAGAACTAGAGATCTTAAGTGTAAAATAATGGCTTCTAATTCAAAACTTCTTCTTCCCCCCTCTTTATATTCTATTGTAGGTCCTCAGCAGTATACAGACACAAGTTTTGACAAAATTACCCTTAATCATGAATTTAAACATTATCCTGATATATGGGAGGAGGTTGGAGTAGTAGAACCCTATGGCCCTAGATACCAATTATTGGATTTTACATAAAGATATATGGAAGACCTAGTGGTAATACAATTAGTATGCCTACATAATGTTATGATAAATCTTGAGTTAATGCCTTGCATTGAACTATTATTTAATTTATTTATGGCTGCCTAATTTTTTAGCAAAATCTTACATTTATACCAATGTAGCACCCTAACATCATATATTAGTGGGATTACCTTTGAAAAATACTATAGTATCCCCTTCCTAAAATGATCAATAATAAATCCCTATTCAACTAGTGGATTTATGAAAATAATGTAACCAACAAGTTATGGGAATGGGCTAATGACCCTAGTACTTTCACAATTAGGGGCCATATATATGGTATTCCTAGTGCCATATTTTGGCCTAAAATATAAATTAATATGGATTTTATAAATTAAATTTATAGTTTCCCTAGTATAACCTATGTTAATGAGGTTTGGATTCCCCTATTGGAAACCATTCTCACTTCAACCAAGGTCATAGCTATTGGATAGTTCCTTACTACCAATTTGATCATCCAAGTCCTTAATTCAGCAAGAAAACTAGATGAAAACTTTTATATGATGTTGTATCTAGTATATGTTATACCAAGGACTATTCATCAACTTTTGAGGAACCTTGGGAGCCATCAACTAAGTATCCTAAGAACTAGGTTTGTGATGAATTCAATGTTCTTCATATACATAAATTCAAGAAGAATAAGACTAGACTAATTGAGACCTTCTATCCAATGACATACCAAGCCATTTATGTAAAGGATATTCTTATATTTTTTGACTGAATATGAATAACCATTAAAACGATTGATGACTATTGGCTCTATCTAGACCATACAGTCATTAAGATAGATGTAACTAGAGTTCTTCCTATGTATATGTCCTAGTTGGTTCTAGACAAGGTGGTAGAACATGAAATTATGGCACAACTAGATAATTCTATGGATGTTAGAATAATAATTTCCAAATAAAGAGTTGTCCACTCACCTCCCATCAACATTGGTAGAATATAATACACTAGGTGGGACAATTTTTATCCAATGGCAAAAATTAGAACCCACTATGATTTAAAGTGGGCACCTTAAAAGGAATGGGATCTAAAAGGGTCATGAAGCACTTGAAAGAGTTAGGGGAAAGGTGAATATTTATTATTAACATGTATCATATCCATCTGATGAAGTTTTCTTGAATGCTTTGAATGATACAAATGTCCACACAAGAATGAACTAGGTAAATATGTCTATGATGGTGTCCAATCACATGTAATATCATCCAAAAACCATCAAAGAAGAGGCTAATAAAAATAAGATAGAGCATTGGGTTTTAATACCCCCTTGAGTACCCTTCCCATAAGTTCAATCTTGAGGATTCGAATAGGCCAGTCCATCAAGATAAGCACCTATGGGAAGTGGAAAGGAAGTTAACCAAGGACCTCTCTAATGTCTATCCCAATGGTCATAGTTGTAAAAACCACCCCAATGTCCACCCTTCCTCAGTTAGTAGCCACTACTTAGGGTCTCATATCTATAAATTAGTCTAGAAGAGCATTCTCTATGTTGCCCTTTCCTCCACTCATAAAATTTTAGTAAGTGAGTCTCCCATATTTGCTCCCACCTATTTTTGGTTTAGACCCAATCATCTCCCCAATACAAACCATTACTCCATCACCTCCATCAACATCTTCTTCCCCTAGATAATCATTCACTTCCCTAGGTTCACCCCCAACATTAATTGTTGCCCTCACCTCATCACCACATATTACCCCATCAGATTCACCTTCTACTATTTCAACCCTTCTAGCATCAAATTATATTCCTATTAGACCCCCTTATATACAAGAGGAAGTAAAGAGTTCCTTCAATTTTTACTCAGATCACCTTAATAAAGGAGACCTCATAGGAAAGTTTAGATAGAGGATTAGATAAAATAAAAGGTTCTAGATCATAAAAACCTATAAAAATAATAGACAATGAAAATGAGTGGTTTATTGAGGATGCATGGGAGGATAAAATAGAGACATCATTATAAAAAACCATAAGTGAGACCACATAAAGTTAACCCAATTAAAAATGGATATCAAAGGAGGCTCAGTTGATTGATAATGAGATCTTGAAGACTAGTCCAGTCTCAACTAAATAGATTCAACATCTAAATGGAAAAAATAAAGTAGATGAAATAAAGTCTAAGCCCCTAGCTTCTATGCATGGGTAATCCTTGAACCTGTCTCCATCTTTGGTACCTCCCAACACAATAATGACACCAATATTAATAGTTACTCTTATTTATACTTCTCAAGTGGTAGGTATGAAAGATCCTCATTCTTTACCTACTATTATAACTTTTGTTCTAGTCAGTGCATATGCTACAATGCCTATTCTATAAGCATTAGTCCTAACATTAGTAATCTAAGTTGTGGTGCCTCCATCCAAGCTTTAAAATATTTTACTAGAATTTATTACACATCAGTGACATATTATTTTCATAATTTTCTTAGTACCTACCCTACATATTCATTCTTTGCTTCCTCAATCCCTCAATCCCATGGAATTAATAAATAAATGAACTTCAAAGATTTGGTTTCCACCACCATTTTTTCTTCCCCCTTTCTCTCAACTAAAAACCTATAATCCTAATCCTATGATCCCTATAGAGTAATCCCCATATGCCAATCCTAAAAATAAAACCAAAACTTCACAATAACCATCTTCATTAAACATTATTGAATGGATTCCAAAAATGTAGTAGGTAAAATAAGCTAAATCGAATGTGGTTATTATTGAATAACCAATAGTCAAGTTTTAATTTGATAGAGAAATGAAGATTATGAGGAAATTCAAAAGGAAAACCATAATGGTAGAAGGTAGAATTGGAGTAAGGAGAAGATGTCTTCTCTTTGATGAAGAGGAGACAATTGCATCAAATAATGAATTGTTCATATATGTTATTTGAAACTCTTGTTCAAAGCTTTTATTTGAAATTTGGTACCTTACAACTTTATTCACCACATATTAAAGTATTTGCCATTTCCTTTTTAGGAACTAGGTTTTTAGAAATATTGCATTTGGTATTTACTATTTGGAGAAACTATTCATGATTCATATTTCAGGATTTTAGTCTTTAGATAAAATTTTTGGAGGAATTGCTCGATATGGATTTTGGGTATTTGGGGAAATTGTTTAGCAAAAGTACTTGGTATGAATTTAGTATTCATAGAAAATGCTTGGAATTTTGGTCTTTAGCATTTTCATCTTTGACAAAATTATTTGAATAAATTGTTTAGAGAAATTGGTCTTCATTAAAATTGTTTAGAACTTTTGTTTTCAACTCATTTTGGTCTTCAACAAAAGTGTTTATGACTTTTGCTTAAAATATTAATTCATTTTGCAAACACTTTTTTATGTAGCATCCAAATCTTGACTATGGAGATATTCTATGGCATAGGTATACCAAAGTAAAAAGAGTGACATAATAACACTTTTAAAAAGGCAATAATGTGTTATTATTTCTAAATATCAAAAGTTCCTACATGTCATACCACAAAATGAAGTGTCAAAGTTCTAATTGAAAATAAAAACAAGTTTATAGATGTTGGAAATTAATGGCATGTGAACTAGAATTGAATTCTAAATCTATACCAATAAATTGGAAATAAATGACATTCTCATTGATCACAAAATAATTTTGAGCTCACTTGCTTCCTTTCTAACAAGCCTTAGCTACCTGCATTTCAATCATATAATGCATCTAAAAGAGCCAGACTATTAAATTAAGGAACAAGAAAATTGTCAACACAGTCAATTAGCTATGCCATCTTCATGAAAGACATTTTAAGGAGTCCTTCACCTATCAAGGTTCTTTATTAAGGGTTAAACATAATACAAGGATATTATGTTTTATCTAACAGTGTTTAATAATGACTACCTCAATTACTCAGCATTGTGGGAAGTTATTCACTAGATAAATGTGCACACTCAAGAGGAGAATTTGAAACCAAATTAAATAAAATTGTATTTATAACTTATCCCCTTCAAATGATAAGGACTATATTTTTTAGTGTCAAATCCCAAGGTTATGCCATGTATATACCTCCTATGAGACTTTTTCTTCACTGGTAAAGTGATTGAAGGTGCATTATTGCACCACTTATATCATAACATGCATCTCAAGGATGCATTTGAGAGGTATTCATCCTTCCCTATCATAAATAATACATATAATTTCACAAAGTAGTTTCATAGAATAACTTAATTGAGAAAACATTGAGCATGTGGGTGATTCCCAAGGAGATTATCAATCTAAAGGAGAATCAACCAGTGCCTATAACTAAGTTCTAGATGGGAATACATATTAGGATGGACCTCCTAAACATGTTATATAGCCACCCTAACATAAAATTCATTCACCTAGAATGGGTTCTATTATTGTAATTACTAATGAACTCATATCTAACATTTATTTTGGGTGAGTTAATTAGTGAAAAGATGCGAGAATAGGTATTGCACAAGGATAAGAGGCCTCAGAGGGGCCATTTATATATGATATCTAGACATTGTATTGGGCACATTTTATATACATAATGGGTCACTTTGGAGCCTAGCCCTAGAATTCATTGAAAACTATATATGTGATTCATATTCATTTATGCACATATAGGAGTATACCAAGAACATAACTCACATTGCATATGATGTATACCCCGAGGTGTAGATGGCCATTAATAAATACCAATTACATAGGGTATCCAATATTATTATATATATATATTTATGGATGGAGGGTATTACTAGCTATATCCTGACTGGACTATGATTATGATCATAGGCCATAAGGTTGCACCCTTACGTATCCTTGAATATATACTAGATAAATAGTAGAGTAGGAGATTGCTTGCCAACTATGATGGGGAATATATGAATATATGAAAAATAATAATAAGAAGATAACCTTCCATGAATCTTACCTCATGATTAGCATAATATGTCATGTGAATCGTAAACACTTTAATGAGGTTATCAGATATATGGAATACTATTTTACTAGCCACACTTCTAACCAATGATTGGGTTACTCATGGTAAAGAGCAAAACCACATTCAAGGCATTGGTATTCCATACCAACATGATTTGTATGACCATGATTTCCTATTTCATGATGTCAATAATGATTCCCAAGTCAAAGAGAGGGCACAAATAGTGGGATTGAGTGAGGAACACCTAAAAATCATTCAAGGGGATCCCTATATTTTAATTGTAGATTCACACATTAGTCTCTAACCTATATGAGTATGGATTGACTCTAATTTTTAGGTCATCAGGCCTTATCAACCATCATTAGATCAAGGGAAACATTCATTAACATTCCTTGTGGCATTAAAAACTATAAATAAAGATCCTAGAGTAGCTCAAACTTCACTTGGAGGAGCTTAGGATGATCCAATTTGCCTTGAATCTTTAGACTCAAAATTCCATGCCTAACCTCTTACTACATCAGCCCAATAAACTAATACTATGGTTATCTCAACCACATCCACATAGGAGGCTTCATTCATGGATGAGAAAGTTATTATTTGTTATTATAGAAAGTTAAGAGCTCACATCACTCCATAGAATCCAACTATGGAAGCAATATCAATAAAAGGACCATAAGGAGAGAAGCAATTAGCATGAGGTGAGTCTAAAGATGAGGATGAGGAGATACAAAGAAATAAATTTTAAGCCTCCAAGACACTAAAGGCAAAGCACTAGTAAATGGAGAACAATCATGTGAGGGTGAAACTACTTTAGTTTATACCAATCCCATTATGTTTATTATGTTTCTCTTAATACTAGTGTTTCCACTTATCTTTTGGTACCTAAATAAGAGGTTTTTCCCTCTAATCCTAGTGTCTAACCATATTTGGTTATTACAAAGGTAGAGGAGGTTTCCTCTACCCCTTCTATCTCTACTTCCCTAGTATTTCCTACTCCTTCAATTGTGTCTTCTATGTCCATCCCTCATGTTTCCATTATGGTTACTTCCACTATTGCCCTAACACCCCTGAATACTAAAAATAGGGCATACAAGAAATCCAAAGGAGAATTGGAAAGCCTAAAACTAAATGTATCATCTAATCAATTGGGTTTTCCAGTGCCTCCCTCTAGTTCTTCTCAAGACACCACTGTAATAGCATTGGAGAAGGCTATAAATAGAAAATAAGTGTATATAGTCCACCCAATATACTCATTATTTATAAAACAAATAAGGCATATAGCCACCTCAATCTGATGACACCATTGGAGGCTTAAAATTCCATCAATCTAGTGGTCATGAAGATGCAAGAGGCAAGAGATTGGGTTATAATAATTGAGGTAATAATGTTTAGGTATGCATAGCATAAGAGCCTTATTTTATAAGTTCTAGAGGAATTTAAGCTCTTTCAATTAAGGGTCTCTATGGGTAGGCTAGTAAGTAAAGCCAATTTTGACAAGTTTCTTTAATAGGCCTCAACTAGCTTCAAGTAGAACTTAAAGGGATTGACATTAGAGGATTAAAGATAAGTTGAATTTTATGCAAAAAATAGTCACTAAAGTGGAAGTATTCAGGATCAAATTTAGGAATACTAAAGCTGAACATGCATGGATGATGGAACAAGTAAATAGGTTACACAGACCCCCACTCTTGAATATGGATATTATTATATACTAGGATGATGTTGGAAACAAGTATTTAAAATAATTGGAGGCCAAACAATAAATTCAACACTTCAAATTCCTATTGATCTCAAGCTACCATTTTAATTCCTACCACAATGATAAGTAATACCTTGTAGTCACCCAACAAGCCTTAGTTAAAGGCTAATTTTATATTTAGTCTTGCATATATGACTAATATTTGTAATTATAATTTACTTAAACTTGATATATAAATGCAAAAACTTTTCTTAAATTTTTTGTAACTATGCACACACTATATTGTATTGTATAGGGCAACTTATTTTCGATGTAATTGTAATTAACTATAAGCATACACATACAATTTTGACACTAAAATTAGAACTAAAGTTATAATTACTTGATGTAGCTATGAGTTTGGAAAAAATTAGAAGATGAGGTGACCCATCCCAAAGTCTACATATTCATGTAATCATACATTCCAAAATGTTAGAATTTTTATCAATATAAGAAGAAATAATTTTGATTATCATGCAATTAGTGGATGTACTTTTCTTCGATCTCTATGTAATTAAGGTTTTTATTTCTTTGGGTTGTTTCAATTTAGTAATTTTAAGTGTGAAAAATATATGGATAATTATTATTTTTTAAATTGATGTATGCTAATTTTAAATATACAAAATATATTGAATAGCTAACAAATATCATTAATTAAGTAATTGGTTAACTATCTAAATATTTAGAAGTGTGAAAGAATGATTTCCCTTTGGTATAGTCTTTTAGGTGTGTGCCATAGTTTTCCTAGATACCTTTTTGGTCCTAGATATAAAATACTAAGGGTGTGAAATAGTTACTCTAAAAAGAGCAACCTTGAGTTGAGACCATTAAGTTTCCTATATCATTTCATCTAAGACTACCTAACTATGTTTGTCTGTAAGTGTGAAACAACTATAAATACACTAAGGGACCAACCCAAGAAGTGATCCATTGAGACCATAGATTTTTTTTTTATAATCCACCCTTCATTCCTTTTGAAATTTATTTGACTAAGACCTACTCTCTCTAGGATAGATTCCACTCATCTAACTCAATTAGGTTTTGATTTCTTTACTAGGATTTATTTCACTACAAGCACATCCAATTAACAACTTGCATGTTTAACTTGTTATTCCACCATTAGGTTATTTAACCCATATGTACAAATCATGCCCTACAATGGAGTTTACCTCCATTGATATCCTTAAATACTAGAGGCTACCTCGTAAAATTTGGGGATGTGCACAAGACCCACATTAATAGGAAAAAAGTATGGTGCTAGAAGAAGGGCCACTTATGTGCCTTCCCTAGTGATAGGTTTGTTGTCCCCAAAAATATACTTCTCATTTTTGAGACAACATGTGAACTATTTTGGTTCAATAGACCAAAATAATCTCTTCCCTTCTCAAAATTTGTTCTGAGCATTCAAATTCCTCATTTTTCAAGCTTCTCAGAAATCTACGGACTTTGTAAGCTTAAATCTATGGACTCTGTAGGCTTGAATCTACAGACTTTGTAGGAAGAAAATCTATGGCCTTCACAGGCCAAGTTCTACGAGCTTCACAGGTTGATTTCTACGGACTCCGTAGGAAAGAAGCAAGCTCTCAACACTTAGGTGATTTCAAAGTTGGTTCAATGACAAGGCTCAACCAAAAGAGTTCATCGGCAAGCTTCTAAGTAAGGATCAAACCATTGAACTGTTGAACCTTGAACCATTTTGGTTTAACAGGTTCAATAGGTTCAAAGGTTCAACATCAGTAGCAAGAGTTAAGTGCATTTGTCAAGGTTCAAAGTTTAACCACTTTAAGGTTCAATGGCTTCAAAACACTTATCAAAGAGAAGAAGGCTTGAATCATTAAACCGTTGAACCATTGAACCAATTTGGTTCAAAGGTTCAACGGGTTCAATGGTTCAACAGGTTCAATGACCAAATGGTTCAACACGTTTGGTTCAAAAAGATCAAAAGGACTTAGCCAAATAAAAAGAATGAATCGACTGAACTGTTGAACCTTGAACCAAAGGGTTCAACAAGTTCATAGGTTCAAAGGTTCAACCAGTACAATGAAGATCAAAGAGCTTAGAAAGAACAAGGAAGTGATGGACTAATGGTTCAATAGGTTCAAAGGCTTCTATAGATAGGTTCAATTAAAAGAACAAGTTTCTGATGCTTGAATCATTGAACCGTTGAACCATTGAACCAATTTGGTTCAAAGTTTCAACAGGTTCAAGGTTCAATAGGTTCAATGGGTTTAACGAGGCTTGTTTCAAATAATCTTAGTTCAAGCAGTCAATAGAAACAAGGGAATGAACCATTAAACTGTTGAACCAAAGTTGGTTCAATCAGTTGGTTCAAGAGACAAGTTCAAAGTAGTGCCCCAAGCGTCAAAGACACAAGTACCATTACAGAGGGAATTTTTGTGGCAAAAGTTACTAAGGAAGGAGACAAAAACTTGATAGAACTCAGTGGATGTTGCCAAGTGTCATCTTCTAAGCCTCATTTCACTTTGTTTCTAAGAACAATGGATGCTGCCACATGTCATAATTTGAGATTCACATAAAACCAACTAAGGTAAATTTCCAAGGGATAAATACTTTCGAATGACACTCAGAAGCTGAAGTGAACCATTGCAAAAACCTGAAAGGCTAATTAGGAGCTCAAACAACCCTTGCAGAGGGCAAGAAGGGGGAAAATGGACCAGCTCAAAGGTCAAAAGAGCAAAGGGATTTCCTTCATAAAAGTTCCCCTGGCAAAAGTGACAAAGAGACAATTCCTTTGAATAAATTATCCGAAATAATTCCTTCATACTTTTTCCTCCAAAAAAATTCCTCCAGACTTTTACCTCTGAAAGAAAAGTTCAAAGAAATAGAAAACCTGTTATGCTACCATGTGTCATCTTCAAAGTCACAGTGAAAGATGCCACGTGTCATCTATTGAGACACAGTATCGAATGCAATGGAAGCTGCCAAGTGTCATCTTCCACAGGGTTCCCAAAAGATCAGTAGGAAGTGACTAAGGAATAGAGCATCAAACTGAATCGAGGACTCAATTCAAATAACCAAAAAAGGAGGAACAACTAGAAACATTAGCGCATTAGATATGTTCCTAGAAGTAGACTACCAAGTGGATATTGAAAGATGCAAACTTTCAATAGTGTGACCTATTTCTTTGCATTGAGAAAAGCAAATGGGTAAATGCCCCTAAATTCCATCATGTCTTCTTAACAAAATTCAATGCAAGATGATGTGTTAGTATTCCCAAGTCCTTCTTGAAGAGGCTATATAAGGGACTCTCTTGTTATTGGGGATCTCTCTCTCTCTAATGATCAGAAACAAAACTCTGCCCAAATTGAAAGGCATTACTGAGACATTGAGCTCAGATTGTTGATCATATTTTGTTATTGGAATAAGAAAGAAAGTGACTTTTTAGACTTTGTGCTATGATATCTTTGTTATTGGGGAAACTATTCTTATGTATTTTTCCTTAATATATTTTATGTTTCTTTAATTCAATAATTAGAATTAGTGAAAGTAATCAGGAATGTGTCCTGAAGCCAACTGTGGAGAGACTTTGTGCCCCCATAATTGCCTTTAGTGTGTTTTATTTTTGTTTCTATGTAAATGACCTTAGGATGACTTTGTGCCCTCATTATCCTTCATATCTCACTCTTGCACAATTGAGGTGGAGACTTTGTGCTACATCTCAATCTCATGGTTACTACGTCCCTGGTTACATTTTGCAATTACTACTAGAAGTATTCTTGTGGTTTGTTGAATAGTACTTTTGAAAGAAGAAGAGTGATTTATATCATTTCCCTTGAGATTTTTCCTTTGATTTGCATGCATCATCTCTGAAAAAAGAGAGATGGATGGTTTATCCTACCCTTGAGTGTGTATATATATATATAGGGAACCTCCCCTTGATGAGAGGAGAGATTAGTCCCCTTTTGATGTGGTAAACCTATACATATATAACATATCTATAGGGAACCTCCCCTTGATGAGAGGAGAGATTAGTCCCCTTTTGATGTGGTAAACCTACACACTTGGATGACCAATCTTCTTACTTTGGATGATCAGACCTATTTTGTTTATCAGTATGCTGATCGACAAAATATTCGACCAACAGTTTTTGGTGACTCCATTGGGGATATAGTTATGTGCATTCTAAAACCTCAAGTTTCAAATGGGATCAGTCTCTACCATTATCCATTATAGACTCCATTCCATTTTTGTGTTTTACCCATTATTATTATAACCTTACCATTCACCTCCACACTAATTGGTAAAGAATTCACAGTTTAAAGCCTCAAGTTTTAAACTAAAGTAAGGTCAATTATTTTCCATTTTTGTTTCAAAATCTATCAAATTCAAGGTATACACAAAGCCAAAGGGATAAAAGTATTGTTGATCCTATATTCGAGTTGGTATAGCAAAGTAATTTTGATTTGTTTCCTTCACCATCTTGCCTCCAACAAACCAAGAGCTTTCCTCCTACTAAAGTCAGATCTCCATTGACAAACTAAGTATCCACTTCTATTGTTGATAAAGCTTTGCCAATAATTACCCCTCTGAGATTTGTTATTCCTCCTTTTCATAGTCATATAATGGCAGTTCAAGGCCCTTGAGGTAATTCTTTTGGTCCTCTCAATCTTACTCCACCTCTACATGAGATTCCACGCAATTCAAGGAAGAATTTCCCCAAATTCTATGGTGATGGGAAAGTTCATCTTGATGAACAAATTGTAGCCTTCAGCATAGCCTGTAGCGTAATTGGAGTAAAATTTGAAGATGTAGCAGTCAGGCTATTTGTAGAAACATTACAAGGTGCTACTGTAGATTGGTTTTATCATCTACAAGCTCGGTCAGTAACTGATTGGAATACCCTCAAAGCTATGTTTGAAGCTAGATTCAAACCTGTAGAAGATGCACATGCACTTCTAGCTTAACTTACACAGATGAATAAAGAACCTCATGAACCAATGAGGGACTTCATAGCCAAGTTTGACAAACTGAGGAATAGAATTCTTGTAATTGCTTGACCTACAGTTGAGAATCTCAAATGCTTCTTCATTAATTCTTAGTTACTTAAAGTAAGTTTTATTTTGAGATGTGCTGGTCAAATAGATCTTACTGTAGCTCAACATTTAGCCACTAAAGTAGAAGAAGATCTCATCTTAGCAAGGAAGATAAGAAGAGATCCAAATAAAAATAGACCCTCATCATCTTATGAATATTCATCTACAGGCACCACAAATCCAAAGGTGCAGAAGTTGGCAAATGAGTTGCTTGATCTCAAAAACCAAATGGTGCAAGGAATATCTTCTGCTCTTTCATACAGAGATATGCTAAGAAGGACATTTCTAAATTAGTCGTATCAGGGAAATGCTACCAATAATCAAGAGAAACAAAATCATCTTCCTCCCCCACAAGGGAAACTTGCCCTAGAAGCTCCTCCAACCAATTCAGCAATGGGATATCTTGAAGTAGAATCAGAGTTCTCTTTCTAGTCTAAATTGAATCAAGAAAATGACATTGATCTCCTTATAAAAAATCAAGAAGAATCAGCTGTCAACTCCCACATTGGTTCCCTAAATTACCAGGATGAACCCAAAAGAAAAGGAGAAGCTTTTGATGGATCATATGTAGTGTTTACTAGGTCCAAGAACCAATCAGTCTAGCAAGCTGATAAAGGGAAGATAGAGGAGCAACCTCAACTAGCAATTAAAATTGCTAAGCGTGGAACCACTCTACCTTTTTAGTCAAAGGATTTGGTGATCAGCCAAAAGGTAAGTACATCAATTTCACCTCCACCTTCTACCTCAATTTCACAAACCAGCCCTCCTCCTATCCCTCCTAAAACCCAAAAGGTTGAAATAACTTCCTCTATTTCTAATCCAATTTAGCCATTTGACATAATTGATCATGTCAAAAAGACCAAAATACAAATGTCTAAATTTGAATATTTGTAGTCCAATCCTAATCAATCGGATAAGTTGGTCCAATGTGTCAAGAACCAAACCATCCCTATAGGATAAGAAGCTAAAAAGGTAACTCCTGATTCCCCAAAGAACATGCCCATTTTGAATAATCTTGTCATTACTCCTCCAGCTGCCCCTAGAAAAATAGAACCTTTTTATGTTTCCCTATTAATAAATGGTTACAAGCTAAGTAATTGTATTATAGACTCAGGAACATCTAATAATGTCATGCCTGCTAAAGTAGCTAAATCTCTTGGCCTCACACTGATGAAGACATTTGGGAGATGTTTCTCCATGGAAAATAAACTAGTACCATTACTGGGGCAAATTAAAGATGCCTAATTTGCATTTACAGCCTTTCCAGACAAGAGAATCAAGATGATTGTCTTGGTGGCTAATGTCCCAACATCTTATGGCATTTTGCTTGGATAAATTTTTTGTAAGGACATGGGAGGAGAACTAAGCATGGACCTGTCTAAGGCAAGAATCCCTGTCAAAGGTGTAATGAAGAGATTACTCCCTGAAAAGGAGGCAAAATACGTGGTAACCCAAACATCAGCCTCTGAAGCTCAAATTCTTTTAGAATCCTTAAGTATGGGTAACTACTTTCTATTTACAGATGAAGTGCATGAAGCATCTAATAAAATTCTTGAAAGTGTCAACCTAGAAATCAATTCAACTAGAATAGCAGAAGCACTAGTAGGTTACAATACAAATGAAGAAGGACCCTCCCTCTCTAATGAAGGAAAGTCTAAAGAAAAATCAGTATCTGATGAGGTATGGACTCTGGAATTTGATGACAGTTGTTCCTCTACCGGTTCAGGAGCTAGGATTGTGTTGATATCTCCTCAAGGAGATATGTTTCTTTCATCTTACAAATTACAATTTAGCAACACTAACAATACAGCTGAATATGAATCTCTATTGCTTAGATTGAAGGCTGGTCAAGGCAAAGGCATCAAGTTTCTTCATGCCAAAGGGGATGCTAAATTAGTGGTTTTTCAAGTGAAAAACTTATACCAAACTAAGAATGAAAGATTATGCCACTATCGCAACCTAGTTTGGGACCAAATTAAAATCTTTGATGCTTTCAACATTTTTTCCATACCTAGGGAATCTAATGATAGAGCTGATGCACTTGCTATTTTAGGAACCCTTTTAGTTCCTCACTAAAATTTCAAAGAAGACAGGTATACTATTGAGCTAGTATATAGACCAAGTGTTTCTAACAATGTTGATCATTGGCAAGTATTCAATGATGATCATCAAATCATTGCCTTCCTAGAATGAAAAGACAATTTCAAACAACTACATTTTAAAGGCAGTGAATCTTAGAAGTATGAATCAGCCTCTTAATCTAGTTCAGATATAAATGAAGAATTCTTATAGTTAAAAGGAAATAAAATTCCCAAAGGCCTAGTTTCTCTTGAGAAATTATTTGACAAACATGATAGATTCATCAAACAACAACAAACAAATTCAAACTTCTCTCAGGGATTCAATCAAGTAAATATGACTACTAAAGAAAATCCCAAAATGGTTAACATTGGTAAGTGTTGCATCCCTAAAGAAAGATTCAAGTTCACCAATTTACTTCATCAATACATGGATGTCTTAGCATATTATTATGATGACTTGAAGTCTCTCAGACTTGATGAAATCCACCATGACATCCCTCTCAAGGCTGACTTAATGCCCTATAAGGAAAAATCTAGACAGTACAATCCAAAAATATCAGGTACTATTTTGTTTGAGATACAAAAAATGTTAAATGCTAGAATCATCTTCTCAATCCATCATTTCACATGGATTGTAAACATAATGCCTGTAAGGAAGAAGAGTGGCAAAATTCACATTTGTGTAGATTTCAGGAATCTGAATCAATTATCTTTGAAAGATAATTACCCTTTGCTAATCATGGATCAAGTGCTTCAAACAGTGACAAGTTTAGAGATGTTATCAATGCTAGATGGCTTCTCAGGATATAATCAAGTTGAAGTTGGTGAAGCAGACCAACACAAGACTACATTCACCACACCTTGGGGTACATTTTCATATAGAAGAATGCCTTTTGGCTTGATAAATGCTAGTGCCACCTTTTAGAGAGCAATGGACCTAGATTTCAAAGATGAGATGGGTAAATTCATAGTGGTATACCTTGATGACTTAACCATCTTTTCAAAGAATCATTCTAATCATGTACACCACTTACAACAAGTGTTGGAGTGATGTCGCTAGAATGGTATTTCATTGAACCTTAAGAAGTCTATTTTTGGAGTAACAGAGGGGAAACTCCTTAGACACATTGTGTCTAAAGAAGGCATAAATATTGTCTCAGATAGAGTCAAGTCTATTTAAGAGCTTAATTTGCCTACAAGTAAGAATTTTGTTCACTCTTTCTTTAGAAAGGTGAATTTATTATAGAGGTTCATCCCTAAATTTGATAAGAAGACTAGACACATTTTGAACATGATGAAAGGGATGACCACCTTTAGCTAGACTAAAGAAGGCAAGTCAACATTTTAGGATATCAAGACTGCTATTTCCCACACCCCTACCTTGGTTTGTCTAGATTACAACAAAGATTTCATCATATACAACTATGCTTCTGAACACACACTTTCAACAATTCTTGTTCAATAGGACAAGGAAGGTATAAAATGTCCCATTTCTTTCATGAGTTTCCCTCTCAAAACCCATGAGATAAGTATTCAAATGTAGAGAAGCATGCTTATGTAGTGGTGAAAGTAGTCAAACATTTCCACTTCTATATCTTGAATTCACACATTACTACCTTAATTCTTGACACTAAAGTCAAGTCCATATTAACTCAGTAGGAGTTTGGCACAAAAAAAGGCAATTGGATTGCAAATATCTAAGATTTCAATCTAGAAATCAAGCCAACAAAGCTGGTCAGGGGAAAAGGCCTATGCCAATTAATTGCTAAAAAAAACTAGAAGATACACAACATGAAGAAGCTGAAGTGGAAGATACACCAATAGTCCTTTTTGTCTCCACTACCAATGAGTGGTATTCAGGTATTGATCATTTCCTTACTTATGGTGAATGCCCTGCTCATTTGTCTTATAAATAAAAGAGGACTATCAAGTTGAAAGCTGCCAATTTTGTCCTTTGGGACAATGGCTTGTACAAGAGAAGCATAGATGGAGTATTCCTTTATTATATAGACAAAGAGAAACAAAGCCAACTTTTGAAATCCTTCCACAATCTAACCTATGGAGGACATTTTTCTACTCCTGTAACTTCTCACAAGATTATACGAGCTAGGTATTACTGGCCAACTCTTTTCCAAGATGCATATAAGAGGGTGAGAAAATGTGAACTCTGCCAGCAATTCATTGGAAGACCCAAGTTAGCTTCCCTGCCTCTCAAGCCCGTGATCATAGAATAAAGTTTCCAATAATGGGGTATTTATTTTATTAGGACTATAAACCCATATTCAAGTGTTGGACATGATTATGTCATTACAATAAATGACTATTTCACCAATTGGGTAGAAGCAATCCCAACTAAACATGCTACTTCAGAGGTTGTATGCAATTTCCTCAAGGAGAATATCATTTCCAAGTTTGGAGTTCTAACCAAAATTGTTACTAACAATGTAGCTTGTTTCACCTCCTAAGAGAATACACAATTTTGTTTCCATTATGGAATTACACTAGCTCACTCTTTTGATTATTTTCCACAAGGGAATGGACAAGCTGAATCAAGCAATAAGAACTTGGTAACTATCATCAAGAAGCTAGTAGATGACAATCAAAGGACATGGCATAAAGCATTTATTGATGCTCTATGGGTAGATAGAATTACACCAAAGAGGGCATTTGGTATGTCTCCTTTTCAACTTATTTATGGTATCAATGTTGAGATACCAGTCACCTTAGAACTGCCAGCCTTGAAATTGGCAAGGCAATTAAAGATCAGACATATGAAAGCTCTCTTGATAAGAGAATCATGTGCCTGACTAAGTTGGATGAATAGAGAACCATGGTGGTGGACTTAATTTCTGATCATCAAAGTTTGGTAAATAAATCCTTTGACCAAAAGGCCAAAAATTGTGATTTCCAGATTGGGGATCAAGTCCTGTTGTGGGACAAAAGGAGAGAACCAAAAGGGCTGCATGAAAAGTTTGAATCCCTTTAGAGAGGCCCATTTATAATTCATCAACACAATGGTAAATATATCTTTTTACTAAAATATCAAGATGGCACACTCTTTTCTTTGCCTCATAATGGGCAACATCTGAAACACTTCAACTCTTGAAGTATCAGATCATTTCATATGTATATTTGTATAGTTTTTAATTCTATTTTGTTTTATTTGTTTCCATTTTTGATGCCTTCCATTTCTATGTAACATGAATCCATATCCCAATGGTACACATGAAGACACTAGAGATTTTGGATTCTACACCCTTCAATTCTTTTTTACAATTGATAGAAGTTCCCCAACTGGAGCCAGCTGTTGTCCCCAAAAATAGATTTCTCATTTTTGAGACAACATGTGAACTATTTTGGTTCGACAGACCAAAATAATTTCTTCCCTTCTCAAAATTTGTTTTGAGCATTCAAATTCCTCATTTTTCAAGCTTCACAAAAATCTATAGACTCTGCAAGCTTAAATCTACAGACTTTGCAGGCTTGAATCTATGGACTCTGCAGGAAGAAAATCTACAGACTCTATAGGCCAAGTTCTATGGGATTCATAGATTGATTTCTATAGACTCTGTAGGAAAGAAGCAAGCTCTCAACACTTAGGCAATTTCAAAGTTGGTTTAATGACAAGGCTCAACCAAAAGAGTTCATCAACAAGCTTCTAAGAAAGGATTGAACCATTGAACTGTTGAACTTTGAACCATTTTGGTTCAACGGGTTCAATGGGTTCAAAGGTTCAACATCAGTAGCAATATTTAAGCGCATTTGTCAAGGTTTAAAGTTTAACCACTTCAAGGTTTAATAGCTTCAAAACACTTATCAAAGATAAGAAGGATTGAATCATTAAACCGTTGAACCATTAAACCACTTTGGTTCAAAGGTTCAACGGGTTCAATAGTTTAACATGTTCAACAGGTTCAACAACCAAATGGTTCAACGCATTTGGTTCAAAAAGATCAAAAGGACTTAGCCAAATAAAAATAATGAATTGACTGAACCATTAAACCTTGAACCAAAGGGTTCAATGAGTTCACAGGTTCAAAGGTTCAACCAGTATAATGAAGATCAAAGAGCTTAGAAAGAACAAGGAAGTGACGGACTAATAATTCAATAGGTTCAAAGGCTTCTACAGGTAGGTTCAATCAAAATAACAATTTTTTGATGCTTGAATCATTAAATTGTTAAACCATTGAACCACTTTGGTTCAAAGGTTCAACGGCTTCAAGGTTAAACAATTTCAATGGGTTCAAGGTTCAACGGGTTCAACGAGGCTTGTTTCAAAGAATATTGGTTCAAACAGTCAATAGAAACAAGGGAATGAACCATTGAACCATTGAACCAAAGTTGGTTCAATCGGTTGGTTCAAGCAACAAGTTCAAAAGAGTGCCCCAAGCATCAAAGACACAAGTGCCCTTGTGGAGGGAATTTTCATAGAAAAAGTGACTAAGGAAACAAAACCCTGACAGAACTCAGTGGATGTTGCCAAGTGTCATATTTCGAGCCTCATTTCACTTTGTTTCTAAGAACAGTGGATGATGCCATGTGTCATAATTTGAGATTCACATAAAATCGACTAAGGCAAATTTCCAAGGGACAAACAACCCTTTCAGAGGACACTCAAAAGCCAAAGTGAACCATTGAAAAAACTTGAAAGGCTAATTTAGAGCTCAAATAGCCCTTACATAGGGAAGGAAGGGGGCAAATGGACCAATTCAAAGGTCAAAAGAGCAAATGGATTTCCTTTGAAAAAGTTCCCTTGGCAAAAGTGACAAAGAGACAATTCCTTCAGATAAATTATTCAAAAGAATTCCTTCAAAATTTTTTCTCTGAAAGAGTTCCTCAAAACTTTTTCCTTTCAAAGAAAAGTTCAAAGAAACAGAAAACCTGCTATGTTGCCATGTGTCATCTTCAAAGTCACAGTGGAAGCCACCAGGTGTCATCTATTGAGACATAATATCAAATGTAGCAAAAGTTGCCAAGTGTCATCTTCCATAGGGTTCCCAAAAGATTAGCAGGAAATGACTAAGGAACAGAGCATCAAACTGAATCGAGGACTCAATTCAAATAACCAAAAAATGAGGAATGACTAGAAAGATTTGTGCATTAGATATGTTCCTAGAAGTAGACCACCAGGTGGATATTGAAAGATGTAAACTTTTAATAGCGTGACCCATTTCTTTGCATTGAGAAAAGCAAATGGGTAAATGCCCCTAAATTCTAGCATGTCTTCTTAACAAAATTCAATGCAACATGATGTGTTACTATTCCCAAGTCCTTCTTGAAGAGGCTATATAAGGGACTCTCTTGTTATTGGGGATCTCTCTCTCTGATGATCAGAAACAAAACTCTACCCAAATTGAAAGGCATTACTGAGACTTTGAGCTCAGATTGTTGATCATATTTTGTTATTGGAATAAGAAAGCAAGTGACTTTTCAGACTTTGTGCTGTGATATCTTTTTTATTGGGGAAACTATTCTTATGTCTTTGTCCTTAATATATTTTCTATTCCTTTAATTCAATAAGTAGAATTAGTGAAAGTAGTCAGGAAGGTGTCTTGAAGCCAACTGTGGAGAGACTTTGTGCCCCCACAATTTCCTTTAGTGTGTTTTATTTTTGTTTCTGTGTAAAGGACCTTGGGATGACTTTGTGCCCTCATTTTCCTTCATATATCACTCTTGAATAATTGAGGTGGAGACTTTGTGCTACATCTCAATCTGCTAGTTACTACGTCCGTGGTTACATTTTGTAATTACTATCAAGAGTATTCTTGTGGTTTGCTAAATAGTACTTCTGAAAGAAGAAGAGTGCTTTCTGCCATTTCCCTTGAGATTTTTCCTTTGATTTGCATGCATCATCTTTGAAAAAAGAGAGATGGATGGGTTATCCTACCCTTGAGTATTATTTTCTATATATATATATATATATATATATATATATATATATATATATATATATATATATATATATATATATATATATATATATATATATAGGGAACCTCCCCTTGATGAGAGGAGAGATTAGTCCCCTTTTGATGTGGTAAACCTACACACTTGGATGACCAATCTTCCTACTTTGGATGGTAAGACCTATTTTGTTTATCAGTACGTTGATCGACAAAATATTCAACCAACAAGGTTATTGCCTACATTTGAGTTGCATTTAAGACACCTAAGAGAGTTATCAAGTTTAGGGTCCAAGCCAGCCTTTTGGTTTCCCATTTGTCATCATATCAAAGGCCTAGATAAAAACTAGTTACTCTTAATATACCTTAGACCAGGACATCTTCTCCAGTAAGAAATATCTATCCCATTAACCATCCTATGGCATAACAACCTTGGTTAATTGGATCTACCATTGCCATCTCAGGGGATGTGCATAATTTACCAAAGAATATAGAGAAGTATCTATCTTCTTTCTCTCCTTCGAGAGGAAGAACTATAGAGGAACATAAAAAGTCTTTCAGTGCTACTATGAGGTTAATGAATGTTATTGATGAAGATGTTGCATGTAGGATTTTCCTATTTACATTTCAAGATGTTACCTACAATTGGTACCTAAACCTTCAATAGAAATAAATAAATTCCTAGAATACATGTTAGAGTACTTTTATTGCCTAATTTAAATAAGTTACCATCCCTTTCCTAGTGTATCAACATTTCAATAGTATGAAGGGGAAGCTTGATGAGCCAATTCAAGATTTCAATGTAAGGTTTCAAAATATGTACACTTAGATAAGTTCATCATACATACTAGATGGATCATTAGAATTGGAGATGTACAAAAACACCTTAGATATAATCATCATAGTTTTCATATAAAGAGTTGTTGCTACCACCACCTTGGCTTTAGCATATGAATAGCTATTAATATTGATAGACAACTAAATCCTCAAGTACCAAGCACCCCCAATATTAATACTAGTTTCCCAACCCTAAATATAGTGCCCCATATTAACCAAAATGTTCTTGCATTCAAATAGAATCAATTATTTACACTACCTTTTATAATGTAGAAAATGCCCAATCAGAACTATGGTTATATGAATAGTCAAGTATAAATGAATAGTCATCAATAGAACCAACATTCAATTCCATGTAATACTACAATTACACTGGGTGATAATTATACCAAAGTAGAACTGGATTATATACAAATAATGGTCTATAAGTTAATTAATAACTTATTGAACATGTATAAGAAGATGGGTAATGCTACTAGATAAAATAATAACTAAAATTCTAGGTTTCAAAGATATAATAGACTATTCAATCAGTCTATAAATAACACAAAATAATAGTAGCCCTCAAGTTTCTAGAAATCAACATAGTATAAATAACTCTACCCAACTGGTGTAGAGTCCATAATGCATCTCAACATGGTGAAATGAAATGTGTATAATAATGTGTAATGTTTGAGATCTTACAAAGGGAGATAGTAAGGCAAGATTTAATGAACCATCCACCAGAGTTCCACCCATAAGCTGGTTTTACAAACACCACCATAGTATTTGAAATGTATGAGTCTTCTTTCTAAGGTGAAGATGATAATGAACTAGAGGATAAATCTGATGAAATACATGCCTTCCAAATTATAGAAGGGAAATTATAATCTACAGAATAACTAACCCTTCACAATGTCCATTCCAAACAATACCACTATTCCACCAAATCTAAGGGCTGATAATAATCCACCTCTCCCAAAAGGGAATGAACAACCCTAGAGTAAGGAAGAACTAAAAAATGAGGGTATAACATTATTGAAGACATGGAGAATATTAAATCTAACATCACTCTTCATGAATTGGCTCAGATCACTAAATAAAAGGATATCCTATGGAGGTCCATTATAGGAAAGTCAACTTCAAAAAATACAACAGTTACTCATATCAATGTCATATACAAAATTAAACAAGAAGTTCATCCTTTATTATTGACTATTAGAGCATTTGGATAGAACATTCATAATTATTTAGTCTATTCTAGAGCTTTGAATATAATAATGCTAACTTTTATTTACTAGAATCTTAGATTGACTCCAAGCCCATCAACGAGAATGGTTTCATATATATATATATATATATATATATATATATATATATATATATATATATATAAGATAGTGGTACATGTAGTAGTAAAACTCAATGATGTATGCATCCAAGTAGCATCTGAGCCATGGGTATAAATGATAATTTACATACTTGTAATGGATATCCTAGAAGGATACAAACCCTTCATCAATAAATATTGGTCTAATATATTGAATGGGTATGTAGAAATAGACTTATCTCATATTTGGTTGTCATGGAGAGGTGTCTAAAACTAGATTCAAATTGATTGGGAACTAAGAATAAAACATCCCATTATCAAATACAACATTAAGAATGAAGAGGTAAGCTACAAATATCCTAACCTTTGGATTTATACCTTTACCATAAATCATGAAGTTCAAGAATCAGAAGTCTAAAGATCTTCAAAGTTATGGACTGTCCACTTTGATGGTTCAAGATGAAAGCAAGGATTAGGCATTAGTGTTAAATTGGTGGATCTACAAAGTAAGAAATACTTGGCAACATATAGATTATAATTCTCATGTACCAACAATAGAGTGGAATATGAGGCACTAATTTTGGGATAGTATTTTTCTCTCAAACACAATGTCAAATATTTATTGATAATTGGAGATTTAAAATTGATAGTCAATTAGGTTAAGAACAAATACCAGTGCAAGTTATCATACCTAAAGAGGTAAAAACATAGATCTTGGGATATAATTGAGTCTTTTGAGGCCTTTGATAAAGTGGATGTTCTTAGAGAATAGAATCAAGTTACTGATTCATTGGATACTTTAGTTACCAACTTGGCACCTATACAAGAATCCAAGGTACAAATATTTTCCATTAAACTAGTACCTTGTCCATCTATTCTTGAAAATGCATAAAATTTCTAAGTCTTTGATGATGACCAAAATATCATATAGTTATTGACTAAATCAAGATAATTTTATTCTCAAATAATTGATTATAAGGAGATTAGTTACCTATGCTGAGAGGAATTTGGGGAAGGAGTCATTCAGTTGAAAGAAAACTACCTTCCCTTAGGAATAATTTATCTAGAAAAGACATTTGTTCTAGATCCTCAAGCACAACAACAAAGGCAACTAAAAGTAAATAAATATAAATTTAAAAGGGAGAATTTAGGAGATTAGTATGATCCATGCTATGTAAATATTGGTCTCAGCTACACTCTATAAGAAAGGTAGAGGGTGAAGAATCTACTTACCTAGTACAAAGATGTGATTTATAATGTACCTAGAGAGGGGTATAATAGTAGAATAGATAATACAATAGTGAATAGTGGTTTAGTACCACATGCATAAGAATAATGAGTTGGGTAGTTTAGTATAGTACAAATAAAGTGGTAAAGGCCATTTTAATGCTACTAAGAAGTTAAATTGTAATTGAGCATTGCTTTGAAGGAGGTAACCCCCTCAAAATGGCAAGTAATTTAGAGTGATTCATTCCACAAAAGGAATGTTATATTAATATAATCAATGTTTTATATATTATATGTATGTGATATAAGAGGTTCATATCATTAGTATCAGAGTGCTTTCTTGGGCCATTTCTATGTATTTTTTCTTGTAGGATATTGAGTGAATTAGAGGTTTTTAATTTTGTTCACTGTATGATCTCACCTTGCCTTAATGAGATCCTGGTGATCAAAAAGTGGATAAAAATTGACTTAGAGAGAAGTTTTTTAGGAAGTTGGTTTGGGGAGTGAAAATTATTATAGACATATAGGTATTTGGGTGAGTGTTTTCTATTACAGGTACATTATAGGGTCAAATGCCCAAGGCATTCTTGATCCAATACCTACAATAACACATATAAGAAGTTGAGGCCTTAGATTTACACTACTTAAGGGTGACTCCATTGAGTTAAAGAGTGAAACTACTTCATTGAATGATGAAAAGACTCCCAAAAATGATTCCACTTCCCATTATAGTGATTATGATGAGCTTGTAAACAAAAACCTTTTTAATACTAATGTTGTTCTTACCATTACACCTTGATACCCCATTTCCATTCATCATTAAAGCCTCATCAATTGGGACTAAAAATAATCAATTAAACCATTGGATGAGTTTGAGAATGAATAATATATTTCCAAATTCATGGGTCTTAGAGATGGATTTCTGATGAGTGACCACAAATAAGGCTTTGATTTCCAATTGGATCATATTGCCTACTTTGGAGAGCAGGTACACTTCCTTGGTCATGAAAAAATTGAAACATTGAGATCTTCAGGTGAAAATATTTCCAAGTCACCTTTAGGTTAGGTAAAAATAAAAAATAAAGACAATTCCATAGATGAAAACTTGTTTTAGGCACCTTTGGATGGGTAAGTTTGTTCATCTCCTAAGGAAGCTCAAAGTCCTCCTAGTCCAAGTATTTTTGTTGGTTTTAGTATTGGTTTATAATAACACCACATATTTGCATAGTTAGTTCAATATTTTATTAAATAATTTGTTGATTGTCCACTAATATAAATGGTAAATTCAGATTCTTTTTACATGGGTGGAAAAAGATCAATTTTATTCACTTCTAACTATTTTGGAGGATATATCTACACTCCTTATAGAGGATATCACATAAGTCAATATTATTACCTAAGATGATCCAAAGGTAATATACTGAGGTGCATCCCTCATTTATAAAGAGGATGATTTCATCATCACTATCTTTAAGGAATTCATTGATATATTTACATGGTCCTATTCTAATATACCAGGCCTAAGCCCTTGTTTAGTGGTGCATCAAATTGTGGTGCACCCAGATGCTAAGAAAATCAAGAAAAAATTATAGAAAATGCATCCATGTATCACTTTACTAATCAATGATGAGTTAGAAAAGTTATTGGGAGATAGATTCATTAGACCACTAGATTATTCTAAATGGATATCAAACATTATACTAGTCAAAAATAAATTGCAAGGCATTCTCTTATGCACTAATATTAGAGACATCAACAAATCATGCTTGAAATATGACTTTCTTCTACCAAACATTAACATGATTATAGATTCAACATAGGATATGAGATGTTGTCCCTCATGGATGACTTTTTAGGATATAATTAGATCAATATTACACCTGAGGACTAGCATAAGATAACATTCAACACTCTATGGGGGATATTCTACTAACATGTCATGCCATTTGGCTTGAAAAATACTAGTGTAACCTATCATCATGTCATCACTATCATTTTACTTGACACTATTGAGGACTACATTGATGATATCTTATCCAAATCCCAAACATGAGTAGGATACCTTGATGTTGTACATATAATCTTTGAGAAACTCTATGAATACAAGATGTGTCTAAATCCAAAGAAGTACATATTTGATGTCACTTTAAGTAAGCTACTAGGGTTCATTATTTCACATAAGGGAATCAAAGTTGATCCTACTAAATTCAAATCCATTATGGAGATGCCTCTACCTTCAAATCTAAAATAACTTTGTAGTATGTAGGGCGAGATTTAGTATATTTAGTGCTTCATTTCTTAGTTGATCAACAAGTTCCATCCTTTCACACACATTTTGAATAAAGGTATTAAATTTTAGTGGGATCCAAGTTGTTATCAAGCCTTTGAATATTTGAATACCTACTTGGCTAATCCACCAATTTTTATGCCACCTATAGTAGGCCAACCTTTGCTTCTTTACTTATTAGTGATAAAACATGCACTGGGAGCACTCTTGACCTAGCATTATAGTCAAAATAAATAGCATGTCATATATTATACGAGTCAAAAACTTGTTACTTACAATAAAAATTATTCATAAATTGATAAATCCTATTTAGTTATGGTGTTTTTTTCCCAGAAACTATGCCACTATATGTTAAACAACAAAACTATTGTTATTTCCAAGGTGGATCTACTCAAATACCTATTATCCAAGGCAACTCTAACATGTTATATGCCTAAGTGGGTAATGATGTTGAGTTAATTTGAGATGGAATATTAGATTCAAAAGGCCATCAAGGGATAAGCTATCATAGATCAACTTATAAAATATCCTCTATTAGATATGCAACCACTCAAATTTGACTTCCCAGATGAGTCCATTTTGACTTTGGAGGTAGATGTTATTAAATACAAATGATGGATGCTATATTTCAATGGTTCATACACATATCATGGATCTAGGTCTAGTATATTTTTTTATTGCATTTCAAGGGGATATAATTCCCAAGGCATTTCACATTGGTTTATATTATACAAATAACATGGTCGAATATGAAACTCTCATTGTAGGACTCTATCTCACCATACAATGGAACATTCAATAGTTGATTGTATATGAGGATTCCTAATTAATCATTAACCAAACCATAGACCAATATGAAACAAAAAAATAATATTCCTGTACCTCAAAATACTATGGTAGAAAGCTCAAGTCACATTTTAAATATCTTTAGTTTGAGTAGATATCGAGGGATAATTACTAATCAACCAACATAATGGCAACTATTGGATCCATGGTAATAGTGGCCAATAGTTATAAAGAGTATCGGTTTACCATCAAGAACCTTATTTAACTAGATTATGAAGAAATGAATTCAAAAATGGTATGTGATATTTTTGGTGATGATATCCCTTGGTACCAAGAACTTTATAATTACCTTCATGACCAAATTCTTCCCCCAGTCCTATCATAGAACCAACATAAATCCTTCATCCATAAGAAAAATTGATATACATTACTTGGAAATATGTTATATCAAAGGGGTTGTGATGGAATTTTACTTCATTTTTTATCTTTTGGAGAATCACAATTAGCATTGAAGGACATGCATGAAGGAACTTGTGGTGTCCATACCAATGGTTTATTCCTTGCCATTAAAAATCTTCAAACTGGGTATTATTGGACCACAATGGAAATAGATGCTTATAGACGTTTGAAGAAGTGTGTTGCTTATCAACAACATAGTGATTTGATACATGTTCCTTCTTTGTTACTCTAGCCAATCATAACACCATAGCCATCTTCTACTTGGGGAATTTATCTTGTAAGAAACATTAACCCTACTTCATTATATGGACACAAGCACATCCTAACTACCACATGTTATTTTACTAAGTGAATTTAAGCCATTACCCTCACATATATAACCAATAAATAGATTTCTAGGTTTATTCATTGTTATCTCATTTGCTACCATGGCATTCCCTCCACCATTATCACTAATAATGGTGGTCCATTTATAAATAAAGATGTCAAGGTGGGTTGATTGTAAATTTCAAATCAAACATAAAAATTTCATGGCCTTTAACCCTCAAGGTAATGACAAAGCTGATGCATCCAATAGGACCATTATCAAAATCCTAAAAACTATTATCAATGATGTTGGTTGTGATTATAATTTGTAATTATTCTCAACTTTATGGGCTTACCATACTAGTAGCCACACACCTATGGGTGTTACTCCATATTCCTTGGTTTTTGGCTTTGAGGCCATTATTCTTATTGAGATCTAGTTACCCTCTCTACACATTTCTCTACCATATATCATTGATGATGAGGAGTATAGAGTGGCCAGATTACAAGAGCTAAATCTCTTGGATGAGAATGACAAGTTACATTTGACAATTTGATAACATACCAAAATTATCTTTGCCGTAATTATAACAAGCATATTATCTCTTGAGAATTTGAAATTGGTGACTTGGTACTAAAAGAGAATCAAAAGAACACCAATATTGGGCATAAGAATAAGGTTAAGTTTGAAACCAATTAGATTGGGCCTTTCATTGTTACGACAAATTATGGTTATGAAACATATAGATTGGCTACACCATATGGGCAAGAGCTCAAGGAACCTTTGGACATAATGCACTTGAAATGATACTATATTTAACTAAAAATGAGCCATTATTTATATGGGCCTTCACTTTGGGGGCATAATTTTCACCTTCATTATTTTATTATACCATTCCCTAGACCATTCTTATTCATCCCACTATACCATATCCTAGACCATTATTTATGCCATTCCTATTACCAATCACGATCTTAATTACAAACATGTATTACAAGTAGATTCAACAAATCTTGTTCCAAAGGTACTTCATCAATGATCAACATTAATAGTTTCTTTTCAGATAAGTGTTTCAAGGTATTTCAACAAGGGTGTTACCTCTTGATAGTTCCTTACAAACTTACTCTAATTTATTCTACTCATTTATTCCCCCTTTATGTATCATTCATGTTCCTATCTTGATATTACATGGTCTTTTCATATTCCTTGGATTCTATTGTTGGTTTATGGCATTGCACCATTGTAACTAGTTTAGCTATTGTTTAAGCCTCTACCTAAGGATAAATGTCCTTTTCTAGATGTCTCATTGTACATTTGAACATATTACCATTCTTTCCTTATTCTAAAAAACCCAAAAACATTTAAAAGACCTAGAAAATTCCTAAAAATCACAAAATCATGAAATTGACTTAGAATTTCCATGTGAGATATAAATCCCCAAAATAATTCTGGGATGGAACCTCTTCTCTAGCCTGCTACATTTTAGGACCACATTACTGTTACCTTACCATTATCCTCCCATATTTGGGAAAAATACATCTGCCTGAGGTTTATATGGACTATGTAGGTAGTGTTTGGATGCATGGGAAATATCAGGTTAGCTTGATTAATATTATTTTTCATTTTTGTTTCCTCACACTCTCACCACTTTGTAATAAATATTTTCCTTACACTCTTATCATTTTAGAGTAATCATTACTTTACCAATGGGAATTGTGAATTTAGGGCACTCCACTTTCCATTTCCATTGATTAAAGCTCTCTCCATTTTGTGAGTATATACTTTTCTATTCTTTCTATATTATAATATGCCTACTTATCATCACTTTTATTTTATCCCATAACCATGGGAAAATTGCATTTGCCCTAAAGTCCATAGGACTATGTAAGTAATGTCTACATGCATTTGGACATTTGGAGTTAGTTAAAATACCCGTTTATTCCACTTCTATTCCCCCTGTTACCATAACCAATTCATTGTCCCCTTAGCCTAAGGTCATAATATTCAAATCATAACACCTCATTTACACATGCACAATTATTTATTGATTGCATTAAGTTATTTATCTTACTTACATTGTGTTCTCTATGTTTCACTTAATAATTTTATAGCTTGTTTGTTTTGAGTGTTGTGTGTTTAAGTACAATTAGTTTATACTTGAGTCTTGCCTAAACTTGGGATTTAGTTGTTTACTTTTGCATTTAAATTGTTATTGTTTGTTTACATCTAGTATGTCTTATTAATAATTAAGTCTCTATCATTCATATCTTGATTTTAAGTGGTTAATAATTTATGCTTGTGATTGTTTATATTGTTTCTTTATTTTATTTATTTAAGTTATTTATGTTATTTTATAGTGTTTGTTTTATTGATTCTATTGTGTTTGATACATTTTGTATTAACTTGTGTCTTGATATTTTATATCTCAAGTCTATGTTGGTTACACTTTGTATTTAACCATTTAATTTTTTTGTTATGTTTAATTACAATTTGTGAAACACTTGAGTCTTGCCTCTACTTTGGCTTGACCCATTTTAATTTTGTATTTAGACTATTTATATTGTTTGAATGTTTGTTTATTTTATTGTAAATGTTGTGTTTAATACATTATTTTGTACACTTAAGTATTGATATTTCATATATTGTATTTAAGTTGTTTATATCTTGTATTTATCACTCTTTTATTTTGTGCTTTGTGTTTATGTTTGTTATGTTTTAACTTAGGTTTTGATATTTTATCATTATCTCAAGTTGTAGATATTCACATTTAAATATGTCCATGAGTAATATGACATACAATGTTATTATAAGTTATTCATACTTATGTTTTAACTTAGGTTTTGATAATATCATTTAAAAAATTCAACAAAACCATGTAATCAATATCATACATAATAAAACATATCCAATAAATGATCACATTGATATACCATACACATGTCTACACCTATGCTACCTAAGGATGTGCATCTCCTAAAGTAAGCATATACCATCTAGTCATATTATATGTACACATATGAGATAAATATAAATGAAAAGTGAGTTAGTCACACAGAAGATAACATAATCATGGAAAATAAATACACATCAATATCCATATTATGATTACAATCTAACATCTAACATCACTATAAATAGGCCATTATCTCATCGATGGCATGATTATAAAATCTAGTGGATCTCATCGATGGAATGATTATAATATGGCATGATCATTGTTAGATGTTAGATTTTATGGATCATCCATATTAATATAAATAGGCCACTATCTCATTGATGGCATGATTATAAAAGTATAAGTCCCCTTGGTGGTCTCATAACCTGCTTATGTCTGAATGCACCCATAGGCCACTAGATATTTAGGTAACTATTAAAACAATTATTTAATTGATTACTCTATAATGATATGTTGCCAAACCTAGACTTGAAAGAGAGTACCATGCCCAATGCTACACCCTCTATGGTAACAACATGATTAGGCCCCATGTAAAGTGTGTAGTATGATCTAATATATACATAGCCTATCAAACCAATCTAAAATAATCAACTACTCTTGTTAAGAAATAAGAGACTGTTGATAATAACCATCAAAATTAGTGCCTTTTAGGGCACTGTACACTATGGTGGAAGTAGTGGTACTCCTAGAAAAATTACTATAGGCCAAGCTAGGTCCTTCAATGTATCAAAATTAATGGACCCCTTAGTAATAACTAGGTCTATAACTCTAATAAAACCCTCCAAAACTACAATCCAATCCTCTGACATCTAATAGATATGTCAACCCCAAATAGAAACATTATCTGATGTACATCCTCAAGGGTCATAATAACCTCCCTAGTAGGTAGATGAAATGTAGATGTCTCTAAATGCCAATGCTTTGCTAGCATTGATAGGTATGTGCAATCTGCTTGAATCAATAGAATGTGAGCTATATTGCATAAAACTACCACTTCTAATAGCCCCATGATCTCATCTGTCATGATCCCAAGTCAGTGTAGGACCCATAATCATCATTAATGTGATGTAACAACTCCTACATGCTTATATGTAACATAATCCAATAGAATCAAGTTAGTAAATTGTCTATTTTTCTTCTAGGTGATCGATATACTATTTTCTTCTAATTTTGGACTTAGAAAATTCTTCTTATATCATAAATTCCACTTTCTCCTAGACTATTTGTCATTTCTAGTAGCATCATTTATTTTCCTTGGTGACTTTGCCAAGATGTCAATGGTAGGGGATATTAGCCATTTAAAGTCTTTCTTGCATGTAAATACTAGAGCTTAAGATTGTAAAATTGGAGGGTAAAAATTAATATTTTTTACCCTAGAGGTGAATATATAGTTATTTTTTTGAATTTTTACCTCTTTAGACCTATTTATGATCCATTTTTCTGCCCAAGAAGCTGATTTTTGCCTCGTTTATCTATTTTTTGAGTTGTTTTCTTCAAATTACCCTATTTTTTATCCTTGTCGACTAAAACATGTGTTTATTTCTTATACCTATGGGCTTGCCCATCAAAAAAAAATTACCCTTCCCAAGAGATGGTCTCATGTATCTCCAAATAAATGTTTGACATATTTTTTAATTGGTCTCAGTGTGTTTCTTGAAGCAATTGGACATTATTTGTTTATTTTTCATTTTTCATGTACATTTTTTTTTAAAGTGTTATTTATTTCCCTTTTTTTATCACCTTGAATCATTTCATAGTGTTGATAGGGGCCTCACCATGGTGCTTTTTGTTATGATATTTCACTTGAGTCAATCCATTCCTATACACCAACATTCCCATCATGGTTTTTATCACTAGTACAATATTGTCATTTTTCTAGTGGATTTGGGGTAATTCCAAATGCATGTTACAAGTTGGTCATCATGGTCTTTTATATCATGATGCATACCATATTAGTGTTGTATAAAAAAATTGGATATTATAAATTGAAATCGACAATGCTACAACAATGATATCCTTGTCTATTATCCCCCAAACATTTATTCTTAGGCTTACTCACCATTTATCTATATTAAAATCTAACCTATTGGGGCACACCATTTAGATTAGTTAGTGATTAAATTTGCCCTATTAGGGAAAGACCTTGCCAACTCAAGTGATTAAATATGTCCTACTAGGGAACCTTATTCTCTATCAACAAAAACTACCCTTTTTGGGTCCAATTTATTTCTTTCATATATTTTTGAGAGCCCATGTTGATCTTTCATCCCTACCTTCCCTCTCAAGTGGGCATCATAGGTCACTAATTATCTCTTCAAACAAGCCTTTTTCAAAATTTTCTTAACAAAATTTTTATTCTTTGAAAAGATTTTATTATGCATAATGTCTCATAATGCCTTCTCAAATAAGAACAAAATATATACATCCAATTCTCACCACTACCATGTCAAAATTGTAAGTCTAAATGACTTTCTATAATAATACACAAACTAGACCAAAACCATCAAAATTCTCTAATTTATCTACACACATCACATGTAACTCCTAATTTACATCAATATGTCCCTAATTGGGGTATTATATTGTATGCAATTATTACCTTCTTCTAATTCATCTCTAATCAATTTTCAACCTAGAAAATTGGTGTTTTTGACTAATAGTACATGGCAATTAATCAAATTCTGAGAATTAAAAAAAGCCTAATCAAATTCACTTAACTATATAAATCCAATTGAATGTTAACTGAAAAATCCATATCAAATTAGCTAAATCTAATTTTGGAAAATGAAATTCAATAAAAACTGACATCATCATGACATGAGTGGTCACAAATTCAAAATGCAATCCATGTCTAATCAATACAATAAACATTTGATTTATGACAATCATGCCTATTAATTATTCCATTATTCCAAATATGAATTATAACATTTATTATAATTGGTCTCCAAAATTCAATTGATTTTGGACTACACATCTTAAACTCAAGATGGACAGTCCATATTATGAAGAAGGAATCTATAGAGGGAAGACTAGTATAGAGTTAGTCAATATAATCAAATCAAAACTAACACACCTAAACACTAACACATCTAGCATATACACTAGGGAGAGCATAGATAACAATAATATAATGAAAACACAACTAGAAAACAAAATAAATATTCCTTTTACCTTCCTTATAGCTCTAAAACCACTTGTTGAGTTGGCTTGATTAGCTATGTGCTTAAGAAATATTTTTCAATGAAGCTCCATTGCTCCACCTCTCCTTGGTACTTTGTTAATGTTGGTTGGCTTAACTTGGCTTGGATTATGAAATTGGCATGGTAACACTATTATGAAGATTATTAGAGGTATTTTGGCATAATAACATTATAGTATAAAAGCTTTGTATTTTATTTGATCATAATAACTTTAAACCAAGATAGCTTAAATATCAATTTGTCAAGCCTTTTATTTATAGCCTCCAAAGTTAACTCTCACCCAAGTTGAGTTAGGTTAAAATTAAGCATGGAATGAGTTAAAACCAAACTTAAGTGAGTCAATTCTAACTTCAATTGTGTTAAGGAGGTGGAATGTAATTATTATTTTTAATTAATAATCATGGTTCATAAATTAGATATTTTGTGAGGGCATTAGAATTCACAAAAGCAATATTGAAGATGCTTGATATTTTAAATTTTTGAATTTCTATTTTTAAATATTCATTAATTGAAAATGTATTATTTAGATAAGTATTTAATATGTTTTAATTATTTGATTATTTTTTATTTGCATTTTAACTCTTTTAGGAATTATTCAAGTGCCCCACTTAATGGGTTCATAGGTCAAACTACAAGTTGTTAAGTTATAAGGTGACTAGGGATGGATTTGTGAGAGGTTATTATTGAGTACAATATAGTATCCCAAATAGGGATGCCTATTTGTGATTATTATCATGAATTAATGGTGTATGTATAAAATTAGGATGTTTAGTGATTTCTAGGCTTAATTTTCAATGTTTGGTAGAGATTAATTTGAAGTCTAGTCAGAAGCCAGTTATGGCCAGAATGGGGTGTCTAAAATTCACCCCTATTTGGGAAGGCATTGTACTCTATAGGCATACTAAAATATTCTCAAAAACTTAAAAGGTCCTTTGTGCCTAATGCTCAAGATGATGATGGATGAGCCCTGGATGCCTCCTTGTGGGAGAAATCAATAAAGAAGGTTGATGATTAGTCCCTGAAAAGAAGGAAATGATGAGACTAAAGTATAAATAGGGCTAGAAAAGACTAATTTTACTAAAGGTATTTATAATCAGTGGCATAGTCAGATGCCCTAGTTGGGTAGATAAAAATGATGATTTTCCCAAAGGTGGTTATAATCATAGGCATAGTAAGGTAAAAAGATGATGATTTACCCAAAGGTAGTTATAATCATTAACAAAATGAAAACATTCCCTAGTTAGGTTGATAAAGATAATGATTTACCCAAAGATGGTTATAATCATTAGCACAATGAAAATGTGCTCTAGTTGGGTGGATAGAGATAATTATTTGTCCAAAGATGGTTATAATCATTAACATATAGATAGTTTGAAACATAATGATTACCCAGAGGTGGCTATAATCATTAGCATGATAGGTTGGGACAATATGGAAAATCAAAAAATGGGGATTATAGATAGAATCCATACTCATAGAGTAAGAATAATCTAGTACAGAGGATAGGCATAAATTCAGGCTACATGTTAGTATGGAGATGCACATCCTAACTAGCAAGGATTAAAAATTTGTTGTGATTTAATTACTCTATATTTGGGTAATATTGGGATAGATCAAGAGTTTTTTAGGTGACCAAGGAGAAGTACTATGACATCATTGCTTGTAATATTTTTCAAGCTAATTTTTGCTATAACACAAGATGCTATGCATCATGATAGAAAACACCATGATAGCTTAGCTGAAATATGCATAAGGAATGACACATGATCCAATAAACAAGCTAAAACCATGTAGCAATGATAAAAACCATGATGACAATGGTGACATATGAATATGGATGGACTTAATTAAAATGCACAAGGAATCGCCTAACGAACGTAGACATACTAAATCAAGATACAATAGTGAAAACAAACAAATAGGCAAACAAACACATAAATAGGGAGATAAAACACTAATAAATAAAAAATCACAACAAAACACCAAGAAATAAAAAGTGAACAAAATAATTAAAAAAAAATTTAAACAAACATAAACAATGGTTAATCACAATGTTAGTACAAATAAAAAACAAATTGTTCATGCATGTGTAATAGAGGTGTTAATCTTGGTGATAAGGAGACCCTTAAACTAGGAAGCAATGACACATGTATAAGAACACAAGAACAATGGCACAAGGTTACCCCTAGGCTATAGGGAAATAATGAAATAAACAAGATGATATACATTTCCCCTAGGCCATAGGGGATAATGAAACAAATAGATAAAATAGGGGGAATAAAAGAAAGAAAAGGGGTATCTGAGTTGACTCAAGATACACAAGGTAAGTAGACACTATCTACATAGTTTCATGGATGCAAGATCCAACATGAACCTGAATTCAAATGTAGTTCTCCTAAGATATGGGATAGAAGAAAATGGATGAGCCAAAAAAGATGATTGAATTATAGAGGAATATGAGAATGGTCCAGTAAAATGATGAGAGCATTTGAAATAGAGAATACTCATAAAATGGTGAGAGCATAAAATGAAGCTAAGTGGTCATTAGTGTATTAAATTTGAATACATAATTCTCATAAAATAAACTCATAAAACAATGAGAGTGTATAGTTAAGACCAATAATGATAGAAAAATTAAGTGACAAAGGGTTACTCTTGAAATAGTTCAAAGTCATAAGATACTTAAGGTAAATAAGTGATCCAAAAAAGAAAGGAATGTATGACCAAGCTACCCTGATATACCCCTATATCCAAGTGTTGCCTACATAGTCTGTGCAAACCTCAAGGTGATGTAGTTCTCCTAAAAATGGGAAGAAAAAGACCAAGGTGGTCTAGAAATAAACTAAACAAAGAAGATGGCCTAACCTAAAAATATGGATGGCATTATATCTCTCATGGAAATTTTGAGCCAATTTTCATGATTTTGTGATTTTTAATATTTGTTAGATCTTTTACAAATGTTTTTGCAATTTTCTATACATCTTAACTTGATTGAGAATGATGAGATACTAAATAGTCCAATTGACAAAATAGTGAGAGTGTGGCTTAGGTTACTCAAAAAATGGTGAGAGAATTCAAACTTAAATTAATTTTGAAATAGAAAGAGCATGGGAAAGGGGCTAAATGAGCTAACCTTAACATGAATCAATAGATATCTACATAGTCTTAAAATGAGACCTCAAGTCATTGTAGTTCTATTTTAATAGTGGAGGAATCTGACTAGATAGACATAAGTTCATGAATTAGGAAAAATGGCATATTATAGTATAATAATGTCAAGATGATGTGATAATGCATGGTAAAGTTGTTGATATTAATTTCCCCATAGGTGGTTACTATATGCAATCAAAAATGCATCAAGTGTATAAATCATTCTTGGCTTAGAGAAGATAAAACATACCTACACTTTTGATTGGGGATATATTTTTTAAGTGGGGGCATATCCAATATGGGGATATGATAGACCCAATTAGGGGATCACTTATCACAATAAACCATGCTAGGAAGGGTTCCAAAGCCTACAGTCTAACACAATTATACAACAACCCTAAATGAGTTCTAGGTTTAATGTTCACTCTATTCTAATAAATAAGAAATTAAATCTAACATAATGCACACCAAAGCTTATGTCATAATAAATGGGTTATTAAATAAATCAAAACATTTATAAGAGAATCTCAATTAAGGTAAGTATGAATAAGACCCTTATACATGGAATATGAAGAGTTATATTATTTGAGCCAATACTTACGCTACTTCTATCTACTAAAAAGAGGAGAACAAAGTTAGAATATACTTACCTAAATGTGAACCCATTGAGACTCAATATCTCCCTTATCCAATGGGGATTTTAAAGAGGTTATTATGGTTTTTAAGGATAACTAATAAAGGCCAAAGCATCCAAGACTTATCCACAAGACTAGATTCTCCAAGTAGAAATCATAAGCTAAGACTCTTTAAGTAGAATGGTGGAAGAGTAGATTGTAAGGAATTATGATAAAATAATAACTCTTTATTAAATATTAAAATAATGATAAAATTATCTTGTATTTATAGGTATATCTCACCCTAAATCTTTTTGAATATGTCAGTTGTACAATGTCGACCCTGTATGTTTTCAGGGGATAAATCACTAGGTCACAAGCTAGGTCAACTGAAGGGATAACAAAACTCAAAGTGAAAAATACCCTAAATAGTATAGGTTGACCCAGTTGAACCTATATATTAATTAAAGGCTAAAAATGTACAGGGTTGACCCAGTCAACCTAGTACAGTCAACTAGCGAAGGGGATCAAGGTGAGGAAAAGAGAGATGAAAAGAGGAAAAAGATTGGAGAAGTACACAAAGGAGGAATAATATCTTAGATAGTGGTTTTAAGATATGGTTGTATTGATAATAATGTGTTAATAAGGGATAACAATCTTGTAAAGCACCAAAGGTTTTCCCACCCCTTTCCAGGTACACCCCTTAGAGTGTGCACTCATAGAGATTGAGACTTGATGGGTTCCTAGAAGATGTAAATCATCAATATTTGATAAAAGTTAAAAATATTATGTGTATACATATTCCCCACTCTAATCTCATCACATTTCACTAAGGTGAAACAAGGGATGGTGATTTTAAAAAGAACATACAGACACATAATGCTGATGTTAAAAAAAGTTGTAGTATCTTAAATCAAAAATACCTAAAAGCAAATGATTGAAAAGTAAATAAATAAAAATTAAATGATGCATAACTTGACTTAAATTTATCAAAGAATGTTTTTATACTATGTTTTTAGTTTTTATTGTGTAGGGTGTAGATACTTCTTTTGACAAACCCAAGAATACAAAACTAAAGAGCAAAAATAAATAAATGCAAGAAAATCCAAGATAGCTAGTGCTATGAGGATGGGACATAGTTGGGAAATTTGGAAATATAGGGTGATAAGTGTTATGTTAGACCAAATTACCAAGTCAAAAATAATATTAAATTAGGTAACCAAAAGTCCAAGGCTATTAAAGACTGAAAAACTCAAACAAGCTATCCTTAAGTAAGAAAGGAAAACTCACAAAGTCAAAGGATACATGCCAAAAAAGATGGTAATAAAAAATCAATGGTAAAATAGAGACAAAATGGTAAAACAACATTTATGAGTGAGAAATAATAATCCTTATCTCACTCAATAATGGAAAAAGGTACATAAAAGGGAAAACAACATTGATGAGTGAGAAGTAACAATCCAACCTCACTCAAAAATAGAAAAAGGGGTACAAACTCAGGTGTCTATAATAACAGGATAGTAAAACAATGAAAAATGGTAAAAATAAAGTAAAAAACGTGTAGGAATGAAAAATCATGGTGAAAAATAAAGAAGAAATCCATCATTGCTCAAACATGTTGTTTCACTCTAAGGATAGATAAAACTGAAATGAATTAGTGTTAACATGTTTTTAAGAGGTGAAGAAGAAGGAAAGTAAGAAAGAGGGAAAACAAATTTGGAATCACAATTTTTATATCAAGGGGGGAAATGAAATGGGTGGAGGGGATAATGAAGGAAAAACCAAGATAGAGGAACTCTTTATTGAAGTCAAGACACTCAAATTAGGTTTATCAAAATAAGAGGATTTTTGACCTTAAGGACTCTAAAGAACTTCTCTTAGCTACACAAGTCTTAGGTTAACAAATATAGTATATATATCATCCCATGAAGGCTATATGCATGAAAATTAAAATGGACCTACCTTCTGATAATGTGTTCCCCATTCTTCTAGACCCCTTATAGAGTCATCGGTCAACTTAAAGGTTGGGTACTTGTATGAGAAAGTATATATCACCATAGATTTTGTTAAATTCCCTTACTCCAATATACTAGACTATCGCACCCCAAATGACCTCAACTCTATGTGAGGCCAACTATAGAGTTTGAGATTTAATTGGAGATAGAAGATGTGCTTATAATCACATCTTTTTGTGTGATGTTGACTTTTGAGATTTATATGTTACCTTTTTAAATATCATTGCCTTTTGATTCAAATGACTTGGATTTTAACTTTCTTGATGGATTTTTATATTCCTCCTCCAAATATATTTAGAAAACCAAACATGGGTGCTAAATATGACTCTCATTTGAATACTTGAGACTTGGTTTCTAAGAGAGAAAACTTCAAAAAGTATGGTATCTAAGAGTCTCATAAATCTAGGTAAAATAAAAGTACAATATTGAATTCAACCTTATTTTATCCAATGTGGATTACAAGGAATGGGAAATTAAGAGGAGTGACACATGAAATAATTTGAATTCTTCAAATCACGAAAAATGTGACAAAGGGAAAAAAGGGATACAATGGCTGTAGAGTGTGATTCTTTATCACAATAATGAGGGAAATGGAGGAAAACATGCTAACATAGATTCCATCTAACAAAAGAAGTAAAAGCTAAAGTTTGAGAACAAGGATCATAAAAATATGAAAATATGGTAATTTTAGAGGAGGGATAGGTCCTATCCATAGTCTTACGCTAAAAATTCATAAAATAAAAACCCACAAGGGTGCCAACAAGCAAGTGAAAGATAAAGTGATGTAAGCAAAAATATGGTAGTTTTATGAGGAATGTCTGGTCTTATCCATGGTATTATAATGAAACTCACAAAATAAAAACCTAAGGGGTGTCAAAAATTAAATTATAAAACTTAAGGGAAAAAATGCAAGAAGATAAAGAAGACTATGGTACATCAAGAAACTAAAAGACCAAAAGGGAGGACTAAAGGTTTGTGAAATGAAGGAACTTGGTGTAAAGGGAGAGACCCATGTAAGAAACCTATAAAAAGTGTTAGATATATGTAGATATAAATAATGAAAAAAAATAAATGTTTAGGAAAAGTACTATTTGAGAAATTGTGCTTTGGTGGGTTCTTTGAAAACATGGCCTTTATTGGTTTGAAGGTAGTAGGTACTTGGACCAAGAATATCTTTGAAAAAATATGGGTCCCACCATTTTTGGGCATATTTAACTTCTTTATCATGTGTTTATTCTAATTTAATGATAATATCACCAACATTAAAAGTACATACTTTAACATGTTTGTTATGTTGTCTGGTAATGCGAGTCTTATATTGGCGGTTATGTTGTAAGTTGGAAAGATGAGGTTCATCAAGTAGATCAAGGGAATAAAGATGATTTTCATGTAATTATTAATTAGGAATAATGACATGAAGAGATATATAAAGATAGGGAAGAAAAACTTCCAAAGGAAGAATTGACTTCGAACCATAGACTAGTGAGAATGGAGTTACTGTAGTGGTAGTACATATGCTAGTCTAATAGACCCAAAGTGCAGGATAAAGGTGAAGGTGCCAGTCCATGTAGGTTTCATGAATTGTATTTTGGAGGATTTTTTTGAGAATTTTATTAGTGGCCTCAACTTGGCTATTGCATTATAGATGATAAGGCATGGAATTTTTTTGATTAATCTTGAATTTATTGAAAAGTTGTTTAACAAGTTTCTTTTTGAAATTACCACCATTATCTAAAATAATGGTATGGGGAAAACCAAAGTGGAAAATTATTTGATTAAGAATAAATTTGGAAATGGTAATACTGATGATGTTAATAAGGGTTAATGATTCTACCCACTTGATAAAATATTTGATAGCGGTGATTATAAAAACATGCCCATCTTGGGAGTGAGGTAATTTAATAAGGAGATCGAATCCCCATGTGTAAAATGGCCAAGGAGATTTGATATTTTGAATTTAATCTAGAGGTGAATGGATTAGATCATCATGAAATTGGAAAGGAATAAAATTTTTAACATATTCAATTGTATCCTTTTCAAGAATAGGCCAAAAATAACCCATATGTAGGCATTTACAGGCTGTAACATGTCTGCTATAGTGGCAACTAAAAATACCCCCATGTTCTTATTCAAGGATAGGAGAGATCTCATTTTTCATAACACAACAGAGCAAGGTACATTAAAAATTTTGATAATAAGGGATGTTGTGTCTAAATACATACTTGAAAGCTTATTTATGAATACATGTCTTTTCATGAGAGTCTATATTAAGAGGATAAGTTTGATGTTCCAAAACTTAAATGATGTTTTGGTACCATGGGTTTTGTCAAATGGTAACAACCTAGATATGATAGATAAGAAAATTTGGTATTTGAGTAAAGGAAAAAGACTTTATTATTTATATAAGAGAAGTAGGATCAGAAAGGACTTGGTATAGATGAAAAAGATAGGCTAAAGAGGTAAGAGAATTATCAATGGAATTTTAATCTCTCAGAATAGGCTTAATAGTGAAAGAGATAAAATCCTTAATAAGAGTGGTTAAAATTTGATGATATGTGATGAGGTTCTCACTTTTACATTGATAATCACCGCTGACTTGATGACAAATAAGCTAAGAGTCACCTAAAGCATGAAGGTATTGAATGTCTAAGTCAAGAGCAGCGCACATGCCTAACATGAGAACTTCATATTTGGCCATATTTTTGGTGATATCAAAGGTGAATTTAAAATCTAAAGGAATGATTTTTCCAAGAGGACTTGTGAGGATGTAAATTTCCCCAGCTTCTTGAAGGCATTTGGCACCATCAAAGTGAAGCATCCAAGTATCTTCATGCAAGTTGACATTAGTTTCAAGAAGCTCCTTGATAAATAATTTTTGTTTAGTAGTACTAGAGCGAGTGATGGAGTTATTAAGATTATTATCTTCAATATCAATGTTAAAGCTATGAAAATAATCTTTGAGAGAAATAACTTGATTAAGACCTTTGATGTAAAGGATATTATCATCTAAAATATTATCTTGAAGAGAAGAAGTGGATGGAATGGGAGCTACATTAACTTAACCATATATTATTTACCTTTTGATAGGTTTTTGAGTGATGATGTAGAGATAAAATTCCATAAGGAGGACCATCTATATGCATATTCTATCTCCAAGAAGAAATACTTTGGAGAAGAAATGATGAAGGGGGTCTGAATGAACAATGACATAATTAGTTTGGTAAAGCATATAGTTTCAAAAATTTTCAACTATGATATAGATGACAAGGCAATCACACTCAATTTTGGATAACATGTTTCATAATTGATGAGGCATTGACTGATGTAGTAGATATCATACTCTATTATCATATCATCTTGTTGGGAAAGCATTGCCCCAATTTAAATAGGTGTGTAAGAAGTATATAGAATCAAAGTTTTATTATTGAAAGAATGATGAAGTGTGGGTAGATGAAGGAATGACTCTTTCATGTTATCAAAGGATTTTTGGTATGGATCCATTTATTCTAAGGTAGTACCTTTCTTGAGAAGTGAATTGATGGAGTGAATTTGATATGCCATTTTGTGGATGAATCATCTAATTGCCCCATGTTTTTTTAAATAAGTACAAATGTCAAGAATAGAATGAAGAATAGGTATGTTGATGATAGAACTATTTTTGGCAAGGTGAACATTGATGCTATGGAGAGAGACTAAGAATCCTAACAATTTTCTAGATTTGAATCTAAAGACACATTTGTAAGGATTAAGTCTAACTTTATATTTAAGGAGATGGTCAAATATGATAGTAAGATTAGAAAGATGATTCTTACAATTTTTAGATTTATCAATGAGATAAACCACATAGGTTTAAACGATGATTAAATGTATGCCAATACTCCTTAAGCCAAGATCAAGATTGGCAATTTAAGATCAAGATTTACACTTTCTTGGTAAATAAATATTACCATGCAATAAAATTATCTAAATCAAATACCATGTTTTATTTGAATAATATTAGAGTTAAAGACTTGGGATAATCTTTTAACAAAAGATTAATATGCATGTAAATCTCCACCAAAATAAAAATAAAATATAATCTCCCTACTAAAATAAATCAAGAATCAAATATCTTTCCACCAACCATATGATTCTTTGCAAGTGGGGAAAATAAAGTGGAGTTTAACTTATGAGATTAAAGAATTAAAATATTTCCATGACTTTCTTTAACAAACTTTCAAGAAGTCAATGCCACATTTCTTTGGTGGAATAAAGACTTGGATTTGAAAGAAAACATACAACCATGCTTATCTTAAATAACCCATGATTAAATTACCACATCAATTCTTTAAAATAATCTTTCTATCCTTTTGATAATATAAGAGTGGTAGGATTCTTGATTTATGGGATAAAGAATTAAAAATATATCCCATGACTATTTTATATAACTATCCACATGGGAGTGGGAATAGTATATTTTTGGGAATAAAATATCTAATGGTAGATTAAAAACCATTAAATAGGATATTTAATTAATTAAATATATCTCATGGTAAAATAAAAAAATACCATTAAATAGGATATTAATTAATTAAATATATATCCCATGGTAAAATAAAAATACCATTAAATAGGATATTAATTAATTAAATATATACCATGGTAAAATAAATAAAATACCATTAAATAGGCTATTAATTAATTATCCTAAACCATATAAAGAGTGAAAATCCTCCAGATCAGTTGTTTTGGCTTCTAGTGTAATTTTAGGAGTAGAAGAAGTAGATAGATCAAAAAGAGCTGGAATATTAGTGGGTTCAATAACAGGAGAAGGATCAAAGGCAATGATTGGATTGATAGGTGGTAAAGGATATTTATAAACTTTTATAGGTTCAAAAGGTATAATTTACCTACCACTCAAGGAGTATCGATAAGAGGAAGATTGGCAGGAGGCACATGACCCTCAAGATATAAGGTATAATCCATAGAAATGGTATGAACATCCCAATTAAAAGCATGAATTTGGGCTAAGATTTTATAATAATGCTAGACATCCAAGTCTCTAGATTGAGCTTGGGCCATTATATAAATGTCATAATATGTTGGAGAAATTGTACATGATTGAGAGTTAAGGGGAGTTTCAAAGGGTGATATCCCAATATTACTGAATGTATAAGGAGACATGATGAGAGGATCTTGAAATAATTTTGCTACTCTAAAATCATTTCAAGTGAAGGTATATTCAGGTAAATAAGGCTCATGAGCATTACATGGAGGGGGAAAACCATTAATCTAATTAATAAGAGGAATAATATGATCCCTAGGTAATAAATAATGAGGAAGTGATTGAAAAATGTAGGGAGGTAACTTGGTAGTATTTTAATTATGTTACAAATCATTGGGTTCATCATCATTAGAATCCACAAGAGTAATTTTTAAATAATGATTCATGTTGATAAACTCAGGTAAAAGAGCACTATTGATCTTAAGAATGGTAGGAATATGATATTGTTATATAGGATTAGGAAGTTGAATGATCCATTTGTTAGGATTAGCTTCATTCTTATATTATTTTCCATTATATAATAATTTAATATATTAACTATCGAAAGAAGCAATGGCCCTCATTTGATGAGTCCATGGATGACCAAGGAGTATGCTATAAGATAAAGGAAGATCAAAGACCATAATATTGGTTCAAATAGTCTTAGGTCTACTGGTTAATGGAAGATAAATACAACTTAGTGGCTTTTGATTAATCTTATCAAAACCATGACAAGTAAGATGGGTTTTCTTGAGATGATCCTTATTATAACCGAGTTATTGGATGAGCCATAAATATGTCACATTAATACTAGAACCTTCATCAACTAGAAATTTTTGGATAAGATTGGTATTAATGGCAACCTTGATAAAAGTGGTGGATCATCAACATGAAAAATAATTTCATCATTAGTCATGTCCTCTTCAAGTAAATAAATACAAGGTTTGGAAGGACACATAGTTTAAATGGTATTTAAGTTGGTAGGTTGAGATTCAATAGAAGGTGGTTTTTCATTGATAAAATATGGATCTTCAATTTATTGGAGTTATTTCATAAGGAACTTATGATGATAGGGGGAAGTGTGAACCAAATTCATAAGTGGAATCTTATAAGGCATAGATTTGAGCTCTTCAAGAAAGTTCCAATAATACTTAGAAGAACCAACATGAGGTTTAGAAGGTAAATTAGAATTTGGAGGAATAGTTTAAGTTAGAGGATCGGAAGGAGGAGATGGTTCTTCTAAGGCTTCTGAAGTAACATTAGTAGTGGTAGTATCTTTAAGAAGTTTTTCCTCCAAATATGGCTTCTTAGGCTTGGTAATAGGATCTTTATGAGCCAGTTTACGATGATAATTAACCTTAGTAGTATTGACATATTGAGAATTGTTAAAATATCAATCATAATCGATGTAAATGACACAAACATACTTGATATTTAATTGATTATTTAAATAATAGTTTTGGTTATTTGAAGTAGAAGTTTTATAAGTTTATCATTTTTGAAAAGCAATGGTGTATTATTGATGATGAAGATTGATCATAGCTTCATGATTGAATGAATCACCAAGCATATAAGGGACAAAAAATTTGGTTATCCCTCTACAAGATTCATGAGGATGCCCTATGTCAGCATGTAACCAACAAAATATATTGGGGTCATACCACTTAGGAGGAGCATTGGGATAGATGAAAAGTTTTGAGGGTGGTAAAAATTATTTCATTTATTGAATTGAAAGAGGTATATGAGAAGGTAAAAGAAAATCAATTTTGGAAACTCCTGGTTTTGTTTGTGGAGTATTACTAGTGATAACATTATTTGTTTATAAATATCCTTTAAATAGTTTAGGATTAGGTTTGAATTACTTCATAATTAAATCTTGACATTTACCTTGGTCAAGAGATTCATTAAGTGTTTGGGGAGAAAAGGTTCAAACCTTATATTGAAGAGTGGGAATCAAATTTATGATAAAGAGTTTGAATATATTATCATCAGTCATGTTATGATCAAATTTATGAGATAAATATTTTTATCTTTTGATAAATTTATGAGATGATTCAGTGTGAGATTGCTTAGCATTAATGAAGTAGCTAAGACAATTTTGGGGAAGATCATTATGTTTAAAATCTTTAACTAAGGGATTAACCAAATTTTAAAGTTTCTAAATAGAACATTGGAGATTTGATTATACCATTCTAATACATCACTAGTGAAGGTTTTCAGTAAGATTTTAGTAGTGGTGAAGGTATTAGTTTAGATCCACTATTTGTAAAGGTTGCTAAAGGCTTTGAAAAATGAGGTAAGGTCTTTAGTCCCATCATATTTGATAGTTGGAGATATGTTACCAATATCAATGGACATAATGAAAGGAGATAAAGGTTAATTTTGAATGGTTTAAAGCATCTTGTTATTCATTAGGGGTTGATGAATAACATTACTTGAGGCATCCCGAAAAAGTAGAGGAATGAAATTAGGATTAGCTTGAGGATGCATAGTTAGAGGTTGATTAGCCACATTGATTAGATGTTGTTGAAGTTTCATCATTTGGTTGGTGTTATAATTTTTCATTATGTTCATTTTTTGGATAACTTAGGATAAAAGTTGAGTTGTATCAGGAGGTGGGTTGGTGTTGGTAGGAGTACTCCCAAAATTGGTGTTAGGGGGAGGATTACTAGAAGAAGGATTATTAGTGAGATTGTTAAGTAGATTTGTATTAATTAATCCCACATTAGTTTGAAGGTTTTGAAGATGATAAGTTTATTGGTAAGTATATAAAGGATTAGATCCATCAACTTCATTTTGAGGTGTTATTTACACCATATTGTAAGTCATAAATGAAGGAGGGGAAGAGGTACCCCAAGAGTGATGGTGATCTTGGGAAGAAAAGAGAGGGAGAAATGAACATCCCATATAGTATCTAAATGTATTTAATCTATCTAAGAAGATTTTGATAGAATATTTCATTATGACTAAAGAGAGATGAATAGAATGCAAAATAAGGGGAAAGAGGAAATTAGATTAACAAATAGGGAAATAAAAAAGTAGTATAGGGTTGATTGGGTCAACATAGCACATAAAATAGGGCCTAAAAATAGTAGAGGGTCGACTGAGTTGATATAGTATAGTAAATAAATATTGGAAAAAGAAAAAGCATGGTCTACAATCTGTATAGGATCCACTAGATCAATCCAGTATTGTGAATAGAGGCTGAAAAAGGTACAAAGTTGATTGGGTTGACCCAATACAACAAATAAGGAAAATTAAGAAGCCTAAAATAGATTTTGAAATAAAAAAAGATGATTTTTACAATCAATTTGAAAAGAAATAGATGAAAGGAAACACACAATCAATTGGATCAATGTTGGGCAGTCCAATTAAAGCACATAGCACAAAACCTTACACCAACATTGGATAATGAAAGTTTTTGTAATACAAAATACAATTGAGTAAAGAGAAAGTAATCAAATTAGAAAATAAAGAGCTAACTAATTGGTCAACCTAAATGTTAATCAGATTATTAATATATGATTTTAAATGTGATGGGAAGTTGGCTATAAGCAAGGAACTAGAATGGAAATCTAAGGATGGTTTCAAGTAGTTTGGGATGAAAGGGACTGTAATGGGAATGATATAGGCTTGGTATTGGGGCCTACTTCCTCACTTCACAAAATTTAGTGATAAGGGTATCGAGTGCTTATCTATAATATACTATTAACCATGCTTTATACTTGACCAAAGTATCAAGTTGGCTTCCCTTTTGGTGATGAAATCCAAGTAGGTTGGCTTTAGATAGACAAATGTTAAAATAACTATTTAAATTTTTTGATTTATCCATGTGTGTATAAAAATAGAAAATAGTGAAACTAAATGATTAATTAAAATCCACTTAATTAAGCTATGTGATCTATTCTAAGCATGCAGGCAATAAGAAAATAAAGTGTGAACTAATTACTTTCATATAAGGTTGATTCTAACTTTGAAATAAGGTACAATGTTAATATGGTCAATAGTATATGCACAATATAAAAAATAGGGTTGACACAGTCAAACCTGTACTATGGAATCAAGGTTTGAAAATGAATAGGGTCAAAAGAGTTGACCTAGTTATCTAGACAACACATAAAACATAGAATTGGGTTGGTAGGGTTGATCTAGTTGACCATGCAAGGGTAGTTTTAAAAATTAAAAACTATGAAAGGAAAGACTGTAAATAAAGAAACAAAGATATATAAAGGAACCTTTATGGATCAGATATGTAGAGAATGAAGATGGACATTTAAGAACCTTGATATATGCTTATAAATTCTAATAACTGGGTCAATTAAGTCAATCAATCTTTACAAAAACTTGTTGCTAAGTGCTTGAAATGTATAGGGTCAATTGGGTCAAACTAGTATGTTGAACCTAATGTCTAAAAAAGTACAAGGTTGACTAGGTTGACCTAGTAGTCTAGACTAGATGTCTAGAAAGCTAAAAACTTGTACTAGGTCGATAGGGTCGATCTAGTAAACTATACCTAAAATATTACACATAGAAGTTAGATATTGGGTTGATAAATTAAATCCAATATGAGAAATATATGATTAAAATAATGATAAAAAAATTAAATAAGATGAACAAATCCTAAAAGTGTTAGTTCATGTTGGGTTCACTAGAATGTATGAAATCAAAAATGCATCATGTTCATAAATCAATTGTAGCTCAGAGAAGATAAAGCATACCTACACTTTGATAGGGATACATTTATTAAGTGGGAACATGACCAATATGGGGATCCACTAGACTTGATTAGGGGATCACTTGTCACAATACACCATGCTAGGAAGGGTTCCAAATATTATAGTTTAACACAATCATGCAATAACCTTAAAAGAGTCCTAGGTTTAATGTTCACTCTATTCTATTAAACAAGAATGTAAATCTAATATAGTGCACACCAAAGCTTATGTCATAGTAAAGGGTTTGTTAAAGCAATAAAAAAATGTATAAGATAATCTCAATTAATATAAGTATGAGTAAGACCCTAATACATGGAATATGAAGAGTAATATTATTCGAGCCAATACTTATGCTAATTATATCCACGAAAGAGAGGAGAACAAATAATATACTTACCTAAATATGAAATCATCAAAACTCAATCTCTCCCTTGGAAAATGGGGATTTGTAAGAGGTTTTTTTGGTTTATAAGGATAATAAATAAAGGGAAAATCATCCAAGACTTATCCATAAGACTAGATTCTACAAGTAGAAATTCTAAATTAAGACTCCTCAAGTAGAATGGTGGAAGAGAAGATTATAAATAAGTGCAAGTGAATAATAAGTCTTAATTTCATATAAAAGTAATGATGAAATTATCTTATATTTATATGTGTATCTCACCCTAAATCCTTTTTAATATGTCAATTTTAAGGGTCGACCTAGTCGACCCTAATCGACCTTGTATGTTTTCAGGGGATAAATCACTAGGTCCCGAGCTAGATTGGCCAAAGGGGTAATAAAAATCAAAGTGAAAAATACCCTAAATAGTATAAGATAAACCCAATAAAACCTTTATATTAATTAGAGGCTAAGAAATATATAAATTTGACCCAGTTAAACTAGTACAATCAAATGGCAGAAGGGGATCAAGGTGAGGAAAAGAGGGATGGAAAGAGGAAAAAAACTAGAGAAGTGTGAAAGGGATTAGTAATAGCTTAGGGAATGGTTTTAAGAGATAAATATATTGATAATAATATATAAATAAGGGATAAAAATATTGTGAAGCACTAAAGGTCTGCCCACCCCTTTCTTGGTGTACCCTTTAGGTTGTGCACTCAAAGAGATTGAGACTCGATGGGTTCCTACAAGATGTAAAGTGTTATTATTTGATAAAAGTTATAAATATTATGTGTATATAATTATAAAAAGGAAACAATGACATAAGTTAATGATACTAATTTTCCTAAAGGTGATTTTAATCAATAAAACTAAAAAGGAAATAAAACATGCCAACAATGAATAATGTAATTGCCAAACAAACTATCATCCTAGTTTGAGATACTACCTTTGTCTAGAATACCAAATCAACTATTGAAACTTGGTCTAAATCCCCTCATTGAAGGTGCCTAAAGAATTTATGGATCATAACCAAGGTCAAAAATGTGGGTAGGGAGGGTATAAAATAACTTTGGTTTTTGGTAAAGGTATGGTAGAATGATATATGGTATAATACAAAGAAGATGATGATATGGTATAATGTAAATGAGCCTCATAGATAATAATTTAAATACATTAAGTGAAATAACACTTGAGGTGTATTATATTTATAGGCTCATCAATTTCATCTCCATCTAATGTAGTGATCCTGTATTCTCTAGATCCATAATTGGAAATAATGACATATGGGCCTATCCAATTAGGTTTGAACTTGCCATTCTTTTTCTTCTCGACTATGGTGTTCTTTTGGTTTTATTTGAGAACATGATCCCCAACCTAAAAATATCTATGTTTAACCCACTAGTTATATTAGCCACAAAGTCTATTTTAGTATGTTTGGAGGTTATTAACAACAACCATTCATTTTTCATCAATTAAATCTAACTCTTGTAAGTGATCTAATCTGTAATCTTCATCATCTAGGATGTGTTTAAACAAGATGCTCAAAGAAATTAACTCAACCTAAATGGGAAGAATGGCCTCAATGCCATTGACTATAGAATATAGAGTGGCTCTCATTGGAGTATGGTAATTAGTGCAACATGCCCAGAGGGCATGAAATATTTAGAGGTGCCAATCATGGCCAACATCATTAGCAATATTTTAAATATATTGATAATGGTTTCATTGTATTCCTCAGCTTGGAAATTACATTGTGAGTAATATGTGGCATAATTTTTTTGAGTGGTGTTGTATTCATGACAAAGTGATTTGACATCCTTATTCTTAAATGATTTACTATTATAAAATATATTGTCAGATGGGATATCATATGAGATGGTTAAAGATGAATTTGGAAATCTATTTTTTAGTCATGTAAGTGAGAGGTATAGATTTAACGCAGTGAAATATTTGGTGGTGGTAACGATGTGTTTATGGCCATCAGATGAGGTAGGGTTAATTTTACCAATGAGATTGAGTCCCCATGTTGAAAATGACCATGGTATAATCATTAGTTTTAGTGTTTTGACTAGGGTATGAATTATATTGGCATGAATTTAACATTTTTCATACCTTTTGACATAATAAATTACATCTACTTCCATATTTGGCCAATAATAACCAATATGTAGGATATTTTTGGCTAGGATGACTCCACTAGTGTGGGATCCACATACCCCTTTTTGAATGGTTTCCTCAACACTAATATAGCTTCTACCAAATTTAAAAAATAAAGTAGATTTTTATCAAAGTTATGATAGTAAAGGGTTGGGCCAAGTAAGGTATAGCAAGAGGTTTGATGTGTAGAGGCTTTGTGTTATTTGTGTGATAGGTCTAGTGGCATGATATGGTCATGAAGGTAGTTAAATAGGTCTAAGTACTAAATAGATATGGGACCAATAATATCACAAATCATTATGACTGTAAAAGATTCATGAGTAAGAGATAAAAGATTTTCAATGAGGAATTGATATTTTTTTGCCTTGTTTGTGTGGTAGCACAAAATATCAATGGTGGCCATGGCATCTGATTTGTTATTAATATCCCTATGTATGTGTTCAAATTGTATGTCAGTGATCTGCTATTTAAGAACATCGACCATGGCCTTGTATGGAATTAAATTATCATATTTGTTATAAAAATGGTCTATAACCTAATTGATGATTAACTGAGAATCACCATAAACCATGAGATGTTGAATATTCTATTGTACTACCTGATGAAGCCCTAAAACAAGTGCTTCATATTTTGTCATTTATTAGTATAAGGAAAGATGATATAAAATGATTTAGGGATAATATCCCCCTATGGTGTAATAAATAATAGGCCTACCCCTGATCTATGTGATGTGAATGATCTATCAAAATACAATTTCCAGTGTTGATCCTCATGAGGTATTTCTATGATGGTCATGATGGACTCATCTCAAAATTAAAAAGTGAGGGGTTTAGTATCTACAAGGGGAGATTTAGCAAGTTGATATGTAAGTATTTGTCCCTTTATTACTTTTTGGTTGACATATTCGATCTCAAACTCACTTAAAAGCATGATCCATTTAGCTATGCAATCTTGTAAAGTTGTCTTGAATAGTAGATACTTGAGTGGATCTACTTTAGAAATAACTATGGTGTTGTTGATAAGTATGTAATATCATATATTTTGAGTTGAAAAGATCATATCTAAACAATATTTTTCTATTTTAATGTAGTTGTATTTATACGTGACTATTATATGACTTAAATAGTATAAGACATGTTCTTTTCCATTATCATCATGTTGAACTAGAAATTCCCCTAGGGCTTTGTCTATAGTAGATAGGTACAATAGAAATGGATTTATTGGCATTGGTGGTAAGAATACTTGAATATTAGTAAGATATTCCTTCAGATATTGAAAATCTTTCTAACTATCTTCATCCCAAATAAATATAACACCTTTCTTTAGTGAGTGAAGGGGTGGCATTTATTGGCCAACTGTGAAATGAAGAATCTAATAGACTATATTTTTCCATACAAAGTATGGAGCTGATTTAAATTAGAATGTGGTAGCATCTTATTAATGGATTTTACTTTGGTAGGATCAACTTCAATGCCCTGATGAGAGATGATGAAGCCTAATAATTTCCCTGAAGTGACACCAAAGATGTACTTATTGGGATTAAGTCTAACCATATATTCACAAAGCCTCTTAAATATTATTCATAGCATATTTGGATGATCCACATGGGTTTTTGATATACCCAATATGTCATCAACATAGTCTTTAATAATATCATGCATTGTATCATGAAATATGATGGTTATGGCTATTTGGTATGTGGCCCCAACATTCTTGAGGCTGAATGGCATAACCTGATAACAAAACATTCTCCATGGCATGGTGAATGCTATCCTATGTTGGTCTTCTGGTTTGATCCTAATATAATTATATATTAAAAATCCATCCATAAGTGAAAATATTTCAAACCCCACTATAGAGTCAACTATCATGTCGATAGTTGGTAGACGAAAGTCATCTTTAGGGAAGACCTTGTTTATATATATCTAATATCAATGCAAATTTAAATTCTTTCTATTTTTTTACAAATAGGAAAAAAAAATTAGATCCACTTTGAATAATTAATTGGTGAGATGAATCTCACTTCTAAGAGTTTTTCTAGCTCTTTCTTTACTAGTATAGAAATACGAGGATGCATCTTGCATAATTTTTTCTTCACAAGTTTGACATCAGGATGTACAACAAGATGATGTAAAACTAAGGTGGGGTCCAAACCTAGCATGTATAAATATTCCCATGAAAAAATGTCAATAAATTCCCTCAAAAGGGATGTAAAAACTTCACATTCCTCCTCAATGAGGGACATGCCTAATTTGATCCATTTGAGGTTGTTTGGAGTCCTGATGTTAAATTTTGTATTATCTTTTATGAGGAGAGTCTATCTATCTTCTATATTGGTTGGAAATGATATAAATTTTCCTATAGCTTCAAAGTCCTTTGGCTGGATTGGTTATTCAGGATCTCCAAAATAATATGAATCAAAATCTCCTAATGGCAATGATGGCCATACCACAAATACTATAGGATATTCTTGGGCAATTCAATCAAAGGCATGTTTTTCTACTAAACTAAAATTAGACCCAAAATTAAGTTCATCATTAGTGATCTCCTAATCTTTATTTGAGGAAATGTGAACACCCCCATCTAATGGCACCTAAAATAGGTTTTTACCAAAAGATTGGCCTTTTTCTTTACTTTTACCCTGGTCCAACAGTGCCTCAAAAAGGTTTTCACTTTAGAACCTGAATGTTTTATTTTTTGGTTTTTGGATAAGGGTGTTCACTCATTCTCCAAAATAGGTTACATGATAAAGTTTTATAGAGAACCCTTGTTTGTGGTCTCTTAATAGAACATTATATCTTATGCCTAGAAAATCACAAAAGGCCTCATCATTCTCAAACTCATCTATAGGAACTATGGATTATTATTGGTCCCAAGCTATAAGTTGAGGGTGATAAAAAGGAAGTGCATTATGTTGGATTAATAGGGTAATGATAAAAATGGTATACAAGTAAAATATGTTGGTATTAGTAAGGTATTCATAAATTCTATTATCAAACTCAGCTTCATTGTCAACAACATTGTCACTTGATGTTGGAATTAAAACATGAATAAGATATTGGGGTTACCCTCAGGTGGTTTAAATCTGAGACCATAAGTTCCTTTGTATCAAGTTATATAAATTGGTTCTAGAGTTCCTTATTAATTTGTCCCAAGGCCTCCTCCTTCATAGGCTTGATTATCCATGATCCTTTTAGGGATGGGATATTTGGAATTTTTGTAATAATTAACCAATTTTCATTATAAAACCAAGATTCATCATTGGTAAGTGGGTCCTCTTCTTATCTAGTTCCCAGTGTGAAAATGATAAGAGTTGGACTATGAATTTTACCTTTTCCTTTTCATTTCCATTCCATGCAAGGTGGCCTACCTTTAGGTCATCAATAAGACTTTGGGTTCTATGGAATTTTAGAAATATGGAATGTGTCATGGGTCAAATACTCTCCTATGGTATTGGCTAAGATGCAAAAATGATTAGACATTTCAAGGGGAGGAATATGTGAAGATGAGTCAAGACTATCTAGGTCTATTAAATTGGCCTTTGGAAATTCAAAAATTATCTCTTTGTCTTTATCTTTTTTGGGAACTAGATCTAGGACAAAGAGATAGTTATAACTTTCATATTCAGCCTTCAAATGTTTACAATGTTCATAAGGATACAAATATCCATTGTTAGTGACCTCCATGCCTGAGTGTGATAACTTGAGACACTGGTACAATGCCAAAGCGATTGCATGAATTTCATGTATCAAAGGTCTACCCAAGATTAAATTGTAAGATAGGTTGAGGTCTAACATAAGGCAAAGTGTATCACGGTTAAAGGCCCAATGATAACTAGTAATCTTATGGTGCCTTGTGATTCACATTCTTCATTGTCATAGGCTTTGATAGTGAATGTTTTTGGCTATAAATTAGTTGGTGTATATCTGAGATGCTTGATGAGCATCAAAGACATAATGTCTAAGCCTGCTCCATTATCCATGAGGACACATTTCATTTTGTGCCATGTTATGAAAACTTCAATGTACAATAGATTGTTATGGAGAGAGCCAAGGGATGAGATATCACTTTGGTCAAAGGTCAACTATTGGCTTGGGGCTAGATGTCCAACCAAAGCTTGGAATTTATTTGGGGTTATGTTATTGGCAACTTGGGATTGGCCTAGGAGTTCTGTTAGGATTTTCTTATGGATAGTAGATGTACACAAAAAATATAAAATGGATATTTATGTGGGCATATTTTGAAGTTGTTCCATAATGTCATATGGTTTTTCCTCATTAGTGGAAAATGGCTTGTTCCTAGCCAGCATAGTGGGTTGGATTGGTTCATTGGGTGGAGGTTGTGGGCATAATATGGTAATATTGCACCATCAAGTTATGATTAAAAAATTATGATTAGATATATGACCATTATAACTTGACAATGATGGAAATGGGCTAGATAGGATAAGTTTTGATTATTGGTGCACTTGGTTATGGTCATGGGGTAATGATGAGTTATTGGTATAAGGTCTTAAAATAGTAATCCCTAGTTTCTATTATGTTTGGTTGTGGTCCCATGTCAAGGAAGGAATAATAGCATAGGTGGGTTGATTGGTATTATTTGACAATGGTCCTAGTCTATTAGCACTTAGTATAGGATTAATGGTGATGGTTGAAACATGACCTCCCACCATATGACCTACAACTTTATTGTAGTCATGTGAAACTACATGGTAAGTATATTAGTTATTAGAATCATTTTGGCCTTGGTTCCTCCCATTTAGTTGACATTTTTTTTTTTTTGATATATCTACTATTGTTGTGATGATTTTTGATACTATTGTTGTTATTGTTTTTTTTGTCTTCATTATTATTATTGTTGATTATTATTGTTATGTTGTAGAAAAGGGTTTTGGTAGTTAACTAGGTTTTTATTAGATGTAGATGCTCTATTATCCAATGCAATATCCCCATTTTATAACATAATTTCTATTAGATGTTTTAACTACACACAAAAACATATATTATGTCTATGCACATGATGGTATCTACAGAAATAATGCTCTCTATATCAATATCGATATAAAATAACTTCAAGATAGTGCTTCAAAATTGGCCAACTAATCATATTAGTTGTAGCTATCTTTTAAAACACTTTTTAAATAGGTTCACCAAGGTCATTGAAGACTCAAGGAGTGGGTCTTCTTCTTGGAGGAGGGGTTTACAAAGGTGGTGGTTGCTGCATTTATGAAGCTGATCTAGGTTGTTATGAAGGTTTTGCTTACTAAGTAGGTTACTAATGAGGAATAAGATACATTTGTGGCATAGGTTGAGTAGACAGTGTTTGTACCATTTAGATATGATGAGAATCTATTAATCCATTACCAAAAACATTATTATTATGGTTATATTTCTCAGATTTCTCATAGTTACTGGACTAGGTTGGTAGTGACGCTTGCATTTGGACCTGGTTATGGTTCTAACTTGGGCCTACACCTTGGTTTTAGTTCTAATTTTGGTTAAATGAGGTTATATTGATAATCCTTTTGTTAATAAGTGAATTTTAAATTCACAAACCTTTGTTGATGATCTCTTTGAAGGTATGCATACACTAAAGCTCCAGATGATAGGATATTTCACTATGCAAATTTTTAATAAACACAAAGGCTAATAGTTAATTTGGTAAGTTATGGGTGAAGTGAATAAAAATCACTATCTATCTCTGTAGATAGATTACTAATCTCTCACTATATTTTTTCTTGGCCTAAGTCAAATCCACTAATGAAATATCAATGCCGAGATTATAGGAGAAATGCTACATAAATTTATTAGAGAAGTTATCAAAATTACATAGGGAATTCTTTGGCAATTTGAAGAACCAATCTAAAGCTTATCCCATTAGACTTCAATGAAATAAAAGGATAAGGTAAATGTCACTATAATCCATTGGATGGAAAGTGATAAATATCTCTATTAAATGTACTTTAGGGTTTCCTTTACCATTATATTTATCAAATTTTGGTGGTTCATAACCAAGAGGAAATGGTGTTTAAAGACACTCCATGTTGAATGAGTATGAACATGAGTCATCTAACTTAAATTTATTGGTTTTATTCTTTGATTGAATATTGTTAATCATATCCTTCATTTGTTGCAGTTCTTGTGCCAAGAAACTAGATGGTACATTTGGCTAAAGTGGTGGTTGGGCACTCAAAGGTGGATTACCTTGACTTAAATATAATGGAGAATTTGTTGTATAATGTTGGTTTCATGGGTGAACTAACCAAGAATATGTATGCACAAATTGGGATGTGATTATTTAAATTGTGTGCATTATTGTTCTATATTCTAGTTTAGATTCAATATATAGCCATGGTTTTGAGGGAATTGAGGTTAAGAAGGAAGGATATGGCTTTGGGTAAAATGTTGTGCTTGTTGAGGTTGAGTAGGGACTTACTATTGACTGGTCAAACTTGATTGAATAAGGGGAACTTATTGTGTACCAAGGCTATTTATTTGGATCTATGACATGTGCTAAGTAAAAGGTTATTATTGCCTAATGTGTACTTATTAGATGCTAGCACCTCATTATTGTAAAAATACCTATTATGAACTAGATGCTTGTTGGATGTTTGTAATTTGTCTTTAACTAATAGGAACACATTTTTTATTAGACAACATTCATTATTATAAATGCATATTTGTCTAGAACTATAGAGGTACACTTGTCATTACTTATCGAGGTGGAACATTGGTTGCCCCCTATTGAGGTGGTGTAGTGTTATACCTCTACTATAGTGGTAGATTAGGTTGTGCCTATTGTTATGGAATGTTAGTCATCACCTGTTGAGGTGTGGTAACATTCATCACTTTTTTTTGAGTTAAATAACTAGCTAGCATTTGATTACTTAATCCCATTGGTTGTGTTCTTGATGAAGCAGTTGGTTAAGGATTGACAGTAACTTATTATGGTTGTGATGTATGAGTTATTGTTCCCGATTGTTGTGAACCGCTCATGGTATTAGCTAAAGTAACTTATTATTGTGTACTATTTTTTGTTGTAGTTAAACCACTTTGTCCTAGATTGGAAGACACTTGTGTGTTATCCACCGTGTTTGTCACATTATTCTATGTAGAAGTCATAGTCACCTCTTCAATAAATGAGACATTATACATGTCATCAACTAAAGAGATTTATGTAAATGGGTATGTACCTAAATTATCTTGACCTATCAACTCAATTAATACTCTTATTGAATGAGATATCTCTATAAGTGGAGTGTTTAACATGGCCATGGCATTGAAACTGCATGCTAGATTAAAACATGTTTGACATGCTTATTGTATTTGTGTAAAGTGGTCTTTAATGAGTACCTTTCCTTTTACAAGCATATTTGGGTCTTGATATGACATTTTTACAAGTGCTTTAGGATATCTAGTAGAGGGATGTTTAATGGTTTGGGTATAGGGCATGTTTAGAAGTACTCTAACTAAACTAGGTAAGTTTTCATGGGGGAAGCCTACTGGAAACTTGGCCCCTACCTTCATGGATATCATTAAAACCCCATCCTTGTTTTCAACCAAGCAACAATAAAAAAATAAGGGTCATATGTCGATGTCATAGTAACATAATATGGTTGTTTTTTGAGCTTGTTTTACAACTAATGGTACACTAACAAGGTATTGCATAGTTTTCTCTTGGTCTTGATTTGAATATGGAGGTGTATTAACCAAATAATGGGAGAATGAATCATGAATTTATTCCCCAGATTGAGTAGTGTAATGAGGATAAGGATCTATCTCATAAACCACATCATCACCATAGGGGTCTTGAGCAAAGTTATCATTACTAACCACATTATCATAACCTGTATTGTACATGGTTCCACTAAAAGTATAACGAGACATCAAAATAAATGAATAATTTTATGCAAATAAGGTATAGAGTTATACAACTCTTAAAACAAGGTCTAAAATAAAAATGGTCCAAACTTGGTAAAATTTGGTCCAAAAACTTGGTCTAAGAATGGAGCTATTTCTCCAAAATAGTCAATAATAAAATCAGTCCAAAATGGTCTAATGTAAAATGTCTTACACAAATGGTCATGTGAATGGATAAAACCAAATGCTAAACTTAGTAAGTGTTTAAAAAAATTCTAATCTAGGTTTTAAAAATGAAAAAGGTTGTTAGGTCTTTGGGAATAGGGCACAAAGCTAATATCAAAATAACTAGGTCTAATACAAAAGGTAAAATGCTACAACTTTTGGAAACATGACACAAAATCTAGACTTTGAAAATACACTAGGTTTAATAACTAAGTGTAAGATTCTAGGTCTTTTGGAAACATGACATAAAGGCTAGAATTTGAAAAAAAACTAGGTCTAAAACAAAAGGGGAATTTCTAAGTCTTTTAGAAACACAACACAAAAGATAGACTTTGAAACACATGACGTCTAAGAGGAAAGATAAGTAATCTAACAAATTTGAAACACTGTGATTCAAACATAAACCTAACTTTTAGAAAAAGACATTAGAATTTAGGCACATAGAAGATAGACCACTTCCAAAATGTAGGAACACAAACAGTCTTTAAAATTAAGCAAGGAATTGGTCTAAGTTTCACATACCAAAAGTGAGAGATAAAATTCCAAGCCAAAATTACATAAGGAATAGGCATAAACCAATCAATGTTTGAATATGAACTTATCAAGACCAATTTTGAACTTGAAGGCTTAGTGCTTAAATGGATAGTAAACTAGACCAAAATGGATGGTATAATGATGCTAGGCATAGACCAAAAGGCACATGTGGTTTTGAAATTGATTGGAAACAAGGCAAAGGTTTTTAAAATAATACAAGCAACATAATGATTTTATATTTCTCTAAAGGTATGAAAAATAGTTTGTTTCAAAAACTCTACGGCATAAGATTTGGAATGAAATGGGAAGTGTAACAATACCCCTTTCAAAAAAGTCACACACACACACACACACACACACACACACACACACACACACACACACACACACACACACACACACACACACACAAGTTTTGATAAATAACTAAGGTAAAGTGTCAAATAGATGGCATAATACCTCTTTGAACATAAGAGTGATGTACACACATGACCTATTTTGAACATGGTATAAACAAACAAATAGTTTTTACTAAAGGCAATGCAAGTAAAAAAATAAAATAATAAAAATACCTAAGTATATCATCATATTCCTAAAAATTGACAAGGTGGATTTGTACTATCAAATTCCATATATATATTTGCTCTTGAGAGGAAATTATGTCTTCAATATAAAAATTTAAATTCACATAAAATTAGGGTTTTAGGCCCCCTCTTCTCTCAAGAGTTTGTACAGTGAAATGGAAATTTGGGCTACTCACCCTGCATTGACAATATATCCATGATAAGTGGGGTTGTCTAAAATCTATCAATTTTCATATGTTCTAAATAGTCTCATATGTGTGGTTATCACTAGGGTAAAACATGTCATTTGGATACACATTAACTAAATTATTGTAAAAAAGTATTTTCCTTTTCACAACCACTACATCTATCAATTACTCAGTGTAGTATGATGTCTGAGTTAAACCTATGTTTCAAAGTAGTCTCTTACTAACAGAATTTGTTTAACTGCTAAAAAAATCATCCCAGTAAGTCAAGATCAATTTATATACCCCTACCATGGAGTGGGGTTTAAATTATTTTACGAGATTAATGCCTCCCTAGATAACCTGTGGTGAAGCGATGAATTCCTGCCCACAAGCTAAGGTGTACAAAAATAAAAATTATAGAAAGACTTTAGGGTCATTTTGGGGATCACCCAAATCATGCAGTTTTTGAGGAGTGCCTTAGTGACTTTATTTCCATGATTTAGACAAATCAACAAAAGGCAAAAATTGAAGCATTTTTATCACCCAAGTTCCCTAAAGGGGATGGGGGGAGAGCATTCATGCTACACTTGACTTGCAAAACAAACACACAACAATAACCAAAAAGGTAAAATATCTTATGAGCACTCTAACTAGAGTGTGAGTTCATTTTTAGAACACCAAGTGAAATATGATATGAATTTTATTCCCTTGAAATTGTTTTAGAACTTTTAAAAAAATGAAAAAAAGTCAAGTTAATGAGTTTTAAACACTAAATGTAAATGAGAGTTTGAATCTTATAGTGTTAAAAAACATATTTCCTTGGTTTTTGGGTCCTAAAAAAAGTGTTATGGGGTTTGTCTAATTAGAAGCTTAGAGAAAGTGAGCAAATGACAATTGAAATTTAGCTATTAGTATTTTTTATGTTTTTCACATAGTGCAATACCATAGATACACATAGTAATACTACAATTTTTTTGTAAAATCAAAACTTCCTATAAAATAAAGTGTCAATGCAAAATCATAACTATACAGTGTAAAATCACAACTACTAAGACAATAATGCAATTGGGAAGGCAAAATCACAATTGGAATGTTAAAAAAGTATCTAACAAAGCAAAATTGTAACTATCAATGCAAAACCACAACTAAGAATGCAAAACTACGATTAAGCAATGCAAAACTGTAACTAAGAATGCAAAACTATAACTGAGCATGCAAAACTATAATTGGGCATGCAAATATGTAGTTCATATGGAAAATGTACATGGGCATGCAAAATGTGCTTGGGCATGTAAAATACACCTAGGCATGCAAAATGCACTTGGGCATGCAAAAATGTGACTAGGGGTTGTAATAATGCAATTGAGCATGAAAAAATACAACTAAGGGTTACAATAACACATTTTATAGGGTTAATATCACAATTCACATGTAGAACACACTTGGTTAATGCAATAACACTTATTTTAAGGCAAAATCACAACTATTAAGGCAATAACACAATTGTGAAGGCAATATCATATATTTAAATACAAAAGCACAACTACCAGATGCAAAAATATAAGTGTAATATCGCTACTCTATAGTGTAATATCGCTACTTCATAGTGAAAAATGTGATTACATAGAGCATAAATGTGAATTCCTATGTAACATCTGTGAGCTTTAATTTTTCACTTTTTTGGTTAGCAAGTTAGGATTTTGACATGAAAAATGTTAGAAAGAGGTCCTAAAATACCATGGGAATAACTTTATGGGGTGAGGGTCCCACCAAGCATGCTATCATGTAAAAAAGGAATCCATAGAGGGGAGATTAGTATAGTATTTTTCAATAGAATCAAATTAAAATAAACACACTAAACACTAACACCTCTAGTCTAGACATTAGGGAGAGCATAGGTAACAAGCATACAATGAAAACACAACTAGAAAACAAAAGAAATATTCCTTTTACCTTCTTGTATCTTAAAAATTACTTGTTGAGTTAGCTTGTTCAGTTATGTGCTCAATAAATATTTGTCAATGAAGCTCCATTGCTCCACCTCTCCTTGGCACCTTGGTAATTTTGGTTGGTTTAGATTGGCTTGACTTATGAAATTGACATGGTAACACTATTATGAAGCTTCTTTGAGGTATTTTGGAATAATAACATTGCACTATAAAATATTTATATTATATTTGAGTATAATAACTTTACATCAATATAGCTTAAAGATAAATGTGTGAGTCCTTCTATTTATAACCTCCAAAGTTAACTTTCACCCAAGTTGAGTTAGGTTAAAATTAAGCATGAAATGAGTTCAAACCAAACCTAGGTGAGTTGATTCTAACTCTAGTTGATTTAAGGAGGTGACATGTAATTATGATTTTCAATTAATAAGCATGTCTCAAAAATTAGATATTTGTTAGATATTTTGTGAGGGCTTGACGACTCACAAAATCAATGATGAAGAAGCTTGATATTTTGAATTTCCATTTTTAGATATTTATTAATTGAAAATGTATGATTTATCTAAGAATTTAATCTAGTTTAAATAGTTGATTTATTTTTATTAGCATTTTAGCTCTTTTAGGAATTATTCAAGTGCCCCACTTAATGGGTCCATAGGCCAAACTGCCAATTGTTAGGTCATACAATGACTAGGGATGAATTCGTGAGAGGTTATTTTTGTGTATGGTATAATACCCCAAATTGGAATGCCTCAATAAAATTATGAGTATGAATGAATGTTGTGTGAAATAAATTAGGATGTTCAATGATTTTTAGGCTTAATTTTTAATGTTTGGTATAAATTGGTCTGAAGTCTAGTCAGAAGCTAGTTGTAGCCAGAATGGGGTGTCCACATATATCATTATAGTAAAGATATAAATACAAGGTCCATGACCATTCTATATTAAGATTTTATGTGAAAAGAATTAATTTCAAAATATTGCTAATAATATTCACCATTCTTCATCCAAAGTGAACAAAGCCATAGTGAACAAGGGGATACATTGTCAGATTGAATACACACATTGATAAAGAATCATATATCCATAAAATGAATAAGAATTTTCCTAACAAGTGATATTGGGAGTTTTCAAGTAAGGTGAATTTATTATTCATCTTCATGTAATGATTTATTTTCTTTAGTGATAATAGCTCACCCTAAGGAGCAAGCTTGAAGTGTTATGTTTCATGATTTCATTTGTATTTGCATACTAACTTAGAAACCAACCCATCTTATAATTTTTGTTCTACATAATATAGTCATCCATTTCTCACCACTGTTGTGTCAATATTGTAAGTCTAAATGACTTCTTGTAATAATGCACAAATTGGACCAAAACCACTTAAATTCTTTGATTCATCTGCACACATCATGTGCAATTCCTGATTCATGTCAATATGTCCCTAATTGGGGAATTATAATGTACACAATTAATACCTTCTAATTCAAATTCAATCAAATTATGACCTAGCTAATTCAATTTTTTGACTAATAGTGCATATAAATTAATCAAATTCTAATAATTATAAAAAGCCTAACCGGATTCACTTAACTAATTAAATCTAATTAAATGCTTAAGTGAAAATTTTATATCAAGTTATTTAATGTCTAATTTTGGACAATGGAAATTCAATAAAAAGTGACATCATCATGACATAAGTAGTCACAAAGTCAAAATGAAAGCCATGCCTAATCAATGTAATAAATATATGATTTATGCAAACCATACCTATTAATTTCTCCATTCTTACTAATATTAATTGCAACATTTATTGCAATTGGTATCCAAAATTGAATTTATTTTGGACCACATATTTTGACCTCAATATGGATGGTCCATATCATTTCAGTCAAGTTATAAATATAAGGGCCATGACTATTTTATATGCCAAGAATTAATGTCAAAATATTGCTAAGAAGCTTCACCATTCTTCATCCAAAGTGAGCAAATCCATAGTTGACAAGGGGAGATGTTGTCGGATTGAATACATGCATTGATAAAGACTTATATATCCACAAGCTAAGCAAGAATTTGTTTAACAATCACTATTGGGAGTCTTCAAGGAAGGTGAATGCATTATTTGTCTTCATGTATTTATTTCTTTACTTTAGTGATTATATATCATTATAAGAAGTAACTTTGAAGTGTTATGTTTCATTATTTCATTTTTATTTGTATACTAACTTATAAATTAACCCATATTTTAATTCTTGTTCTATACTTGGCATGCATATTCGAATCTTTCCTAATTTGGAATTTAATACATGAGACTCCATAGTGGCATTTTGAATTTTGAATTTTGGGACTAGGGTCCTTTGTGTATATATTGGTTTTCAAAAGCCTTTCTAAAGGCCAATGATTTATGAATTGTGAGAGAAACACATTTTGCCCATACACTTTCCTTAATGTATTTTACAACTTTCCTAGTGTAATTTCTCCTTATTTTAGTCATTATTATTATGATAGTTAGGTTTATCATTGAATAGTTACTATAAATCATTCCATTGACTAATCAAAAGGCATTTATATTGATAATTTGAGGGCTATTTAGATTCTTTTTAATTTACTATGCATTTCATATGGTGGTTATGTTCTTTGTTGCTCTTAATCAAATTCTTTCCCAAACTCTTACACCATCATTCAAGCTAGATTTATGTTAGGTTTGGCTCAAATAAGGAATGGATTCAAAGGATTGGCTCAATTAAACATTACATATTTTACCTTGTGGTAACAAGACACTTTTTATTCTTTTTCCCTCTCTACTTTTGCATTTTCTTTTGAGTTTGGTTAATCTAGGACTTGGGTATAAATAAATACAATCTAAAATGGAATGTTTATCTTGACTATTATTTCATGTTCTATTTATCATTATTATATCATTGTTGCATCCATGGATATGGTAAAATAGTAGATAAATCAGCCTTTCCCATGATAGACAGACCTTAAGAAGTTATGATTTTTATTTGAGGCTAGACCCTGTAAGCATTATCAAAGGATATTATACTCTCCTTATAAATGTCTATGTTAGATCTATCATAGAGACTCAGTTTATCAAATAGACCCATTTCATGGAATGTTTACACATCAACCTATTAAGTGAAGTTAAATATACCAAGACCTTGGGAAATTATTTTTTTCATGAGATATTATTCCTTTCAAGAGAGGTAGAGCCTAACAAACCCTACCTAATTATTATTGTGTCAAAAAACTATCAACATGTTTTGGTGCTATAAGGAGCCCCCCATGAATACAAATTAAATCATAGCCAAACCCTAAACTGGGACATTCTAGAAACCTTTGATTTCACACAGAGTCATAGCATAGTTTAAATTGGAAAGCAAAATGATAGATACCATATCTAAGTCTTTTGGGACCAACATAGAGCTCTTAAAGCTCAAAGATAGTAGAAAGACAAGAATAGACAAAAGGAGAGGGAAAGCTAAACCTATATATTTATATGTTAATTTACTTATAGCTATAACTACTCCTTTAGTTAGCACATTCATGGTTCCTAATATATACCGATGGCTAATCCCACGGCATGGCTTGGTCAAGGTGGGTGCCCTATGAATGTTCCATAGAATGTACATGACCTAACAAAGAAAAAATAAATTATCCTAAATTAATATTTAGAGGGCCTTAAACAATTGAAGAGGATATATAAGAATTTAAGGATGCCCTTATCAAAACATAGGTACAACATGAGGATGATGCCTACAAGTTATTTCCTAATTCGTTAGGGGAGACTACCTATGATTAGTACATAGGATTAAAAAATAGGTCTATAACCAAGGGATTATAACTATATTCACATGATTAATCAAGCTCTTAGCCAAGGCATTCCATTAATTAACCCCATCTTGAGATCTTTGTATGGAAGTATACTTTGATGCATAATCTACTGCCAATGAGCCACATGCCTGGTGGTCAACCCTATGTGACTCAAGACCATGCTTTCCCATAAGTAGATAATAATCAAATTATCCCACTTATTTATAATAATGTAGTTTCTATACCAAATACTAGTGGTAATGCCACTTTTAGTAGTAATCCATTAGTAGTTACCTCAGTCTTGAACAATCAAGTTACTGCTAATAACACTCATAATTAAACATAAATTTTTGCCCCAGTAGTTTCAAATTATAATAAATATGTGGTGAACACATAATAATAGTGTAAAAATCAAATGAATTTTAACATAAACCTAAAAATAGGCAATCTAAGCTAAATGATCTAAAATCTATCCAATGATGTAGTCAACCTACATAGGTAAGGCCCTCAAAATTCTAGTCAAAACACAAACAACATATCCCCAAGAAATAATTTCAATTTATATATTCCTAATACAAAATATAACACCTAACCTAATAATGGGAATGATCCCATTCCTCTTGACAAAGGCAATCATAATAACCATTATGCTTCTCACTCTGTGAATTTGGTAGACTTAGCCTTAGACACTTAGTGTAGAATACATAATACAACTAACCATGTAGAGATAAATTATGTCAAGTTTATATTAGTCTCTAACATCTTCTAAAAGGAGATGGAAAACATGGAAGTAGTGCCTACTCTTAATGTTAATCCAAATCAATAAGGAGGGAACCCAGGCACAACCCTAGTGTTGGAAACTTATGAATCTCTATTTGAGGATGAGAATGAGCCTAAAGGTAACCAAGATGAGATTCATTATTTCAAGAAGTTCTAAAGGGGGAATAGGTATCAACTAAGGAGTAAATTAGTAAATCCTTTGACCAATTTTACTCTTTTGAATAAAATTCATGTCTCACCCAATGCCACTTCAAGTAATAATCTTCCACCACCTAAAGGACCTCCCATATCTTATCAACCAAATAATTATACAACACATAATCCACCTATCAAATAATAAGAACAATTCAAACTAATTTATGAAATTATTGAGGATTTAAAGAGATCTAAATCTAAAATTACTATGTTTGGATTTTTGAAAATGTCTAATTAGAGGGAGTTTCTTTTGAAATAATTTTTCTAATAGCAAGGGAAAATAATCTATGAAAAATTATAATGTGCATGTTGATTTGTATAAAGAAAATATAAAGACTCCTCCCTTTCTCATAATAGTTAGAATCTTTTTCAAGAACTTAAATACATATTTGGTTGATTTAGGTGGTTTTATAAACATCATACCCTATGTTATCTACCAATAGTTAGGTCTTACACCTATCAAATTAAATCAAAAGATTGTCTAAGTAAATAAAATGGAGGTGAAGGTAGTAGGGGAGCTAAATCATATATACATGAAATTGGTCTTAGACCCAAGGAGTCAAAAATTTAGTGATATCCAAATTAAGGATATATCAAATGCCTATGACATGATATTAATCATAGAATGGTCATGAATGCTCAATGGTTACATGGAAACTAAATTTTCTCACATGTGTATCCCATGGCATAGACTTCCCAATCAGGTAAGAATCGAATGTGAGCCCAAAATGACACATATTATCACTAAATATAACTAAATAAATGAGGTCCTATATGAAGAATCAGAAATGGGAGTATACTTACTAGACAAACAAGAAGGGACCCAGGACAACCTCTCTATTAACATACTCAATGTGCAAAAAAATGTAGAATCAGAGTAATTAGACCAGCTAGATGAAGAGGATTTTTATTATGACTTAGAGAAGGTCTCATTTCATGATGTATCTCTAGAAAATGAGATTTTGAAATATAATGAATTAAACATAAATGAAGGATTTTTAGGCGCTTCCCAAGATGAGATAACAATGATGGATAAATATATTCAAGATTTTCCCATAGAGAGATTGCCCATATCTTATTCATCATCTAAAATACTTTGTGTATGCTCAATAAGAAATGAAATAATAGGGAGGGGTTATCTAAATTTGGATAAAGGATCAATTTTAGGTTCCTTTGATGATGAATTTATAGATTTAAATACACCCAGGCCTACTAATATTAAAGAATATTTACCAAGGGGAAAACATGGTGAATGCATCAAGCGAATTTACTAAGAGGTGAACATTATAGCTATTCTTCCCTTTTAAATTACACTAGTGCACATAACTAAATCTAACATGTGGACATTAAAGTTTGATAGCTCCAAGTTTAAAAGTAGATGTGATGCTAGAGTTGAATTGATTAATCTAGGAAGGAAATCTTATCTAGACACATACCACCTATAATTTTATTGTTCAAAAAAAAGTATCTAAGTATGAGGGATTGGTCCATAGACTATAATTTTCCATGGGAAATAAAGTAAAAAAAAAAATTAAGGTGTTGGGTGACTCTGAGCTAGTAGTTAAGTAGGGGAGGAACATCTATTCATGCAATGTCAAGTGTTTATCATAGTACCCTAACTGAGTCTAAAACTTAATTGAATATTTTTATGCATTTATCATTTATATTTTTCCTAGATAAAATAACTACATATTAGATGTACTAACTACCACTAAAAGCACTCTACAGCCCATTGCTAATTTAAGAATGAGAATATTCTCAATAGATTTGGTCTCTACCCCATCAGTCCTAGATAACATATCCAATTTCCAAGTTTTTAATGATGACCAACACATATTGGACTTCATGACCAACATAGAATTATTCATTAGTCAAATTGTTTTTCAAGATGGTTGAGAAGACTTCTAGCTAGATGTTGATGGGACCATGAATTTGAAGACAAACATCATACCTAAGGGGATGGTCTCATTTGATAGGATATAAAACATGGATTATTAAAAGGAAAAGGATAAGTCTACCCATTTTATGGGAATGTTTCATGATAATTTAAACTTGGGAAATGCAAATGATCCAAAAAATGTGCTTTTAGGCATAACTAGTACCCTAGAAGAGAAGTGATAAATGGCACAATCCCTCAATGATTTCAGAGATGTGATTGCATGGAGTTATAAAGATATAAAAGTATTTAACACCTCCACATTGACACATACCATCATGTTGAAGCTAAGATTTAGTCCCTTTAGGTAGATATAAGGGTTGGTTCATTCACTACTTGAGCTACTAATCTTCAAAGAAGTGCAAAAATTGCTTGCAACTAGAATCATATTTCTAGTTAGACACTCTATGTGGATTGCAAACTTGATACCAGTAATGAAGAAGAATGAGGAGATAAAAATTTATGTGGATTTACGTAATTTGAATAAGGCATATAAAAAGGATAACTACTCATTACTTTCATTAGATGAAGTTTCAAAAATTATGAATGGAGCTCAAATGATGTCCTTCTTGGATGGATACTCTAGTTACAATTAGGTAGCAGTCAACTATGAGGACCAAATCAAATTATTATTAAAAACCAAGTGGGGAACCTTTGCTTATAAGAGAATGCATTTTGGCCTCATAAATATTAGTGCTGCATTTCAAATGGCTAAGGATATAGTTTTAAAAACCTTCCAGGAAAGTGTATTATGGTGTGCATGGATGACTTGACAAGTCTTCTCCAAGTATAGAGGTGACCATGTCAGATATTTTAGGAGATTACTATAAAGATGTAGGGACCATGGGATCTTATTGAACCAAAATAAGTGTATATTTCATGTCACCAAAGGGATCTATTAGGCCATATCATTTTCAAGTGGGGTATATCAATAGAAATTGAGAGAATATAAGCTATTCTAAAAATCCCACTACCCAGTAGCAAGAAAGAGCTAAAGTCATTCTTTTGTATGATTAACTTCATGAAGAAGTTTATCTTAGAATTTGTAGAGATAGACTGTTGAATAACACACTCAAGAAGGATGCCAAAATTGAGTAAACAAGTGTAGTATAGATATATTTCACTCAAATTAAAGAGGCAATCATGAAGACATCAATATTAATTATCCTTGATTACACTCAATCATTCTACATCTACACATTCACCTCAAAACACTCTACCATTATTCTTTTGACGTAGAAAATTGGTGTTATTTATGAGCTCCCCATTAATGAATGTTGAATTGATGTACACCACAATGGATAAAAAATATTATTTTATGATCAAGGTTATCAATAAATTTCATCATTACCTATTACATAGTAAAGTCTTTACTGTTGTGCTTGATCCAACAATGAAAGCCATGATAATGTAGAATGAATTGGGTGAGAAAAGAGGCAAATGGATGACTATCCTTCAAGAGTTAGACCTTGAAATTATATAAATAACCATTTTGAGGGGGAAATGACTTAATATACCTATGGAAACATCATATCCATAAATCACTTGCCAATAGTATATGATTGAAGACATCACCAATGATGATTGGTACAAGGACATAGTCCATTATCTTCTTAACAATGAATGTCTTGATCATTTGAATTCTATACAAAGAAGGGAATTATGATTGAATAAAATACAATTTATGATAAAATTAGGCATGATAGATAGAAGGAACCACAAAGGAATCTATTTGAGTTATCTTAATAGAGACAAAGTAGTAGGCATGCTTAGTGATTTTCATGGAAAATATGAGACTGGGCATGGTTCAGGTAATACCACAACCCACCAAATACTGAGAGTAGGATATTATTTACTAAATATATTTAAATATGTGAATTCACATGTCCAAAGTTTCCATACATGCCAAATAGATACACATAGAAAGCAAACTCCAACAATGCCTTTGATCCTAGTAGTTGAAGCTTGACCATTTGCAAAGTGGGGACTAGATTTTGTGGGAGAAATCAATGTAAATTCACCTATTGATCACAAATTCATCCTCACAACCACATAATACTATAATCATTTGGATTAATTTCAACCATTTAAGAGTTTCATGACCAACATAGCCATCTTATTTCTATAGTAACACATCATCATGAAGATTGGTATGCCATACGCACTTGTATGTGATAACAGACCCAATTTTTCCTCTTTAAAATTGATATAATGGGCATATGATCACCAAGTAATATTAAAATTATATTATAACCATTATATACAATTAAATGGACTAGTTGAATCTAATAACAAGAATTTGATAAACATAAGTAAGAGGACATTGGAAAAGAATCCTAGGAATTGACACAACATCTTAAAATTTGTATTGTGGGTTGATAGGACTAGAACTAAGGTTACTTTAGGTAGTTATCCTTACCAACTAGTTTATGTCTAACTCTCAATTTTTTGGTTAACTTGTGGATTCCTACCTTATAGTTTATGACTGATTATTTGGGTGAAAATGACCATGTAGAGGCTCACGTCTTAAATCTTATACACTAGGATGAAAAACATGGTGTAGCCTTATTACACTTCAATAAAAACCAAGGGATTATCAAACTTTGGTTTTAAAATGATCCAAATTAAAAGAATTTTGGGTCTCATACCTTATCTTTATGTGAGAAAATGCTCATGAATAAAAGGGACAACACAAAAAGTTTGATGTTTTGTGATTGGGTCCTCATCAAATTTTTGAAATCCTGGGCAAGAAAGATTTTCACCTAAGGTGTCTTATGTTGAGGATGTTCTATTGTATATTAATGTAAAATTCCTCAAGTACTGATTCTAGGCCTAAATTGAATTAGAACACCCTATAAATACCTTGTTTTATTTTTGATTCGTTGTTTCATTCCCTTCCCATTCATTTTTTTAGTTTAGGTCTATTTCTTTTGCTTTCCACTTGTTTGATTTTATTTTCAATGCTTGGTTCAATTTGTGGCATTTTTTTTTGAGTTGAACCTATTTTTTTAACCTGAGGGTTCCCCTACTTTATCAATGTTTAACAAATGAGAAAATTGTATACAAACAACACAATGACATTCCTATGAGTAAATATGAAAATTATTGTCTGAATACTTACATAAACTATCATATTTTCCTTGTATATCAAAAATACTTAAAGCCATTGATTTGAAATGAAACACATGAATTTAGAAATGCCTCTTTTCTTGTTTAAATACCATCAAATAAACTAAATGAAATATTTTAATGAATGATTCCACATTGTATTGAATTTAATTTGTATTATTTGTCATGAAATTTATAATTTTTCCATGAACCATGGCTTGGTCCCCAACCCTCCATGAATGGAAAATTAAAATCTATTTCAAAATAAGTTGAGATAAAATGCAAAATCTAAATATTTTCCTTGAAATATTGATCTTGTAAACCTCCACCATAGGCTGTCTATCCTAATTAATAGTGGATTAAGGCCTTTGGAAGGGACTAAAGGTATCTCTATGGGGGTTATGAATGTCTAGCTGGTAATAGAGCAATGCTCATGCCATTGTAATGTAGAGATGATGCCTACACTTGCCTCATTCATTACCTAAATCTGATATCTAACTTTAATTCCCTAATTCATATGTGATTTAATTGTCTCGAACATGTACATTATTTATTTTTTGACACCCTTGAACAATCTTTGTTTCATTAGGCACCTAAGCCTCTTTGCATGCATCTAATGCTCCTCTAACTCTTTTTATTTTTCATCCTTCATCTCTTTAATTATAATATTAATTTTCACATATTTATCACAAACATAAATATCTCATACTCACTTTTCAAAACTCCATTCTTCTTTCTTGATTCAAACTTACTCATCCTCATATATCTTCTTAGGCCTAAATGCCTCATTCATGATTAAAAGCTCCATGAATTCATATATGGTACTAATATGGAAATTAATATAATAATTTATATCTCTCAAATACATCTAATAAACTAACACAATCTCCAATCAAGAACTCTCAAGTAATTAACTTTTCTCTCTTTAAGGACTAGTCTTTGTAACCCTCTTTTTGGACAAATCTAGTAGGTTTGAGTGTTATAAAAAACTTAAAAACAATATAAGAACATTTTGGACACCCATTATCCTATTTTATCTTCACCTAAAGTTTTAGGACCCAAATAACAATATAGACCACCTAACTCAACAAGCCTCTTTACTAATTAGGTCTCTTTAGGCCTCGTCAAACACACAAACCTAGACACCATACTATATGGTATTGTAACAATATATAACCTTATTAATACTTTATATAACATTAAAATACCATATATTATAAATATTAAATAAATTTTAAAGTTGGAAACTCAAGTTATTCAATTTTCAAGTTTGAAACTCTAGGCTTTGTTATGACAACCCTGTGTAAGGCCTAAAGCCTATAAAAAGGGACATTTTGAGTTTTAGAAACTTTAAAATAATTATAAAACCTATTTTAGTTATATAAAAACTCCCTTAACCTTATATAATGGTTATATATTCATGGATAATGGATATAAGGCTTCAATAAGCACATATACATAATTTTGAGTGCTCTTTATAGGACTGTGTGATAGTTTCATTTGAGACTTGCAATTTAAAGGATGTCTGAGCATATAATCGATTATTTCATCAATTAAAACCTATTTACTAGTTTTATGACTCAAAAAAATTCAATAAAAACATAGACCATCATTTAAGTTATACCTCTTACTTGATCTTCTTAACTATGTTAGCATAAAATTGCTCTCATATGGTGATGTACAGCTTCAATCAAATTTCACTTCTCTAACTCTTTTCTTGAAATATTTCCAATCCTTCTTAACCAAAAATTGGTTTATCTTGTCAAAATGTACCTAAAATAAATTTAATATTTATAAAAATTTTAAAACATGTACAATGTTCAAACACCTTACTTTAAATCCATATCAATCCACTTCTATCACTCATCACCTTGCATTTCAATCAATATGTTGTCTTTTGTTTTCTTGGCCTAATAACCATATTTTTGAGTAATTATCCTTGTTGGGAGTAGATTATAACCTTTATTAAGAATCCAAATACATTTTCAAGGACCTTTTTGGGGCATGCAACTCATACATCTCCCTCTTGACACAACTCCATGGGCTTCACCTACTTCCTTGACAACACCCCTTCTCAATTAGCCCTCCTAAGATAGAAATATTATTGGTTTTAGAAAACTACATACCTTTAATACAAATATAAGACATTTTTGGATACCCGTTTGGCTTCTCCAATTGAATCAATTCTTTCTTACCCTTCATATTTGGACAAATTTATCTTTCTTTCACTAACTTGTCACCAACTAGGTCTTCTTGGTTACACACCTTTGAACAGTCTTCAAAATATTCAATAACACACTCCAATACTATTGAAATACCAAATTTTAGATTTTTAATAGGGTTAAATCTTTCATAATCCTTAAAACCCTAAACCAGGGTTTAACCTTGTTGACACAGGCCTGAGAGGTTACAATATTAGACAAATTGAATTGTAAATGACTTAACTAGTTAAAAATACATTTATAAGGTTTGTACATTCCTATTACAACTTCTCCAAAACCTCTCATTTGACTTAGACCTTGAATATACTCACAAATTCTTAGAAGGACCCTAGAAAACTAAATGTAATAGTCTTTCTCAGCTCTATTTCACCTAAGATTTCAACATTCATCTATTGGGCCTTAATTATTACAACATGGAATTTATTCATGACATGTCACACTTAGATACATCTGCCCTAGTCTTTCAAAAATTATCTCACATGCTTACATCACCTTACATGTGGCACAATTCCTTTAATAAGGTGACTACTACTTACATGACTGTAGATCCTTACTAGACCTAAGAATATAAGAAACCTTACCAATAGGTGTTTAGGCACCTTCACACACATTTTTATAACTATTCCATACTTGCTACAAATACAAAAACATTTTTAAGACATTGTACTACCTTAGATCAATAAAATGATATCATTGATTTATCATACTCAATCTTTTATACTCAGACTAGAACAATGAACACTTACTATTACTCAAATGGACTCTCAAAAAGATACTAATTTTATAAACTTGTAATGACACAAACACACAATATTTTCTTAAACTTCTACACTTCACGTGAAAACCTTGAAAGGGTTTTCAACACACATAAAATTACATATACCTATAGCTTTATTGATCCATGCCATATTGCATATCTTAAATTAAAGTCATATAAAGAACTATGTAAACATAAGCATACATAGTAATCATAAGAATATTCCTCAAAGTGAAATTATTTATTGATATCATTTTATATATATAGTTTGGACTTACACATAGTCCTTCATCCTTTTCTATGGCAAACTCCTCACCAATTCTTTTTGACCACGTTTTCCCTATTCTCTCCTCTCTTTCACACACTACTTCAAACACACACATACTCTCAAAACCTTCTCCTAACCATTTGGACTCTTAAAAAAACAAATAACTATTTATTTATTTAAACTAACTCTTTTTACTCATCCATGTAGGGTGGTATATTTTTTCTTCCTATTCTCACTGCTATTATTGACCAAGTTTGACTTTGAGGTCAAATTAGGGCACCCCTAGGTAAGAACTGAAATTATAGATGTTTTAGTGGGGTATAATTTATTATCATGGGGTATATTACACATTATTTGATGTTATCTAATGCACTTATAGACTTATTCATACTTTCATTAGCTTATTTGTCAATTTGGGTCATTTTATATACTTTTAAGGTTCATTAATGCAAGTGGCACAGTTATCAAGGTGCTTAGGTGTCTTATTTTTATTTCAAACATCTAAGAGGTTAGTATAACTATAATATTGTAGGTTGTTTAATTGAAATTATAGAAACCAACTAAGAAAGAGAGAAAATGGCACTTATACGACCCATGGGGAAGTGTTCCACATGGGAGAATATATTGGAGGGCAATTTTATCTTCCTAACATTCATTTATATTTTTGGTTTTCTCTAGAAGAGGCCAAAACCATTTTGCACCTTTCTTGGTTTCTTAGACACATAAAAGTGAATTTTAGGTTTTGGATTATTATGAAAATTTAAATAGGTTTCAAGTCAAATGATTTGGGAGGTTATAGTAAATATTACATATAAATAGTTTATTTATGGTGGCCTGTGCTTCATGAACCATCCTCATTAAGTTGATTGTAGTTTTTTGGTAGCTGTTTCATACATCCTATATGTTTTGATCTATTTTGGTCATATCCATATGAAATATTTGGTGATGTTGGCTCCAAATTATTTTGGATTCCTTCTCATATGGTATCCTTTCTTAGTTTCATGTTTCATAATGTTTGGATGATAAAATTAGTCCATGTTGAAAGGTGTCACCATGTGCAGTCTTAGTTGAAGTTCTTCTTGTTTCCTAAGTGTTTTTCTCCTGTAGAGGTCTAATGAAGTTTGGAAATGGTTTTTAATAGATATAAAGGTAATATTACCACCTCCTTCCATGTTTTGGTTTCACCATGTCATCCTTTTAGTACCTTACAATCTTGTCTTCCTCCATTGTCAACTTCATGTATAACTTCACTTTCAATCACCTATATAAGCTTGCTTAACTTGTTCATGGGATGATAATCAGGGTATTTTAGTTGTCTAATCCATCATGAGTTTTATATAGTCCATTTATATGCTGGGGAAGGTGCAAGTGTGGTCACAAGTTCATCCACCTTGCTAAAACAATCATTTGATGCTCCTGATCACTCTATTCCATGTCTAAACAAGTGATTTTCATGTTGGAGAGGGTGTATTGAAGCTGGTTTTAGGGTTTAATTTATGTATAATATCTACTTGAAGGTTTAAAAATTAATTTGAGTGGTTTTGAAGCTTTTTCATAACATGTTCTTGCCCAAGTCCATGCCCTACCTATATAAAACATCCTAATGCACACCTACAGGGCCTTACTAATGTAATATTGAGGTGTGAAAGGGTAATATATGTTTTACAACATATTATTATTGATATAGGTGCATTGACATGATCTATGGAATCATATAAAGTCCATTTTCATATAAAGTTCCATATTGTTCATATCTAGCTCACTATTGGTGTATCCAAGCATCCACCTACAGGTGGCTAAATAGGTTACTAAAATGCTTTCATGGTGAGGATAAAAAAATTGGACACCTAATTAAGGTTTTGGTATGGTATTTAGGCCATGAAAATCTCATCTAAAGTGTCTAAAGGGAAAGAGGAAGCGTGGATTCATATTTGAAGACAAAGTACTGAGTTTAGGGAAGCTTTCCCTAAAATAGTAAAATAAAGGTTAGGGGACTTATTGTGAATATTTTAAAACATGATTTCAATGTTTTCTAAGGTATGTATCTAATTTAATCCTATATTAATTAGCATATACAATATCTCTTCCCATAATGGGGGTCAAAAGGTCAATATAAGATGGGAGTTGCTAACCTTCAAAGTAGCTTAAAAATCACTAAAACATTCCATTGAAATCTACAAGTCTGAGGCTTGAATGGTCTTTTGTCACCCCAAAGAGAAACATTGAGAAAAAAACTAATTAATAGGATGGATATATTTATGGGATGAGGTAAAATGACTTGAAGGTAAGTAAGAAAGAAGGCAATAATCCTATACAACCCCTATGACTACCTACAGGTGTCCTTTAGGGTAGGGAATGCACACCTACAATAGGGTCTTAGGGCAAGGGTGTCTCAATCCAAAAATAATACAATTTTCCCTTCCATAGAACATAATAAGTAAAACCAATATGATTACACATTGTGTGTGACCTTAGATAAGTTTCATGGAGACTTATAAGCATCATGGCCTAATCGATAGGGCCATATGTACCTATAGGTAGGGGCAAACATTGTGTCTTAGTCACAACAAGGGAAAACAATGCATGGGAAGGTATCAAATGTCTATTTTTATCATGTTATAGTGATGAGTCTTATTAAACTATAACTAAGACCCAAATAAGCTCATGAAACCTACAATAGACCCTAAAAAGCATGTGTCCCAGTCAACAAATAATAAACTCAATTTTGAAGGGTAAAGGTGCATTAGCAGGGTTAATGGGAAGCTCAGAATTAGTGAACTAATATATTACTATCTCAATAGAGATTTTTATGACTTCATAAGATAAAAACAAAATCAAAATAATCTTATACAAGACCCAAAATCCTTGTATTACACTTACAACAGAGTACATGCTAGTGAAGGTAGGGTAATACATAAACTAGACAAAAAGATTAAAAGGGGTTAGAAGCAATGAAAAGTGATTATGAATAATTAAAAAGTGTGTTAATAATCCAAAGACTCCTCAAAGATGTCCATATACCATCCTTACTTGGCTAAGGGGCTATCAGTCTGTATAATGAGCTAAGAAACCACTTGATCCAATAGATGAACATGAGGAATCCAAGGAAAGGAGTGTTTTTGGATGAATCCAAAGCTCTATTTTCATTAATTTGATATGTAAAACATATTAAATCAACCTATAGGTATTGTATTATCTTGGATAGGTCACTCTTAGGAAATATTGAGTAAAATCTAGGAAAACAAGCTTTTTAGAGGCCTTTTTGGGGCATTTGGAGTTGGTTAGACACCTAAAACATGAAATAAAGTTAAAAAAATATAGTAAAAATCATAATAAAAACTTGGTAAAAATCCTAAAATATTAAATTTTTCTATGGGGATGAGGATATACCTCACTATTTTATCTCAGAGGTCAGTCAGTCTATGAAAATTAGGCTTTGGTAAAGTGAGCTAGTGAGTGCAAATGGGTAAAGGGCTTGATATAAAGCTTTGGTAAATTATTAAAACATGTTTAGATGTGTATGTAAGGTGAATATGTGTTGAGAAACACTAGACTAAACTCATATCCCTTAAGATCACCAAAATACCCCCTACACATAGTCCAACTAGGTAAGCTTTCACTACACCTAGTTAGTGAATGAGGGAAAAGGAAGAAGTAGAGTGTTTAGGGGGTTATGTGATGGTTTCACCAGTTTTAATGAAGCATTAATTATTATTATATATCAAACCAAGCATGAAATATTAGTTTAAGTAGCTCAAACTTAGAGGGTACACGCTAAACCCTTTAGGCCTTCAAGGGACCTAGAACCAATTTGGGGTCTATCTTCAATTCCAACTCTTAGTGGGCTATCTAGATGATTTTAAAATGTTAGGGAGATGAAGTTAGACCTATATAAGATTTTTGAGTGCAAGGAAGCCTATAAGAAAGCTAATTTTAGCTTAGATAGGGTACAAGTATGCAATAAAGGCAAGAACAAGTTTGATGGGGTAACTTTAAATGCTCATATCTCCTCTAAGGATTTGTATGGAAACCAAAGGAATTGGGAGAGCTTATCAGGGCCCCGTGGCATCAAGTTTTTGTAATCTATTGGAAGATCCAATTTCAAATCTTTATGAATAAAACTTAAGACCAAAAACTACCTAAAACCCTACTAAATCCTTAGCCAGGACTAGATGGAGGAAAAAATCTTGGAGAGATATCCGAATGAAATATTTTGACCATGGAATATATTATAACTTATAGAGGAATACCTTATTCTATCTCCCACCAAGATGAGCTATATGGAATTGTATAGACAACATGTAAAATAGGGTATTTTTTACCACATTTTGTGTTTTGTAGGTTCTAGGAGGTTTAAAATGGTGAAATAAAGTTTATAATAAGGTTTTAGACCTTTTATAACCCCTCATGGTTATTTAATTCCTGGTAAAAGCTTCTAAGTGTTTAAATATTTTCCTTCATATCAGCTAGTCAAAATTGGCATAGTGGACACAAGGGTGAGAAGGGTGAAAAATCCAAGTGTGAGCCTTTTTAAAGAATTATTGATGCCTATAAAAAAATTGAGGCTAATTATATCTTTCATTTACTCACACCCACATATTTTCATGGAAAATTGAAGACATTTTTTAGGCCAAGTGTGAGGTGTGATTGAAAAAGGAGTTTTTTAGACTACAGACAGTGATGGCTTCCTTCTAGTAGTTTCTATATGAGTAGTAATAAAAAAAATGCATGGAGATGCATGATTTAAGTTATTAACTCTTATCCCAATCATCATACCTATTCCTATTTAGTGGTGGGATGTTCAAATAGGTTCAAATTATGAAGGTAGTTTTTTGATCCAAGACTAGGAGTTTTATGCCATTTTTCATAAGTTTCATGACTTGTATGGACACTTGGTTCTCCTAAAATAGTATGGTTCATATCATATATATTTATCATGAAATTTTAACCTCTTTTCTCAAATTTAAAAGTGTCCAAGTGACCTTTATATTTCCCTTATCTTGCTCTTCTCTCAAAGGTTAAAAATATTGAATATTTTGGCTCTTTTGAGTAGCCTCCATTGGTTGATGGTAAAACCCTGGCCAATTTTTTACTTTAATTACTATTTAAGAAATAAAAAATTTATTATTCCTACTTACATTCTCTAAAATAGATTTTTATTTCAATCTTGTTGGTCTTGTCTAGTAGAAGATGATATTTTTTAGCATGTTATCCTTGATTATTCACCAAGTGTGTAGAAGAAAAATTATTATAGGTATTTGTTAGTGTTATTTTCTAGGTTTATAAGTGTATTGTAATTTTTTCATGAATATATTCCACAAATGAATAATTAATTACCCTCTTAAGTATCAAAATACCTTCTTGAACCTAACTTATGAAACATTGATGTGGCAATGCAACTTGAATTATGAGTTTTGTGTAAAAGAAGCCTTGTTTATCTCTAAGTAATATATTTTTAGTCAATATGAGGAATATAATATTGGTGATTCACCTCTAGTTTTATTAATTTTCTTCTTAACCATTTTCATGCAAATTTTATAGATAAGAGAGTGTTTCAAAGAGTGCATCAAGGGAACTAGTCTTCTAGAGATTCATCTTAAAAAATTGTTACCCACAGCAAGAGAGATGTTACCATTGTGCCACTTGGATGAGGATAGATAGTAATATACTAAATGGCTGAAAATACAAGTGAAAACGTCTACCTCACACTCTAGTATGATCTCTAGGACTCCCTTACATAACCTTGTCCCTTATATGCCTTTATAAACCTAAACACACTCTTAAAATCTCATTACAAATTTGAAAATTCAAATTAGAAAAAAGGAGATAAAATTTTTTTAGACTCAAATTAAAATTTGGATTAAAATCATGAGTCCTTAGCAACTTGACACAACCCTTGGGACACTTAACCATCCTTAGGCATCATAAGTGGGCTAGTTTGAGGATGCCCCTGCATGATATGGACTGGGTTATAATTTATCACCTTGTTATCTCAATAATGATCATGTAAACACAATAAAATAATTCCAATAAATAAAAAACATCACTTAAAGTCATATTAATCCTTGATATTCAACAATGATAATCAAACACCTTAATTTATTCAATTCTCTTAAGCAAATACACAGTCTATGTATAAAATTCTGTAGAATAGGTAGAGTTTATTGAAATCTTCATATTTTCTTGCCTTCTATCCAATAAAAATATATTTAATACAAAATTATACACTCTTGATACCCTTATACAACTCTCATTCCTCATTCACATGCAATTATATTCTTTTAGGTTATCAAACATGTAAGAAAACGTTTTTTGCTAACTCTACATAGGTTGGTAGTTACAATAACAACATTTTTGGCTTTCTTTTATTGGTTCATGTATTTCACATTTATAACACCTTTATCATACCCATATTACCTAATATGACCCATTACAAATGTTCAATATCATTGGCATTCCTTACAAGATTCAAAATACTACTTTAGCATAGTTAGAAAATTCAAATTTTCAAATCTTCTCTTTTGGTGGGAAACTCTATAAGAGATAATAACACATAATCATAAGAATATTAATTACTATAAAACATCCTAAAGTTACATATAATACTTATAACACCAAAATCAAACTATACATGGTCATAATGAAACTATTGAACATATTATCACCTTATGTATTCTTGTTATGCTCTGCATCAAGATCCCTAAGTAGGAAAATTTGGGTTCCTGCTCAAATCTACTTTTTATAATTTATTACTTACTTTAAAATTCTTCATCTTATGATCTTATGAGGTTATCTTTCTATTGATTCTCTTGTATTTTTCCTTTATTCTTAGCTACTTCTTGAATCTTTATCTTCTTGAATCTTTGTTTTCTTCTTGAAGTATATGACCTGTTGCAACTCTTTTTTATCTTCATCTTCTCTTTTCCATCTCTAATCTCTCTTCATCTTGCTCTACCTCAAATGGTTTATTCTCATTTTTCACTCTAGATTCTGATCCATGTATTTCTTCCACATGTGCCATGACTGAATCATGCACTCTTTGATAGTCTATCTTCTTGACCATGCTTTCTCCTTTGTCTTCATGATTTAATAGCTTTTTATGCCTCAGTTATTCCTTCATCCTTGTCAAAATATCATTTATATTTTCTTTGGATACCTAATCATGATAATCTACCATCTCATGATGAGTCTTCTCATAGCCTTCTAACTCACCTTGCATTATCATCTCCTTAACCAATTCACTTTCATCATAATACAACACTTCTTGGAAACCTTTTATCTTGCTATCATTATGCATAAAAACAACCAAATTTTCTATAACATTACCCATTGAATGGATTGACTTATTTCCTTGCTCTTACTTACTTAGATTTTTATCTTGTTTATTTGATTATAGCTATCCTCTCATGAGTCTTTGCTCTTTAGTTCTTGGGATCCTATTTGAACTGTTTCTTATGATAAGACTACCCTCTCTTTTCTCTCTCAATGCTAGCTTGATCTCACTCCTTCCTTGGATCAACTTTGGACTGATCTTGTCCTCTTCCAAACATATATTCTTCTTGAAATCATCTTCTTTGTGATGGATATGGTTATCTTCCTCTTTCCTTTACTATATCATGAGACATTGTGCCTCATTGCTTCATTTTTCCATGTAATCATGGAGTGACTCCCTCTCTTTCATATGCATACATACACCACCATGTTTAGTACATATTAGATGACATGTATGAGACTTGATAGTCTCTTATAGGACCTCATGGTCTCTTCCACTCTCTCTTGATTTTGAATTTTTCTTTCAAGACTCTTTAGGCACCCATTTCATATTCTTAAGTTACTCATATTATCCTCTTAACCTCTACTCTTTACTTGCATAATCATCTACCCATACTTATTCTTTGATTAACTCACAAGATTTTATGCTCAGCGTATTCATAGTTTTAGTCTTACTTTGAATTGTAACTTAATTTGAATCACCTTATGCCAATACTTGTTTATCATCTTGGTTGCAACTCATCACCTATTTATTATTTTTTTTCCCTTGTATGACCTATAAATTCATCTTATTGAATTTTTCCATTGGAAAAATGCTCATTTTCTTGGACATCTTCTTTCATTCATCTTGAAATTCTACTTCTAGCTCTTTTAGGACAACTCCTTCCTTCTCTTAAATTTGACTAAGGAAATCTAATATATCATATTAAACCTTTTGCATCAATATTGTCCATATGAAATCCTCTTATTTATTGTGCTCTTACATAGATTGTATCATCCCTTGTATTTGAGCTCCATCTCCATCTTGTGTCAAGATAGACACTCTTTCATACTCTTTTTATATCCGCCTTTTCTACTTCATGATATATCATTCCTTATCCATCACTATTTATCTCTCTTGAGACTCCATTATCTCATGCCAAGTGATCATCTATTCAACTACTATTATAGGATAGATTTTATCCTTTTCTATATCATTTATGGCATGTTCCAAAGCTGCCATCTCTACTTGTAATTGATCTCATCTCTCATAGATAAATGGATTGTCTTGTTTTTTACCTAACAACTCTCCATCACTTTCAAACTCCTATTCAAGCTTTTATCTGATTGATTTATACAATGCAAATTCCAAATTCTGAGTTTCATACCTCTTGAATTCATCTTTTTGATTCATTTCTCTTTATTATATGCCTTTAATGAGGCATCCTTATTCTCGAAGATATATTTCTCCAAGTATCTCTCCTCTTTATAGGTAACAAACCATTGTACCTCTATACATGGCTTCCCAATCAATCTCTTTTTTAACATAAGAATGTTTTTCATGATTGATTTCCTTAATACTTTTAAGTTTTAGGTTCTCGAGATGGATTTATTCTTTATTTTATTTTGTATCTACATGCATATATGACAATAAATCATTAGATTTAAAATCTTGAGGCTTGTTTGCCTCCATCTTATCCTTCTTTATTTGCTTTGCATCCATGACCATCTCATTCTCCTTAAGGTGTTTCTCACCTTCCTCTTCTCTACCTACCTATTCATACATCATAAACTTTTCACCTACTCCTGAAGCTACCTACATAGCAAATTCTTTTTCTTCTCATTATCTCTCATGACAATATTTCTTCTTCTCTCCATGAGTATCCTTATAAGCAACTTAACTTTATTCTTCTTCATTATCCATCCATACCATTGGATTTCCTCTTATTGCATGAGATCTACCAAGAGCCTTATCCTCTCTAACATTTCATCTATATCACTCATCTCCTCTTCAAAAACTAACCCTTTTATCTTTGGGTCTTCTTTATTATTTATCTCATTGAGGTACTCTAACTCAGCTAAGCTCTTAATCTCTTTTGCCTTATCTATATTCATCTTCTCTTAATCAGGTCTTTTTCACCTTGCTTTATGTCTCAACCTAGGTTCTCTCCTCTACCTAATCTATTGAAACTCTTGTCTAAGTCTTTTCCACCCTAGAATTAAAATTATCTTCTTGGAGTATTTTATTTCTCTTCTTAGTGTTGGACTTATAACACACACTATTTAACTCTCTCTTTTCCTTTCTTAATGTATTCATGAAACCTCCATTAACAACCTTCAACATCCTTAAATAACAACCTTTTATACTTAAAAATCATAAAATTTCCAAGAGCTTACCTATTATAATACCAATTGATGTAGAGATGATGCCTACACTTGCCTCATTCATTACCTAAATATGATATTTTACTTTAATTCCTTAATTCATCTATGATTTTCTTGTCTTTAATATGTACATTAATTATCTTTTGACACCCTTGATCAATCTTACTTTCACTAAGCACCTAAGCTTATTTTAAAGCATCTAGTACTCCTATAACTCTTATTTTTCATCATTCATATCTTAAATTTAAATTTTCATTCTCACCTCCTTACCACCAACATCAAACTCTCATACTCACTTTTTAAAACTCCATTCTTCTTTTTTGATTCAAACTTACTCATCCCCATATAACTTCTTAGGCCTAAATGCCTCATTCATGATTACAAGATCCTTGAATCCACAAATGGAAATCCCATGGACATTAATATAATCATTTATATCTCTTATACAAATATAATCAACTCACATAATCTCCAATCAAGAACTCTCAAGCAATCAACTTTTCTCTCTTTAAGGCCAAGTACTTGTAACCATCCTTTAGGGAAAATATAATAGGTTTGAGTGATTTATATAAATTTTAAACAATATAAGACCATTTTTTGACATAAATTATCATATTATATCTTCACCTAAAGTTTTAGGACCCAACTCAAAATATAGACCACCTAACTCAATAAGCCTCTTCATTAATTATGTCTCTTTAGGCCTAGTCAAACACACAAACTTGGATACCATACTATATGGTATTGTACCACTATATAACCTTATTAATCCTTGATATAACATTAAAATACCATATATTAAATAATTTTTAAGGGTGGAAACTCAATTTATTCAATTTTCAATTTTGAAACCCTAGGCTTTATATGACAGGCCTGTGTAAGGTTGAGAGCCTAAAAAGGGATATTTTGAGTTTTAGAAACTTTAAAATACTTATAAAACCTGTGTGAGGTCTTTACCAACTCCTTTCACCTTCTATAATGGTTATATGTTCATGGCCAATGACTTCAAGGCTTCAACAAGCACATATTCAAAATTTTGAGTGTTCTTTATAGGACTGTGTGATAGTATCATTTGAAACTTACAATTTAAAGTATGTATGAGCCTCAAATGGATTTATATAATTAATTACAAAATATTTATTAATTTTATGACTCAAAACAATTGAATAAACACATAGACAATCTTTAAATTTATACCACTTACTTGATCTTCTTGATTGTGTTAGTGTATAATTGCTCTCAAATAGAACGAGTTGTAAGTTATCACCTTGTTATGTAAACAATGATAATGAAAAAAAAAAAAAGAATAGTTTACATAAACAAAAAAAAAATCACTTAAATTCATATGAATCCCTAGTATTCAATAATGGTTCATCAACACCTTTCTTTATTTAATTATCTTAAACAAATACATGTTTATATACATAATTTTATAGAATAGGTAGAGTTTATTTAAATATTCATATTTTATTGAATTATATCCACACAAATTATGTTTCCTATTAACCTTATACAACTCTAATTAATCACTCATATGCAATTATATTGTTTTAAGACATCAAACATGCAAGAAAACTTCCTCTTTTTGCCAACTCCACATAGGGTGGCAGTTATAATACCAAATTTATTGGCTTACCTTTCTTGGTTCATGTATTTAACATTGATAACACATTTAACATACCCATATGACCTAATAGGACCAATTAAAAATGTTTAAAAACATTGGCATTCCTTACAAGATCCAAAATACCACTCTAGCCTAGTTATAAAATTCAAAATTTTAAATCTTCTCTTTTGGAAACTCTATAGGAGATAATAAAAAACCATTTAAAGACTTATAATGACTCTAAAAAATCTTAAGTGTACCTATAATATCTATAACACCCAAATAAAACTATAAATGGTTATAATGAAACTCTTGAACATATTATCACCTTATATATTCTTGTGATGCTCTGCATCACATTCCCCCTTAAGATAGATTACAAAGTATTTACCATTTCAAAAGTTCTCACCACTTAGGGAAATTTTATTTATTGTATGTACATGAAAAATAATTTAACTAATCACATAGATAACACACCGATAGATTTTAGGCAGAATTTTGATTTAGTATGTCATGTGTTGAAGCAAAATTTTGTACCTTCATGTTTTGATTTTGATTTGGAAGATGGATTGTAGCTAATGTTTTTGTTTTAATGATAACTTGAGATTATTAATTCTTGATATACTTATAAGTATCTCCTAGCATAATTTTCCATTTATTTTTTCTTCCACAACACGCCCCATTTTTAGTCTAAAAACGGGGACCCCCTTTTTGATTTGAGTAGGCTAAGTTCAGTTATCCAACTTCCTCATGATTATATTTTTAGCCTTGGAGTGATATATTGTTAATATTTTGGCCAATGAATTGTCCTTGTGGTATAACCCTAGTTTGCACCCTTGGCATTGTGATGATCCTGAGTCTAAACTTAGTTATTTGTTATGATTTACACATAGTTTGACTATGAGAATGCTCAGGTGCATCTTGGATTTGTATTTCAAAGACCCATTCACCTTTAGCCTTTTATTTCAAACCTAGGTTCTAGTTATTACAAGCTCATAACATATTGAGATCAAAATGTGCCAAGCCCAAGTTGGTCGAGTCAAGTCCACTAATTCCAAGAATCTAAGCTTGGTATCATAGCCATTTCTAAGATTTTCCAAGCTCATAAATGCTGAGTCCAAATTTTCCCCTGAGTCCCATGATTAAGACACATGCCTTTATTACATTCACCTATGGTGTAGATTGGTCAATCCTATCTTGAATTTTGACATGTTTACCCCAAGTCTTTCCTCAGACTATTGATCTTCTAGATCAATGGATTGATATTATTCTAAGAATTTTCTTTGAATAGATTAAGTATTTTACACCCTAGGCTCTCTGAGATGGTGACAAGTGTCACCATATCGAAAGCTAAAAACCCAATCGCTTCCATTTCCAAGTTTATAAGTCCCTCAAATATGCAATAGATGTTTAATCATCAAATTTATGTTCACATTAACCGATCCTTGATAAAATTAGTGACCAAGATCCATTTGAGGCTTGAAGGCTTGATATTATCCCATGTGGTAGGATCTTAGAAGCTCAAAACCCATAATATGGAATAAATAATGATGTTAACTCAGAGACCCCATGATTGTGCCACATGGAAAAATCATGTCCCAATTTAGAAATAGAAAAGAGAGGATGATACCAGGTGGCATCATCCCATGCACCTATACCATGGATTGATGGATGAGGAGTGCCATATGATAGCTTGATTATGTCAACAATCCCTTGAGTCATAATTTACCATGAATCTACCTATCACCAAGATATTAACCCTAATATTCTAGGCTAATGTGAGCTTTCCACATGGAATAATAACATGAGATTAAATTTTATGCCCATATACCAATCACCCAAACATCATGGTCGAGTTCTTTTCTATGTGAATGCCTATTTTAATTGATTAATTGGTGAATGTTTCTCACATTTATTAATATGATGATTCTTGATGTTTCCTTTGTCTTATTATATGATGGATAAAGTCTCCATTAAGTGTGAATTTCTATAAAATATAAAGTTAAATCATCTTATTTATTGCATATAATTTCATTAATGGAATGCTTTACTTTCTTGCATCTAACCTAATCATTTTCATTCCTCTTTTTAGGTGCATGGATTAAACCTAGGGGCTACACATGTCGAGGATCTGGGAAGTCACAATTAAGTAAAAAATCTAAAAAATTACTAAGGCATGAAAATTTTTAACCCGCATGATCATGCCACATGACAAGATTGTGAGAAGTCAGAGCTTAGAAGAAGTGGGTAGGTTAATAATCAATGGAGAAAACAAGTATATGGCAAGGGTCTGATGACCCATGCTAGTGTCATCATAGAGGCCAACACTATGGAGATTAACCAAGAGACTATTGAGAGGATTGATGCCCCTAAATATTGATGGTTATTTAATCAAAAGCTAAATAACCATGTAAAGAGGGATAACGAGCATAAATAAATGGAATAATAAATAAAAGAAACTGTATTGGCCAAATATTTTCAATGAGGTAGATTGATGGTGCATGATGAAATTGGGAAAAATAAAGAGTTACAAGGGGTTGAAAAGGACCCAAGAGCAATATGATTGAGTAAATCAATAACTTAGAGGCACTATGCAAATAATAAAGGAATTATAAGCCTAGGTCTATATAGTAAAGGCATTACTCAAAATCAAAAGCGACATGTCAAATCTTGGAAACACAAAAAAATTATTTAACCAAGGTAAGTTAATAAATAATATACATAATACAACTCCAAACTAATGAAAAGGAGACAACTGGTAGATTATGAATAATAAGTAGATCCAAGGTAGTGATTGGATGATAAAAGAGTGCTCTGTGGTATTAAGATCATGATCAAATAATGTCTACAATTGACAAAGTAAGGAGGAGTGGTGGTAGAGTTTGAGTAAGATCATATGTGATAATAGTTGTTCTTATAATGAGGTATGATTGACAAAGTTAGTGGATGGAATGACTATTTTATTCTAAGCAATGATTAGCTCACCCAATCTAGGTATGGCCTTGGCATGCACATTTGAGTCTTGCCTGATTTGGTAGTCAAGTCATGCAATTATTTAGGGGCACTTTGAATTTTGGCAATGACACCCTTTATGTATATATTAATTTTTAAAATAATTTCTATAGGTTAGTGGTTTGTGAATTTTAAGATAAATACATTGTGCCCAAACACTTTCCTTAATGTATTTTATAGTTTTCTTAGTGTAATTTCTCCATGTTTTAGTCTTTGCTATTATGATAGTTGGGTTTATAGCTAAATGGTTTCTCTAAATCCTTCAATTGACTAATTAAAAGGAATTTATTTTGATACTTTTAGGGCTATTAAGCTTCTTGTTCATTTTTTGTGAATTTCATATGGTGGTTATATTCTTTGCTAATCTTAGTCAACTTCTTCCCTAAACTCTTGCACCATCCTTCTAGCTAGATTTAAGATAAGTTTGGCTCAACTAAGGGTAGGGTTCAAAGGATTGGCTCAATAAAACATTACAAATTCAACTTCATGTCAACATGAAACCTTTTCTTCTCTTTCCATCTCTATGATTTTGCATTTTATTTTATGGTTTTGGTTAATTTAGGACTTGGGTAGCAACAAATGTAATATTTTATTCAATGTTTATCTTGACTATTATTTCATGTTCTATTTATCATTATTCTAAAATTATTGCATCCATGGATATGGTAAACTAGTAGATAAATCTATAGCTTAGGAGTTCAAAGAGGAAAAAAACATGTAGATTAGTTTCTTGTTAGTTCAAAATAAGAAAACATAAGAAAAATAATACATTAAGACTAAAACCTCTTTATTAAACTCTAAATGGGAGCATAACATAATAAGAAAAGGTAAAAAAAAGATATGAAGACAATACAAATTCTTACCACCCTTGTCACACATGAAGCTTACTTGTTGGCATAAGAATGTTTATACTAAGCTTATGATGATTATAGTCCCTTATAAATGATCATACATGGAGGTAAGATCTCTCTAATTTCACTTGTGGCTTTGTGTTTTAAGTTTGGCATAATAACTTTACTCTTAAAGACTTCAAGAAGGTATTCCTATAGAATAACTTTACATATAAAAGCTTATAAATCAATTGTGTGGGAACTTGTATTTATAGCCATAGAGAACTAACTCTAACCATGGGTAGGTTAGGTTAGATTATAACTTGGGTTGAGTCAAAAATAACCTTGGTTAGGTCAATATAACTCTATGAGGGTTAAAGGCACTCATGAAATCTTGACACCTTTGTTTCTAATATTTGTGAGGCATGAAAACTCACTTTAGATATTTGTGAGATATGATTCATATTTTTTAATATTTATGAGATCAAAAATTACCTCTCATTTAACTCTTCGACTTCATTTTT